>NIGB01000005.1:1082489-1233491 GCA_003055145.1 Escovopsis weberi
GGGGGGGGGGGAGGGGGAGATGTGAACGGGGATGATCCAAGAGATCAATTTGTGATGGGCAGATGGTAGTAGTAGGAGAGGCGGTAGTAGGCTCAAGAAGCATCAATTCCAGTGGATGGGGGATCATGATGGAATGAATCAACGACTCGGACTCGAGCAGCTCCATGCATCCGGCATACTACTGCCAGTGACGAGTCTGAGCGATTCGACCGTCCTTGATCGATTTGATCCATCAATCCATTGATCATTGATGGTACTGACCTTGAAGAACTGGGCGACGCGGGCGTTGCGGCAGGTGTTGCGGCGGCGGCGGTCGTGGTTGCCTTGGCCGAGGCTTTTGACGTTGACGGTGGAAGTCGCACTTCGTTATCGGCTGCCAATGTTCGTTCTGCCATGCCCAAGTTACGCCATCAGAAGGGCAAGCGCGACGCTCGGCGAGAAGGGGAGGCCGGGGGGTCGGTCGGTAGGTGGACGGTGGGTGCTGGAAAGGAAGGAGAGAGGGGCGGCCGCGATCGGATCCGACGAGAATGCAGCAGGTGGACTTGATCAATCAATCTACTATACAGGTAGTAGGAGGTAGAATAGGATGCCCGAAGCGAATCGACTGCTCGTGTCTCGGTCGTCGTGCTGCAGGCTGGAGGTGATGGGGCGACGCAAGTTCACAAGTCGGGCTGCGTGCGAAACCGCTGGGGCGACTGCGGTTGAGCGGGTCTCGTCTCTTTTGTACGGAGTGGCTCCAGTGTCCTTTGAAAGCGGCGCTGTTCTACTCCGTGGTAGTAGGTAGTCGTAGTAGGTACTAAGGTAGGTGGTAGGTGCTCAGGTAGGTAGTATTGAGGTGTTTGAAGAACGGTGCTCGGATGCCAGCACCGTCGAGCCGCAGACAAGTTGTTGACGGGCGAGCAAAGTCAAGGCAGATGGATGGAATTGATGGCTCCAACTCAGCATTGTTCGGGGCAGGCAAAGCGCTACTACCAGGTGATCCGGACTGCCTGACGAAAGACGTCGATAGATTGATGCTCCTCAAAAGCCCGTCAAACAGGCACTGATGAGTGCCAGTGCTTAGTAACATTGATTACCTACCTTCAAGAGAGGAGCGGCCTGCCTCGTCAGGCGCAAAGGAAACGCAGCAGGTCATCCAGGTGACGCCACAAGCCCGCCCGCCTCCGTCTTCTTCATGCACTCTAAATTAGTACCGAGCACTCCGCAACTCTCTGGATCGATCCATCGATTGATCCGCCGAGGCACAACTCCAGTTGTTGTCGGCATGCGTCGTTGCGTCATTGTTTTGAATTCTGCACTCGTACGAACCTTCTACTGGTCGATACTAGTAGTACCTCTCCTCTACCTTACGTACCGGTAGGGAGGTCAACTTCCACGGGTAGATCCATTAAGCAGTCAAGACAGGCTCATTCTAGGCGTCGATTTAACTCAAGACATCAATACATACAGTATCCTGTGCCTCTCATTTGTAGGAGTCGGCTTGGCCATCCTCCGTGAAGAACGAGCTGGAGGCCATCTCACGGCTCAATCTAGTAATTCATTCAGATATCAACCTCGCATTCAATCCACATCGTCAAAAGCCTGTCATTCGGTCCTGCCAATGCAAGTCAAGATCATGCTGCATGGGAACCCGGCTTCTCGAGAGCAATGCAATGCAACGCTAATCATTTGGAGGGTGTTGATGTCTTGGATCGAAATGATTCCCCCCTCCCCGCCCTCTTCTGAAGGGGAAATCATTTTCCTAGGCTTTCTTTGCCTCCCTCAAACTCTGCCACGTCGTACTCATCTGGGTACGTGTCCATCATGTCCTTGAGCTGCTTCATCTGGGACTGCAAGTCCTCCGTCAGTTCCGCATAGACATCCTCAAACATCTCCCGGATGGGCGGCTTCTTCTCCTTCTCCGCCTCGCTGAAGACCTTGAGGATCTCCTTTCTCATACTCTCTCGGGCCTCCTTCTCCTTGACATCGTCCCAGCACCCCTTGGCCTCCATCCACTTCCTGAGCCGCGTGAGCGGGTTGTCCCGCCGCTTCCAGTCCTCGACCTCCACCCGCGCGCGGTACGCGAACGAGTCGTCCGAGGTGCTGTGGTGGGAGACTCGGTAGGTCATGGCCTCGATGAGGACCGGCTTGCCGCCGTCGGAGAGGGCAATCTCCCGCGCCTTCTTGGTGGCCTCCCTGACGGCCCAGATATCGTTGCCATCCACGCGGATGGTGTCGATGCCGTATCCAATGCCCCTGCTGGCGATTCCGTCCCCTCGATACTGCTCCAGGGACGGCGTTGAGATGGCATAGCCGTTATTCCGGCAGACAAAGATGACCGGACAAGAGCGGGTGGCGGCGATGTTGAGGGCTGCGTGGAAATCGCCCTCGCTAGCCGCCCCCTCACCGAAGAAGGCCATCACCACCCGGGGTTTCGCACTCGGGTCCTGCTGTGCCTGGAGCTTGAGAGCATAAGCCGCCCCGGAGGCTTGCGGGAGCTGTGTAGCCAAGGGCGAGGTGATCGTGTGCTTGTCATCGAGATCCGTCAGCGGCCTGTCCATGGAAACGGTGCCAGTGGCATTGGGAACATAGGCTCAGGCGTCACAACAACAAAAGACTCACAATGTTTAATCTCTTGCTCCCGTAGTGTATCGGCATGTTTCTCCCCTTGCCGTTGTCGTTCTTGTTGGCAAAGAGCTGAGACATGAATTCGTGCGTTGTGAACCCGCGCTCCTTGAACACGCCCGGCTCTCGATATTGGCAGAGGACCACGTCGTCCTTGTCCAGAACGCTCGAGGTCCCAACACTGACGGCCTCTTCTCCCGCGGACACCATGTAGAAGCTCAGGCGCCCTTGCCTCTGTGCGTCGAACATGATCAGGTCCAGGATGGAGACAAACAGCATGTCCTTGTAGAGTTTGGCGACGGCCTCGTCGGAGATGTCGGGCGAGAAAGACGCATCGACGACCTGGCCATTCTGGTCGACCACGCGGTAGGTTGGCAACGCATTGTAGAACTCGGGCGCCTCGAACTTGAGCGTGGCAGTGAAGGAGCTCTTGAGGGCTCCCGGAAAGGAGACAAATTCGGAGTTGGGTTTTTGAGAAAGAGAACTCGCTCTTCGGAGCGGCAGCACGGTTGTCGGGATGTGCGGTCTGGTCGTCGGTCTGGCGAGCCTTCGCAAGGTTGTGGCACAGCGGGAGGCCATGTTTCAGTCCCGACAGCTCGTGGTCCGGCGCGCAGCTTCGAGGACAATCGCAGGTTCAGGTGGCGGTCTTTGCTTCTCAGAAGCGAGCAAATCGCAAGTCACGATGGGACATGGAAGACTCGACAGAAGGAAGAGAGGAGCAGACCCAAATCAACAATTGCCGGTGTGCCTTGCTCGGGATACTGTTCTCGTACTCGTAGATTCCCAGAATCCATGGACATGGACGGAGTGCAGGCACGGAATGCCGGCACAAAGCACAAAGGGCGTGGTGTCAGGTCTCGATATCTTGCCGGTACGGGGTGCGCTTAAGCCGATGCAAGACGCCCCCCGGGGCCCGCGACCAGCGACATCCTCGGCCGACCCTTCCTCGGGGCTCATCGAGGTTCATTGAAGGCTCGAGCTGCAGGTTCCAGGACGGGCTAAGCGCTCGGGCTGGGGCACTGGAGTTTAGTCATCCGGCTGACAACGATCCTCGGATTGAGTGATGATCGATCCGTCAGAGCTCTGACCTCGAGCTCGAGCCTCCATGACCTTTGTTTATTTTTTTCGGAGGATTTTCCTGAGAGTCCGGGGTTGCAGGGTGCTCTCCCGGATCCACAATCTCTCGCAATTGAAGCGCGGAGATGCGGAGATCGGAGGACAAAGACTGGGACTTTATACCTGCAGACAGAATCCCGGTAGGTCGGTGCGGAAGACATGAACGCAGTCTTGACAGGTAAGTTGTACATACGAGTAGGAGGCACAGTGTTGACCCGTTCCGCGAGAACCCATGCATTGGCAGCAGCTTTGCTTTCTTAAGATGGCAAATTCAATGTACTCGTATAGCGTGCCTGGTTTTCTTAAGAGTGTATCCTCAGTCTTTCTTCAGATTCAATGATTCTGGTCAGACTGAAAGCAAATCAGTAGAAACTCGAGACAGCTCCCAGAGCTTTCCATTCATTCATCAATGGATTGATCTGTCCATCTCTGACCCTCTCTTTCTTTACTATTGCTCCTTTCCTCCTGCCTGCTGCATCCGCGCACGCCTCCATTGATCGTGATAAATGCCCCTGCCTTTGTACATGTATTCCTCACCAAAGGCGCCAAATCATCTTCATCCCCAGGAGGACGCCTACTAACGAAAGGAATTGTGGGCTGAAAGCATCCAAATCTTTTCGACATGTTGAGCCCGGCTGGAAGCATCGCGATCATTATCCTTGTCGTCTTGGTGATCATTGCAACGCTTTGCGCGGCCGGCAAATTCATCATCGGCTCCTTTGTGCAGGTGCTTCTCGCTCGATATCGCTCAGAGCCCGTACAGCTTCAGCCTTGCAATACAGGTAATACTACTGACGGAGGAGGGCAAATCGCATAGAATGAACCAAGGACTCATCGTCGGTACCCTCCGTCGTGGGTTGTCAAGAGCGGCATGATGATGTCGTCTTTGTCGATGTTCGCCCACTGCCGATCGCCAAGAAATCTAGAAAAAACACTCCAGCCACCTGTGGCTGTGTCGCGCCAACCGTTCCTGCATCAAGCAGCCTCAACTTGATCATTGATCAATTCCTTTACTCCGTATACTTGATTGATATCTCGAAATCCGACAACATTGAACCCTGTCGCAAACTGAGACTTCAAGCCTGCCGACTCTTCTTCGACGAAAAACCCCGATTTTTTCCTTTCCTCGCTGCCCAGCATGGCCGCAAGCATATCACTAAGGGCTCGCGCCTGTGTTTTCCGGTCCGCGCTCCGGGCATTCCCCTCATCCAGGCACATCTGCTCCAGCTCTTCAAGACTTCACGAATCAAATCCTCCCAGCACGACATCCGATCGCCTCACGCACTTCGGCTATGCGACAGTCACCGAGTCTGAGAAGCAGGAGAGAGTCGCAGGCGTCTTCACAAGCGTCGCGGAGTCGTATGACAAGATGAACGACCTTATGTCCCTCGGCATCCACAGGCTATGGAAGTACGTGCCTTGCTCGAAGCCAAGTCCAATCTTCTCCCCCTCGCACCGCACCGCACCGCATCGTGATCGCATCGTGATCGCAATCGCAATCGCGTTTGTATTCGCATTGACATCCGCTGACCTCTCAACCTTCTTCATAGAGATTACTTCGTCTCCTCGCTCAACCCCGGGGCGACTTCCCCTGGTGGCGCGCCGCAGCGCATCCTCGATGTCGCCGGCGGCACCGGAGACATCGCCTTCCGCATGCTGAACCACTCGCACGTGCGCAACTCGCAGCCCAACATCAGCGTCACCATCTCCGACATCAACCCGGCCATGCTCGCCGTCGGCCGCCAGCGGGCCCTCGCACTCCCTCCGAGCCAGCAGGCCTCCCTCTCCTTCCTCGAAGCCAACGCAGAGGTCTTTCCCCCCTCCATAGCCGACAACTCCCTCGATCTCTACACTGTCGTCTTCGGCATCAGGAACTTCTCCAACATACCCGCGGCCCTCAAAGAGGCGCACAGGGTCCTGAAGCCGGGCGGCGTCTTCGCTTGCATGGAGTTTTCAAAGGCCGATAGGTATCCTCTCCTCAATGCTGTTTACAAGCAGTGGTCCTTTAGCGCGATCCCCTTGATCGGGCAGCTCGTGGCCGGCGACCGAGACAGTTACCAGTACCTTGTAGAGAGCATAGAAAGATTCCCGAGCCAGGATACCTTCAGGGACATGATTGTCGAGGCAGGGTTCGCAGTGGTGGGGAAAGGATACGAGAACCTGACGGGGGGCGTAGCTGCCATTCATAAGGGTATCAAGCCTTTATAAGAATTGATATGTTGCATTGTCTGGCTTTCTTTTTTTTTTCTGGTTTTTCGATCTTGTTTCCGCCCCTTTCTTCTCCCCTTTTTGTTTTCCATAGGAGCATTTTTTTCTTTTAAGAATCAAACCAATTTTCCATTGGCGAAGGGTGTGACAGTCACAGAATCTCCTCAAATGCTAGGCAACCAACCATTGATGAAATAGCGGTGGTGATCAAATCTCGCGTAATTATCATTATTTCTCGGCGGAATACTGTCCTCTCATTTTCTCTATCGTTCCTGTTCGCAACCATGTTTCGAGAAGCCAAGCCCCCATGGTGGTCATCTTTTTCCTCCTATATCGAGCGCCAAATGATCCGACTCCTAGAGCGCCGATAGGTTCAAAGATTGTTCGGAACTTGACCCAGGGATAGGGCCTCCTGCCTTGCGTCATAAGAAATTGTGTTCAGAGCACTCTTCTTAAATGAGCACCAAGAAAGCGGCCACGTCACCGAAGTGATCCCTTAGCAGGAAGAGTCAATACATCGATATCGATGGAGTGTTTCCGAGGGCGCATCGACCTAGTCTGCAGCTAATGTAGAAGGAGTGGCAGCGGGAGACGATGTGGCGCCGTCGCCCTTGATACCGCCGCGTCCACGGCCGCCTCGTCCTCGGTCACCGCCGCGAGACCCGCGGCCACCGCGGCCACCGCGGCGGTTGCTCTCCGAGTCACTTGTGCCGCCAGCACTGCGATAGCCGCTGGCAGTCGTACCCCCCCGGCCAGTGCTACCCCAGTTGCCTGCGGTTCCGCGGTTGTTGAAAGGCTTGGTCTCTCTGTGCTGGAAGATCTTGACCAA
The DNA here is from genome assembly GCA_003055145.1 of Escovopsis weberi. NCBI lineage: Eukaryota > Fungi > Ascomycota > Sordariomycetes > Hypocreales > Hypocreaceae > Escovopsis > Escovopsis weberi. Next base: position 1,089,247 of record NIGB01000005.1, read on the forward strand.
GGGCTTGGATCGATCCTCCTGAGTTCGCGTTTTCACGGCTTCGGGTAAGCGTGCCATTGCGCTGTCCCGGTCCTCCAGAGTCCGGAACTGAACGACCTTGTTCGACGGCCCCCACTTCTCAACCTTCAAAATCTTCGCCTTGTCTATCTCATCAAACAGATCCCGGCACTGCTCGTCGCTGTTGACGTTCATAATGAACAGACCGATGATATCAGAGGCCGAGGTCTTGGGTGCTGGCGATGTGGCTGGCTCAGGGGCAGCTGCCAAACCATTGGTTGCTGAGGCTGCCGGGGTCTTCTCGAGATCTTTGTTCACGGGCGTGGCGTTGTTGCCTCCCAGGCTAGGTTGGGGGGTCGCCGTCTTTGGGGGCGCAGGTGTTGCAGCAGGGGTCGGTTTGGGTTGATGCGTTGCGGGCTGTCTGCTGGTTGCGGGGGGTGCCGAAGGCTGAACTGAGGAGACTGCCACCGCAGGTGCCACCGGAGCCTGCGCAGCCGACTGAGGAGCAGTGGCCGAGGGCTGCTTCGCCCCCCTGTGTGAGAAATTGAAACCCTGTGCGCGCATTTCGGTTCCGATGCGGCCGTCTTGAATCTCGAGAACGAGATATCCAAAGGCAGCATCGGCAAGGTTGAAGTTCCACATATTCTTGAAGGCACTCTCGTCGACCTGGCCGAGCGCTGTCTGGCCAGCAGGATGGCCGCCAAATGGGTTTCCACCCGCCGCAGTTGTCGGCATCTTCTCAACGATCTGCAGGGCATTCTTCAGGAGATTCTGCTGTGCTTCATTCTGTTGAATGGCAGGCTCGACCTCACCCTTGACTGTTTCCCACACATCGTTGAAGGAGGCTTTCGACGCTGCGAGTTTGCCGCGGTAGTGGTCCAACGTGGGGTTGACGCTGAATTCGTTGTAGGAGCTTCCATATCGGAAGTGAAGGCCGGCAGATATCGAGAAATCGGCCTTGAGCGTCACGGAGAGCTGGTTCAAGATGCCTTCTCGAGCAGGGGACGCATGTGTGATGAAGATTCTGGTCTCAGTAGGATCATAGACGCGATGTGCCGTGTCGACCAGCTCTCCCATCTGCAATAAGGTCGTCCACATTGTGCCTTGTCCGCCAGCGATGGTGGTGCGGCCTTCACCATTGTCGAAGAGCTTGTGCATGACGACGGCGCCGCCGAGACCGAGAAGCCTCAGCTTCACACCACCGACTTCCAGCAACATCGAGCGAGCCTCATCGATGATGTGCAGATTGTGTACTTTGTACTCCGAGGACCTGAATTTCTCCAGGACACGCACGTCCTCGCAAGCTCCCCAGACCGTGTATACAGGAACATCGAGTTTCAAGTCGCCACTGAGCAAAAGTGGAAGCTCGGAGAGGGGCAGCTCGTTCGGGGAAAACCTAGATTTGACTGGACCAGATCCGCCCTGCTGAATAGCCTTTTTGACAGATTCGGAGATCAAGGGCGAATATTGGGCGACATGTTTCAGCGTCTTGTCGACGATTCGCTCCAGAGAAGTGTCATCGTAGAAGCCGAAGTCGCCAGTGTGGATGATGTGGTCAGCACGAGCCTGCTTCGCGAGTTCGTTGAGTGATCTCAGGTTTCCTGGTTCTGTTGTCAGCATGGAATACTCGAGAAACAGATTTTAGCTCAATCATGTACCTCGAACATCTGCAATGCAAAGGATCCTGATGGGACCTGTCTGAATCACTCGGCCTTGGTTGGGCAGGAGAGGCGCTGCGCCGGGCGGAGGGAGACCGGTCGCACCGTTTGGAAGATAGCCAGGGTTACTGTAGGGTCGAGACTGTGAAGTGTCAGACGCAGCTTAGGAAAAGGGTCAAGATGTGAAAATATCGGTGCACTTGGGGACGACATCACTGCTCGAGACGGATGAATGCCCAGCCGGTGATACTGCTAGTAGGCGATATCAGGGGGAAGGGGGAGGGGGAGGGGGCGGGACAGAGGCGACCACGAGCGGGGTGGGCAATAGAGGGGTGAAATGTTGACAGTCAGTCCGGAGACGTGCTGGCTCGATTTTGAGGGTGAGGGGAGTCGCAAGCGGCATCGTAGGGCATCCAAGGTGGTGAAGGACGTGATCGTCACTCCTCTGCAGCGGCCAGCGTTGCGAGTCGAAGGAAGGGTGCACGGGGAGGGATAGCTAGGGTAAACTCACGGTAGCCATTCTAGACTGATGACACGCGATGGGGGGGGGAGGGCGAGATGGAATGTGTCACTGTCGATTTCGAAAAGAAGGGATCGTGATCTCCCAGAGCGACGAAGTGGGTATCAAGGATGGCGACAAGAGAGTGAGGAGGATAGGCAGTTGGCGGCCGCGGGGGATTGATGGATTTCGCAGTTCTTCCACAACCATGACTGACTGGCTGGCGATAATTTTCCAGAGCCATTGACGGGTGGTTAAGAGAGACTCTTCTTTCCCTTTCTTGGACTAGCGCTCACTACTCGCCCGTGCTTGGGTCTCGAGCCTTGATCAAGTGCCACCATGATTAAGCGGTCACTCGGCCACAGTGGCAGTCAGTTTGATACATTAATGTATACACATTAGGCCCTAAATCACAGGATAGGTTATCTATTACTCTAGGGTATAAGGGTTATAGACTTATTAGCTACCGCTTGCCTAGTTAAAGGAATCTTTTTTTATAATTTATATAATATATAACTTTAAAAGCTATTTTACTTTTTATAATTTAAGCTTACTAAGATTATTAACCTAAATAGCTATAAGTTATAAAAATCGCCCCCCTACACTTATATAATACCTAAAAGTAAAAATAAATAATAGAATCAAATTCCTTAAGGCTAAAAGAACCCTATACTAATACTATATTAATCCTATAGTAAAGGTATAGGCATAGGTATATTAGCAGATATTAATATAACTAGTTTAAAAGGCCTAAAGGTACCTTTATATAAAGGCTAATAAAATTTTATAAAGGATAACCTTATAGAGGCTATTTAGCAGATATAATAACCGCCTAAGCCTAAGGCTAGGCTAAAGCTAAGCTAAGGATAAATAATAACCTAGAATTTAAAGACTATAAATAGGAGGTATTTACTACTATATATATAATAATCTTAAAGGACTTTTTACTTTTTAAGATATAAAAGGTTATATATACCTTAGTTAATAAGATTATATTATAAGCTTAGGCTATAACTAATATACTTATCTAAAGTATAATCTAATAAATAGTTAAGTAAGTAAAATAAGATAAGCTATTAATAAAAGTATAGAATTAGGTAATAGTTACTATAAGACTAGCTTAGAACTTAATAAAAGTAAAAGTAGCTTAATAAGTATTAGCTTACTATAAGTAAAAGGTTTTAATTAAAAGGCTAACTATTATAAATAATTACTATTAATAATTACTAACTAAGATTAAAAAGGCTATTAACTAAGCTATTAAAAAGAATAGTACTAGGACTATTATAGCTATATATTAGCTTTAAAGTAAATATATAATTATTATATTTAAAAAGAATATAAAAAAGATAGCTATAAAAGATAAATAAGTTAAGGTTATATTTAAACCTAGTATAGTAATATACTAAAAGGTAAAATAGGTTATTATTAAGGGAGTTAATATTTAAGATATCCTTAGTAAAGAAGAAATTATTATTATTAAGATAGTAGTTAAAGATAATAATATTCTTATTATTTAAGTAACTATAAGATAGCCTTAATATAAAAATATATAAAAAATAATATTTATTTTTAATATTAAAGGTATTAAAGATATAAACTAACTCTATAAGTAAGGCTTAGTCTTTAACTTATAAGTTTATACTATTAATCCTTACTATAAGCTAATTTAACCTTATTTATTTATTTATTTATTTCCATTACCCTAGTTACTACTAATCGCAGCCTAGTGCCTCGTCTCTATTGTCAGAGGGGGAAACCCGCCTCGGGCCAAAAACCCCCCCCGCAGGGGGGTATATTTTATATCCCGCGATCCTTCCTAGGTAATAATATTTCACTTAAAGTAAGGATATATAAAAAGATTTTATTTATTATAATAGCTTTCTTATAATATTCTTATAGCTAAGGCTATATAAAGGGTATTATTTATTGATCTTAAAGCTTAGTAAAAGCTATAGCGATTTTATGTTTTTTAAGTAATTATATTTAATAAAAGTTATACTCTTTTATAATATAATAATAATATCTTTTAAAAACTAAGTAAAAGCGCTAGAGTTAAAGTAATCAAACTTAAATAAGGCTTTCCTTTTACTATAAATAGCTTACTTTTTTAATAGTTTATAAGTTAAATACTTCTATTTTTTATTCTAAAAACTGATAGCTTTTTAACCTTTCATAAGTAACAATAGCTATTGACTAAATAAGGCTAAGGATATAAGTAAATAGATAGATATTCTAGACTTACTTTCCTAGCTTATTAAAGGGTATATTATTAATTTAGAAACGTTAGTAAAATATAATTAATTAATATCTTATATTAAATATATTCTACTTTTTTTTATAACCTTTGGGCTTAATATTTCAAATTTAAAGTTTAGTATCATACCTTAGTATATATAGTAAAGGCTATAGCTTACGTTATTCATAAAACCTTTTTAAAGGCCTATTTACTAAGTCTTCTAGCTACTATATAGCCTTAATCTAAACCTTATAAAGTATAACTAATAGTAAATAAAAAGATAGATTATAGATATATATTTAAAGCGCTTAATAAATAAGATTATCACTACTATTATATAGTAGGCATAAGAAGCTATATTACTAGAGTTCTTATTAAAATCAATATACTTAATACTAAGTTAAATTAAAGCTATTATTATAGTATAAGGTAGTTATACTTAATACTAAAAAGATAAGAGAATATATCTAAAAGTACTTTTTTTAAATATATTTTAGTATATTATAAGGTATTCATTAGTTTAACTAAAATAGTAAATAACTTCTTAATTAGTTACTTAATCCTTATTAGTACACTATAAGTAGACTTATATTTATAAACGTTTAAGGTTAATACTATACAACCTCTATCAATAAGGTCTGGTACCTGTATAGAGATCCCTGCTGTGCTCTGTATTTCGTACTGTACTACAGTACCGTTCTTTAAGGGCGAACACGGAGTCCGAGCAGGGAGTACGAGCTCTCCGTACCGGTACAGTTCGAAGGTTCACGCATGAGGACCGACCCGCGTCGCCTTCTGATGCCCGCGCCCTCAGGCGCCTCTGTCAGGCACCTCCAGATCACAGGCTGCCAACTTGGCTTTTGCCGCCATGATAGGTACTACTCCGTACTGCTACTACCCGCAGAGGTCCATACATTAACCAATAGTACTGCAGATCGAAGCACGTCTATCGGATACAAAGTCAATCGCAATCCCCATAGGCGCTGAAGACTTGTACCTCTATTACAAGTGATTTCGTGAGAGCAGGTGAACGTTCGTCCAAGAGAAGAGGCCACTGCCACGGAGGATTGGTAGAGGTAGCGCCTGACTCGGAGAGGACTGGACTCAGGGAGTACGGGTACTACTATTACCCCTATGGAGGGCAGCATTATGGAACTCTCGCCAGTGGTGCTCCTACCAGAAGACCTTGAGCCTTAGTAGTAGTACTACCAGGACAGGTCGTAGCAGCAGGGAACGTGAGACCGACCAGTGACTCCCGACTTTGGCGTCCCTCGCATAGCCGTCGTGAGATTGATCCAAGCAGTCTTTTGATGCCTCTGAAACACATCGATTTCATGAGCCATTAGTAGTAGGAACCCGTGAATGCAACTGGAATCGGTCACATGAACTTCCCAAAGATTTGAGCATCAGGACGCTGGTTCAGACACGTCTGAGCAAATTCAGGTGATTGATGGCATCACCCTACGACTCTGAACGGTATTCCCATCAAACATTGTACAGCTGCCGGTACGAGTCACATACTGACATTGATATGTACTTGGTTGCACGGATAGGGTTCACGTCGTGATGAGTCTGCTGCTGGTAAGCCGCCTTGAAAATCATCGATTGATCCATGGGGAGCCACTTGAGCCTCTGGGAGGGGAGCGCGGAGTGCGAATACCGGTACGGATTACTCCGTACATACGAACCACGGAATACCTCAAGCTCCTTGTTGGGATTCACTGACTGGGATGAGCGCCTCGACCACGGGCAGGCAGGGATCCTCGGGATACGGGGACCACTGCCGACTTGCCAAGCGAGGCTCCTGGCGCAGGGCAGCAAATAAGAGCCCGGGCAAGACCACCTGGCGCCTGCCCAGTGATCAGAAATATGATCAGAAGGCAGCCAGCTCACCCGTTCCGGCAGAGATGACATCTTGACACTCCTCACGGAAGATTGGTGATGATTTGGTCGAGCGCCAGTCCTCTCTAGGTTTGGCCGATACCTCGAAAAGCGCCAACAAAGGGCTCGCCGGTGACCGCTGTCAGCGATTCTCGTTCAAGTTCTCCCTTCCTACGGGGTACCTTTGCGCTGCAAATTGTCCACGCTTCCATCGGGAGCTCGGGTGCTCCGTACGAGAGTAATCGACGGATTCTTGCGGTAGGGAGTGCTCTATCCAGTGCCTGGTACGAGATGTACCCACCTCTCTTGCCGAACGACGAGGAATCTCCTGGACATGCGAGATCACGGAGTAGAGATGCCACGAAAACGAGGCAACATCAAGGTGAGCCCTACCAGTAGTATGTACGGAATACGGCCGCAGGAAGCAGGATACCCCTGTGTCAAGTCCATACGGGTATGGTGATTTCTCCGCTCATTCTTGGTGTGACTGCCCATTACTCCATAGTCCGAGTCGTGCTCGTATACTCCGTAGTACTATAGTAGTGCTCGGAGGTGCTGTACGGAGTAGTGATGGTAGACGTATGTACGAGTACTAAGATGCAGTCTGAAACAGTCCTTGGTCGCGCGAAGCATTTGAAGTCTTGTCACGGATAACTCTCGAGTAGGTACGGAGTATTACTACAAAGATCAGGACGCTCCGAGCAGAGATTGAGGTCAAGAGGACGTTGAATCCACGTGACTTATCAATTCCCTCTCTTACTCGGCAAGGCTTTAGGGACGCTCCCTCCTTGATCACGAGCAATGATAAAATGACTTGAGGCCCTTGGACTTGAATCAGCGGGAGACAGTGGGTACTATCTGTCCGTTATCGTCTACTAGGAGTATCATGGGAGCGTGCGTACATACAATTGATGATATTCCGTGCATCCATGTTATTACGTACATATACTGAGGCATAACCTCCTGACCCCTTGCCACGCGACGGATCCTTGACCTTCTTTATTATCAGCCAACTACCGTCCGTTCTGCTGATCTTGCTTCCACTGCCAACTCGAACCTCCTGTTGCTACTGACCTTTTCCCTGTCCGTACTGCATCTGCGGAGATCTGCGCCTCCGTTACAGCCCTCCCAATGCGGCGATAAGCCCGACGACACCCGACACGAGAGCTGTATGTATGCATCGCTCCTCGACATACCTCTCGTACCATCGTCCGCAACGCACTCTCAAGTACCGCCCACCCTGATGTGGTAGTCCGTCACCTATGGGAGCGATTATCGAGCCCTGTATCATATCTCGGCCATTTCCTGAAGGATCCCATCCAGAACACCCTTCGAGGCTCTTGCCTCCCTCGCGGCCCTCTCGCCGCAGTCGATGATGGTATGTTGCGTTGTGTTGTCACCGGCAGGACTCCTTCTGTTCGAAGTCATCGGCGATCTTCGCGATCGGGGTATCAACCAGGGAGGGGTGGGAACGCAAGACTGGACGATCAGCCTTCTTCTTGTCTGGCGCTTGACTCACAACCACCCATCTACAGAAGTCCGAGCACCATGGCTAATTTTGGTGAGACGCAGACATCATCTCGATCGCCAAACGAAGTCGCTGCGAACTTCAAGGGTCGACGCGGGCGCTCCAGCCAGTCTTCTGTTTCGGACGCCTCCCAATATATCAACGAGGCCTTCGGTACCTCACATGACGATGAGGAGGAGCCGGCATCTGAGGGACGTCGTCCCTTGAGTTTTCTCCATGGATTGCCATACCAGGAAGAAGCCCAGCTCCGGCAACCTAACATCCGCTCTGCTTCGGATCATGCGACACCAGACGGGCCGCAATCTTCGACTCCCGGGCTCCATGGCGACAACGGCGACTTCCGCAAAGGACAAGCGCTGAATCTGTCCACAATGGGCTCGTGGGGCTCCCTTCCAGACCGAAGCTCGAACTCTCCAGCCTCCCCCACGCCGTCACTGCGAGACGTTCAGGGAGACCCATCTCTATCTCTAGCCAGCATCGACGACCCGAACGACATCGCTCAAGAGCTGAGCAACCTGCAAGCGCTGAGGAGACTTTCCATGGATGTGGGGAACAGCATCGATCCAGACATGCCCTTGATGCCCATCGGCTCGATTCCCTCCATTGCTCCTCGAGGCGATGACGACGAAAATGATCCCTCCAGATTACTGTGGGTGCCGGCAAGAGTCCACCCTGAACTCGCCCCATCCGAATTCAAATCTTTTCTTGAGAGCCGACTCCAATCGATCAGAAGGAGGTCTGGGGATTCCTTCTTGACTCCGAACATCGACCAAGGTCGTTCCGAGTTGGGCGTGCCAAACTCATCCTTGCGGAGGAAAAAATCAATGCTTTCTCGGCAAGTCGACAGCTCGAGCGGGAGGATAGCCCCGGATCAGAGCGAAGATGCGGACAGACTGCAGCGACAAATTTCCAACGGGAGCCAACATACATCGGAGTTGAGCCTCGATGATCTTGTGAGAGATCCGACCAAAATCGTCCAAAAGCTCACTCAAGAATCGCAAGGGTTTTCGGGAAACTTGGAGGCCAGCGGAGCCGATATGCCAATCCTCCCCATTGCTCCGGGGGCAGGTTTACGGAGGTCAACCCGCACGACATATCGCAAGGGAGGAAGTCTACGCTCCGGCGATAAGGGTTCCTACTCGAGGCGCACTGCGCAGCGCCAACAGGATGATGGCTCTGAACAGGGGGGCTCACCCGTGATTGAACCTTCTCAGGGCCCAGCTTCCCAGACATCCAATTCCGACTTCCACCCCGAGGATACCTCGAGACCCAGACGGTCAGTACGAAGACAGCAGAAATTCTCGCAAGACTCGACGAACTCTTCAGCCGCGGACGAAAATTGCTCCGAATCGCGCCCGACGTCAGCTGAGTACGGCCATGACCAGTCTTCTGCTGGGATCTCTTTGGCTCAACAGATGGCTTCTTCCTTCGAGACACCCGCATCGGAAGAAACAGGTGACATTCAGGATCTCCCGTATCTCATGTTTCCAGTCGAACGACTCCTTTCCGATTCTGGCGGACAAGGATCGGACAATTCCTCAGAGCCTCCCGCCGACGAGTCATCTGCAAGCTCGCATTCCACGGGCAATCATTATCACGAAGGGCCGGCGCTCAATCAACAACCTCTCTCAAAGTCCTATCCTAATTCTCGGCCACATTCTGCGAACTCTGGGGCAACCCCTGGCCATTCAGATGCACACACTGCCACCCCAACCCAGTCTCCAGAAGAGAGGAAGGCCGAGAAGAGGTCTAAGAAGGACAGAGACGATGAAACACTGAGTCATTCTTCCAAGTCTGGCAGCACCTGGAAATGGTTCAAGGGGGGCGTGGATGACAAGGACAAGAAGAAGGACGAGAGCAAGAAGTCGAAAGCCAGGTCCTCTAATGAGCGGACACAAGATAACGTCAGGCTGGATCTTATACAGACATCGATCGACAAGACCGCGATTAAAGGCCGAGAAAGCTTTGTCTCAGATCGTGACAGTATCGACCTGAGACCTCACGAGGAACGCAAGAAGGAGAACAACCGCAAAGGCGATTCCAAAAAGGACAAAGATGGAAGTATTTTTTCCTCAATCTTTGGCGGAGCAAAGAGGAAAGAGGAGAAAGAGAAACACAGAAAGAACCAGCAATACCTTCAGGTCCCCGAAGATCCACCCTACAAACCTCTGAGACCAGATGTGGACTACAACTGGACTCGTTTCCCGCTGCTGGAAGAGCGGGCTATCTATCGTATGGCTCACATCAAGTTGGCCAATCCTCGACGATCTCTCCACAGTCAGGTGCTGCTCAGCAACTTCATGTATAGTTACTTGGCTATTGTTCAGGCTATGCATCCTCAGATGAACGTCCCGATCTCGCCGCAACAAAAGCGCCTAGAGGAAGAAGCACGACGCAAGAGAGAGCTTGAAGAGCAACAAGCGCAACAAGAACAACAATACTTGGCTCAACACGATTCGATGGAAGATCAAAACTCTCAGCAACTCTTCGAAGACTACGATTATCATCGTGTAGGGACCCTCTAGCCTGAAGCCCAATTTCTGTCCAGGAGTGCTCTGGACGCCCTTTCAACGCCCTTTCAATGGACTTGATGGTCGAGCGGATCTCGACGATGGCGCGCGAATATCTGTCGGGAGACGAGGAACATCTTCTCAATGGGGATCCCGGTTCTGACTCATCCGACTGCAATCAAGGCTTCGCTGGGTAGATTGGCACGATGCCTCCCTCCCATCCAAAACCCATGCCATTTTGATTTTTGATGTATCAAGTCATCAAATAGAATTGTCATCTCTAAAATTCTCAGGAGCCCTTGGCTGTGTGCCATCTTCCGGTGGGGTTTCAGGAACTTCACAGAATCAGGGCGCTGAGGGGGGGGGAGAAAGGCGGTCTCTTTCGGGCCTTTCACGTCATGCTTCATAGAAAGACTCTCGGATGGGTTGTACAACATGTCTCGTCCTCTGGCTTCCAAGCCTTGGATCGCTGTCATGAGCGCGATCTCTCCTATCCTTTGTTTATTTTTGTCTTGTTCCGGATGCAAACCGTCATGTATGTAAAGAGACGGGATGTTGGGTGGCAGAGCGATTTCCCTTAAAGATGTGCGCGAGGATTTTGAACTTGGGAAATTGATGCTGGCGTCATTGGGTCCAACATAATGAAGATTTGTCGAGAACATAGAAGGGGAAAAGCGTTAGGCTACACGCATCATTTTGGCTTTTCTGACGATCACATAGTTGCAATACCACGATTTAATCGTTCTCCAATCAACATGCATCAGGACTTGACCTGATATTCATCTTCTCCGGATCAACAAGACTCAAAAAGCCCTGATCTCAAGAAGTTTTAAGCTTGAACGTGATAAGTAGGCTTGAGCCTGAAGAGAGGCATCGCAAGTGTTCTGAACTTTCTTCTCCTAAAGACATCTTCATAGTGGAAGAAGTAGTAGACCATGACCTTTTATTTCGAAGTAAGTATAACATCAATGCTTTATATAGCATTTTGACTTGCAAGTCTTCCATTATTCTTTCTTCTCCTCGGGCTTAGGCTTCGGCAGTTGGAAAGTCTTGGGGGTCCGGTTCTCACCAGACCCGACCTGCTCCCAAACACTGGAACCTCCTTCAAAGTTGCGGAACGCCTGGGTGAGCTCAAGCGGTTCAGTAACGATACGCTTCTTCTCTTCATCGTATCGAATCTCGGTGTAGCCGGTCAGAGGGAAGTCTTTCCTGAGAGGGTGACCTTCGAAGCCGTAGTCGGTCATGATGCGGCGCAAGTCAGGGTGGCCTGCGAAGAAGACTCCAAAAAGATCGTAGACCTCGCGCTCGTACCAATTGGCGCCCCCAAAAAGGCTGGTGATGCTGGGAATGGGCGAGGCCTCGTCGGCGTAAGTCTTGACTCGGATGCGCGAGTTGTGGCGAACGGATAGCAGGTTGTAGACGATCTCGAAGCGGTTCTCGCGCGTCGGGAAGTCGCACGCGGTGACAGTGCTCACTTGGGTGAACTCAGCAGCAGTGTTGTCTGCGCGTCGCGAATCAGTGACAATACACAGGACCTGAGGGCCAGGAGGATGGACAGACACTTCAGGAAAGAGAAGACGGGAATGACACCGGAAGGAGAGATATAGATGGTGAGCTCATCCTTCCATACGGAGAATTGCTGGATGTATTTGGGTAAGCATCCCATGAGCCAGGCGCCGTATCGATGGAGGTTGTCGCTCTTGCTCTGGTACTTGTCCGCCGGGTTGACGATGGGCGCCTTGAGAGTTCCGATGTGGTCTCGCGGCGCCGTCCTCATGTTCCGGGATGCATTGGGTAATGAGACCAGGCGATGGCCGGAGGTCGAGAGACCGCGAGCGAGTTGTTCGACCCGTGGCTTGATCGAAGGCCTCGCGGGGGCCAGAGCCGAAGCCAGAGCCGTGCTTCTCGACATTCTGGACGCCATCACGATTCGTTGGCTGGTGCCGGTTGCGAGGCCGCAAGGTCGTCGAGCAAATGGATTGATGCGATTTGCTTGCTCCGGTTCAATGGACCAGACGTTTGGCAAGACGGGTCGTCGAGTTGCGACCGGAGACCAGTGGTTGACGTTTCTCCGAGCTGTAGCCGAGAGCGGCGGTTTTGCCGTGGAAACGGGGCTTTTGCAGCACGTCTTCCAACTGCACCACTTGGCTGAGGCAGGCGGCAACAGAGGGCGGTTCAGCTCAGTGCAGAGGATTGAATTCAGTGCTCCGTACTTAGAGTAGTAAAGAGGCTCGTACCTGTACGGGGTGCGGAGTGCGGAGTACTTGACGGGAACCTGATATGAAGCGTCATCACTTGCCTACTGAGAGGTACCGCTCTTGTTCTCGCACTCGTGCGAAAAACGGCGGACGCACTGCGGGCAGTGCCAAAAGTTGTGCTCAGAGCTTCAGCCTGTCAAAAACCCCCGCAGCGCCGCGTTGGAGAGAGCGCCACAATCACGTGCAAGGCACACCCCGCTAATCCCAACAAGGACTAAGCAACCTCTGAAGTTATCTTGCCAAAGCTCTGTGTGCTGGAGCACGTCTGCTAATCAAATTCCCCTGTTTCTTCACGATCCCGCCAACCTACGCAGCATCGCCTTACTCGACCATCAACGCCGCCCCCGAATCCAGCATGGCACCCCAAGATTCATTCATAGATGAAGAGGAGGATTCCTGGTACGTCATCCCACGCGCTCCCAGGCCTGTCCTGTTCCTTTCGGCCTCGCGGAGGAAGGAAGACCGAATGCCATCGCTGACATCCTCCAGCCCTCTATGTATCGAGGAATTCGATCTGTCGGATCGGAATTTCCGGCCATGCCCTTGCGGCTACCAGGTTGGACTCACTTCGAATTGTTCTGGTCGAGACTGGGTCGAGACTGATCGCTGACTCTCATCTGCCAGGTCTGCCAATTCTGCTTCAACAACATCAAGAATAATATGAACGGCCTGTGCCCGGCATGCCGAAGACCCTATGATGAGAAGACCATTCAGTGGAAAGTCGTCACCCAAGAAGAGTACGTGACGACATGACAAGCCGAATTCGTCAGCATACGGGTACTGATTCCATGGGTTCTAGGGTGGCTGAATTCCGGGCGAATATCCAAAAGAACCAGAAGAAAAGGGCCCAAGAACAGCGACAGAAGGAGGTTCAAAAGCGTGAAGCCGAGAAGGAAAATCGCAAGAATCTCATCGGAGTACGCGTCGTGCAGAAGAACTTAGTGTACATCACAGGGTTGGCTCCGACGGTCCGCGAGGACGAGCTTCTCAAAACGCTGCGGAAACCAGAGTTCTTCGGTCAATATGGCAATATCCAGAAAATCTCCATCAGCAACCGGAAGAGTTCGGACGGTCAACATCATTCACTTGGGATCTACGTCACTTTCGAGAGACCCGAGGAAGCGACGAGATGCATCCAGGCAGTCCACGGTTCACAAAACGGCGATCGAGTTCTCAAGGCCCAGCACGGAACGACCAAGTACTGTTCTGCCTGGCTCAAAAACGAGAAGTGCAACAATCCAGGCTGCATGTTCTTGCATGAGCAAGGAGATGAGGAGGACAGTTATACCCGCCAGGATCTTTCTTCGATCAACAGCATCCACACCCAACGACCGCTACCCCACAACGGCGGCGGTGGGTCCCGCACCGCATCACGGCCGCCAATGTCGCAACCGATTCCGACACCGGTATCCCAAGCCATGGCTCGGACTGCCAGCAAGGATAGCTCCGATTTTGGCCAGGATGGCTCGGCCTTGCCCTCCTCCGCAAATTGGGCTAGGAATCCCCAAAGAAGCCGGCGGGGCAGCCATGCGACGAGTGGTGCTGCCTCCAGTCCTGCTATCTCAACAGCGCTGCCCGTGACGGCGGGGCCTTCTCAGGAGGCTTCGCAGGACGTTGAAGAAGCATCAGCATCTCAGCTGCTGCCGAATGCCAAAGAGCCTGACCTTGCTCCTGCCCCAGATATCAGATTGAGTCCCCAGGAGCCCTCATTTGCGGCACTGCTGAAAGTTCTACAGTCCTGCATTCTGCCTGCTTTTCTGGACAATCAGTCGAATGAGTTGCATCCTCCCATGTTCGATATCCGCGGCGGTGAAAAGCGAAAAGCGATGCGAGAAGACGATGACATCCGAGTCGGGGCGGAGCATGAGAATTCGGCCGATGTCCAAGAGGTTTCAGACGGCGAACCAGAAGCCGGTGGGAGTCTTGCACTCGGCGGCGAACCTGAGGAGAGAGACTTGGGCAGTGACGGTCAGCCATTCGACCAACGACACCATAGTGCGCTCCCTCCGATCCAGAAGGGCGGCGCTGATAGCCTCTTCGGTCCCGCTCTTGGTGGCTTGAACTTCAACCAAATTCCTTCTGGGCAGATGAGCCGCACGATGACCCCGCAGCAGTTCGCCTCTCTGCGTTCGCAAAGCGTGTTCGGCGAACAAGTACCTCCTGGCATCACCAATCCCGGCAACATGTTCCAGAATCAAGGTCACAACCGTCAGTCCTCTCGCTTCAGTTTCGTCAATGACAACCCAAATTCCACCGCCAATGTCAAGCTCGCCGCAAACCCAAGGATCATGGCCCAGCAGTCCTCCATGATGCCTCAAGGAGGAAATCAGTTCTACGGAAGCTCAATACCAGGTCCACCTCCGGGCCTCAAGTCCACCGGCACTCCTCCCAGTATCTTTGGACAGGGATTCGGCGGTTCAGGATTCGGAGCTGTCCAGAAGGACTCTTCAAACGATTTGTTACAGAGCCTCATTGGTCGCAGCCGCGGGAGCAATAGCCAAACCCTCGATGGCGGAAAGCGTGAGTACATGATCTCTTCTTTCTCCAATCAGTACCCACCACCCTCTACCTCTACCCCAGCTCCTGCTTCCGGCCTTCTGGCATCGCTCTACGGTAATTATCCTGGAGCATTCCAGGACTTTGGCTCGAAGCAGAAGAAGAAGGGGAAGAAGCATAGACATGCTAACACTTCCTCCTCGGGGGGGAGTGGCTTAGTAGATCTTGCGGACCCGAGTATCCTGCAGGCGAGAATGCAGCACCAGTCACAGAGCAATGCCGGGGTCGGTCAAGGAGTCTTTGGCGGTCAGAGTCAAGGTGGGTATACCCCAAGCATGATGTACAGCACCGGTTATGCTAGATGGCAGCATAACTGAGGCTGTCGAGGTCATTGCTGAGATGCGCTTCACAACGTCCCTTTGATCCCTTGCTTTTCCTCGTTTTTGCTTTTTGGTGTATTGGTTCGGGGCGTTTGCGGACATCTAAAGCGAGGCGAACGATCGTGTCATTTTCTCCAGGGACTGCAAAGCATGGGTTTGATCTGCTTGACACATGCATTTGCGGTGTCACAGTCCTTGAAGAAGGGCGTCGATTTCCTTTCCTTTTCCCTATATGGTTGCAGGTCACAGGGGTTGATGAGCATGCTCTTCGGACATGTCTCCAAAACTCTCGATTTTTTTCCCCTCGAGTCTTTGTTGAATCTTACGTTTGGGTTAGGTTTCGTGGTTTCTGGTGGAGTCTGAGGGTCATGCAAGGCAAATCCATCATCGTCTTCCACCTATTTCCCCTATGTATGTTAACAGGTCCCATGAAGCCGTCAAATGAGGGGGTTTTCTTGGTCGAAATATAGCACTTTGCCCCTCTACCTTTCTAACCTGCTTTTACCACACTGTTCCACGTGGAAGGCGATGATGGAGGCCGTAGCATGATTCTTGGCCATCATGTATTTAATTCTTTCTTTCCGACGTAGCCGCTTACCACATCCGCTCCGAGGAACCCCTTTTCCCCTTTTTTTCTTCTATCATCACTCCTCCACCCCTCCCCCCCTTTTCCCCCTCTTCATCCGCATCCTGATACTCTTGAATATTCCCCAAGCTAACAATTTGCTAGAAGATGAACTTCCCTCACTCGCTGAAGCAACAGACTCGGTTGATGCGCTGGTATCAGACGATCCAATACCGTTTGGCTCTGTTCACGGCTCAGACTATGTATGCCCCCCTCCTCCTGGTTTCAGTTTCAAGCTTCCCGGGGACGCGCTTGTACAAGACCGGCCGGTAACTACAAACGCCATGACGACGACAAGGACGGCGGTCGCGGCCGCGGCGACGACGATGGCGCAAGTGTCTCCTTCAAACCCGATGTATGGAACAGTCACACCTGAACCAACGCCACAGAAGCGAAAGCCCGCTGGTAAACAGGCTAAGCAGCCTGTTTCGTCGGGAGATGAGGAGATTACTGTCGCCTCTTCGGGCCCCGGGATCAGTCAATCAAAGGCAACGCCTCTGCATGATGAGGAGTTCCCTGCCCTGGGGTCCCTGAAGGCCAGCAAATCAAGCTCTCAACGAACCCCTCCTGCACTTCCTACCACTCTGACGCCCAGAGCTACACCGGCACCGAAGGTCTCGGTCGAGAAGTCGATGGACAGAAGCCCAGAGAGGTCGGCTGAAAGACCTCCTGTCAAACCAACAGACAGCAAGTCTGTGGCACCAGTCACTCGAATCACTGCGGTGGCCGCTTTGAAACCTGGCGATGATCTGGTCAAGACAGGACAGCCCACCGATTCAGCCACTTTCCCTCCTCTGCCAGTGCCCTCGGTCGCTAGCAACATTTCGCCTGTCTTCAGAAGCCTTCCCAAAACCTTGCGAGTAGTATCTACACTCTCAAAAGGCGAGGGATCAGCAGCCTCCTATTCACCGACAGGAACTCCTGGAATATTGTCAGGGGTCTCGAAGTCAGCGTTTGCTTCTCAGAGGCCTGAGACTCCAGCGAGTGAGATGATCAGCGATACCACGTCTGTGATCTCAGCGTCTGTCTCCATCTCGCGTGCTGAGTCGCCCCCAATCAGTAGGATTGGCACGGCCCCGGTGCGAGGCACTACTAAGAGCCAACAACGGAAACAACGAAAAGAAGTCTTGAAGCAGGAAACCAAGATCATCTCAGAAACGCCAAAGCCAGAAACTGAGGAGCATGCTCCGGTGCTGGGGCGGAAAAAGAAGCAGAAGAAGGAGAAACCGGCGAAAGAGCTCGCAAAGCCATCGCCAACAGTGTCGGTTTCTGAAACGCCTCCTGAGGCCACAACGGCCTCTCCCACGCCATCGGACAATGTGATCGCCTCCATCGAACCGGTAGAAGATGCCTCGAAGAAGAAGCCTGCACCGGTCAAGGGATCGTCAAAAGCCACTGCCAAGGAGCTTGGCAAGAAGGAGGAATCCAAGCTTCCGAGCCCGGAACCGGAACCAAGTCCGCCTTCACCCCGCGACTTAGTGGCGAGCGAGGCAAATGAGGCCCCAGAGAAACCGCAGTCAAGTCCTGCTTCTGTATTTGCCGACATTCAAAAGTCGCTGTGGACGTCTACTCTGGACAAGCTGCTAATGCTCAAGCCCGTTGCGAGCAGTCTGTCCAGATCAGAGCATCGATGCAATTCTCTCGGTAAGCCGGGCTATTGCAAAGACAGCTCTTGCAGGTGCGGCGAAATACAGGATGAGGATCTCGCAACTCTGAAGGCAGGAGTACCCGTTCGCAAACAGTTCCACGTCGATGGAAGCCGTATGCTGATCACACCGCATGGCGATTGCATCCGCGGCTTGAATTCAGAAGAAGAGGATTCATTCCTGAGTCTTCAAGCTGCCGTGGCGGCCACAGCCGATCATCCAGGGGCGTTCGTTGCGCAACGCCATCAAGCAGGCAGCGGAGCTTTCTCTCTCATCAAGGGCAGGGCAGTGCCCAATGGGCGGCCGAATATTTTCCCCCTTTCCTCATCGCCACAATCCCAAGATCCCATCGGCAAATTACAGCGCGAGGATGCGCTCAGCTACATCAATCAATACGTCCTTCCTCGTCTCAATCTCGGGAGTAGTAGTATGGGCGGGATCTCAAAGGGAACAACGCCTGGACGAGATTCCGCTGCCGCAAGTCTCAACTCGCTTGCGCCATATTTCTACGGCCCAGATGCCGCAGCCGGGGTGGGCATCTACAGCACGCCAGACGGTGCGAGGCCTTTGCAAGACTTCGTCGTCGCAGGACACTCGGATGATGACGCCAGCAAAGGCGCCGCCGGCGTCGTCGGCAACATGCCATTGATGAGCGTGGAGGACGCGGAGTCTGCTCTTACGTCGGCCAAGAAGGAGACTGAGAAGCTAGAGAAGGGTCTCAACTCTATCATCAAGCGCAACAGAAGATTGCTCTTGGGAAGCGGAAATTGAAAGGTCTTGTCGACAAAGAGAAGAAATCATTCCAAATAGGATCATCGGCAGAGTCTAATGGGCAGCGAATACTCAGCGGTGGAAATACAGAGTTACTGAGCGTTGAATTTGGAACATTTGCAAGCGGAAAACCATTACTGCCAATGCCGTGATTATACATCTCGGCGAGTACTCCATATAGAGAGATGCCATTAATACATCGGACGAATTCCCACGGTCCTCTTGGAACTTGAAAGTTCCCAATACCTGATATCAGACCGCGATCAGAGAGGCTCTGTGGATTACGTAACCGTTCTGCCCAGAATATCATTGCTGGATCAACGTGGATGAAATTGAAACCGCCCAAAGATGATCAAACAGCGCCTCGAAGAGTTTGACTCGGTAACCTCTGCTGTAGTGAGCACGCTTGCGGTAAAATGGGTCGCATGAGCAATTGATGCATCGATATAGGAGCGTCCTGCCGCGATGGCGTCTGGCCTCGTCTCTGGTCAAATTTCACAGGGCATGCCGCGGGCTCGCCACGCGAAGCCACCAAACGGTCAGGGTCGAAGTAGGATCTGAAGGATTCGTGACCATCGAGTGCGTGCTGCTTCGATTGAATCTTGGACAAATGAGAGGATTACGAGGGCAACATGTGCTGATCTCCTAGTAGTCTTTACAACATCTCCAAAGCCTCGCAGGGAAGAGCGCTTGTGATACATTTACCGCCAACTCCAGCAGGAGAGAAGCCATCAAGCAATCATGTGCCAAGTTTCCTGGAGGAATGGCCAGTCGCCAGCATCAACTATCGCTGGGAACCTGCAGTGACCCCGGGGAACTGCCCGAAGGAAAAGAAGGTGTTGAATCGACTTCGCTGGCCTTTACCCGTTCATGACACTGCGTTCGCGTTTCAATGGATCATGGAGAATCTGGGGCCTCTGGACGACGCAAAAGGGGATATTCTTGTTTACGGATCTTACCTCGGTGCCAGTCTGGCCACCTCTCTATCGCTCACGGAATCAAGGCCGCTCGACCGCTTTGGCATCAGGGGGTTGGCGGTCTACAATGGGATCTACAACTGGACGATGTTCCTTCCAGATCATAAGATCAACGAGGCGGTGCGGCCGAAGCCAGCTAGGACAAGGATGGCGGCCAGGGCTGCTGCTGCTGCTGCCGCCGCCGCCGCCGCCGCAAGGCCTCCACATTCGGCACAACTGGACGAGCTACGAAGGAGACTGAAGCCCCTCTTCGAGGTTCCGTCTAATCTCTTTGACCCGTTCGCGAGTCCTAGTCTGTTCTTCCATACCCCGGGCTTATTGGTTCCAACGAGGTTCCACATGACAGCGATCAGGGCAGCCATGCTCGATGCCACGACCGGCTACGAGAAGCTTTTTGCCAAGTTGATAAAGCCTCCGCAGAGATCACTACTAGCCTTTCCCCCTTCCGACTCGCACCTTGCGATCCCAGATACCCTCTTCCTGCATGATCATGCGGTGCAGCTTCAAGGCAACAGCACGAACAATCCTGAGACTACGCATAGCTTCCAGGTGCAGGCAAAAGAACTAGCGTCTTACATGAGACGCTGTTCCGATAAGGCGAAGTTCGGTGACGACAACGAATGGGAAGAGGACGGTCGACGCTTCTCGGGTGAGGCCCAGAGGAAGGTCCAACTAGTAGGTCTAGGAACAGGAGGCGCAGATCTGAGTCTGGATCGACATGGGCAAAGGATTGTTTCGGCCTGGATGCGCGAAAGGTTGCGGTTATGAAGGACGATACCGAAGGGACTCAACAACCCTGTTTTCGGACCCTCTGCGCAGACATGCAGCCGTCGGGACCAAGAGTGGTATAGCAGCCAAATGCTATGTGCACAAAACGTTTCACCCGGTGATGGTGTATTCCTGCTTGCGCTGCTCCAATCTTTAAGGGCTGGATTGAGATCATCGGAGAAAGAAGACGCAGCAGAAGTTATCTGGTTTGGGGCTTGTTGAAATTGCTTGTGGGTTGGCAATGTGCCGGCAGTGGGCGAGTCTAATCTCAATGGTAGAGTCAATGATAGGCCGTGAGTGATCACATTGTTCCAAATTCCTGCATTTGATATGGTAAATCATGCTCTGATTGACAGCGCCTTTGCGTCCAATGTCAAGCCCAGTCAATTACTGGGCCCACCATTCTCAGTCACCCTCTTTTTCTCTGGTTCAGGTTGTCCAAGGACGACAATAGGCCCCGAGTTGGCGTCTGAGCATTTGCCGATGTCTGAATCCTCGAGGTAGCAATCCATGGAGCCTGGGTCGCAGCCCCAGCGACGGAGGTAGTCGCAGATGGGGCCGTGCTGGTCGTGCCAATAGGTCTCGCGGGCGCTGATGCTCGAGGATTTACCTCCCATGAGAAGAGTGATCCGAAAGGGAAATGCTGGACGACCGGGAATTTTGACAAGACTTCGGCCTGATACATTTTGATCATGCCTTTGTTGATTTTGCCCCATCCATCTCGGATCCCGGAGATGTCGAATAACATCGGGCTATGTTCCCAGAACGGTCCTTTCTTGACATCGTAGATGAAGCCAATGGCGGAAAAGTACATGTTGATCTGCCTTTGGTCCTCAACAACGTCCAATTTGGTGACATCGCTTGGCTTTGGCGCGCCTCTCACAGAACCTTCGGTGGGCATGATCTCGCCTGCCGCAATGGGACGCGTGAGCTGCGCGGATCCAAATATGTATGGCACAAAAGAATGGTCATCAAGTCCCCAGACGCCATGAGAGCCCGCAGGCTCCAAAGTGTAGGTCATGATGAGCTTCCTCACAAGCCTCAGATACCTGGTCCTGTTAGAGAGTCCAATACACCGTGGCCCGGCCGACTTACGGTTCAATGACTGATAGCACAATCTCCCTCTCTATGTCTCCTCCTTGGACACCGTCTTCGAAGAATCCGAGCTTCCAGAGACATCCAAGGAAGGCGACGAAACTGAGTTCATGTCCCGTTCCATAGTCGAGTCTTTGAGCGTTGCCAAAGGATCCAAGGAGATAGCTTGCCACTTCTGTTCTTGCGCCGCCACCGCCAAGACTGAGCTTCTCTTCCAACAGGCTGGATCGCAGCAGCGGATCGAGTCTCTCGCCAAGCAATGCATACCATTTGCGGAAGCTCGTGTTCCCAAACCTCCGTGGTCCAGGATCGGGAGGAGCCTCGTCTACCAAGTCTTGGATCTGGGAGAGAAGACGCTGAAGGCATACTATTGACGGCGTTGCAGGCGGTTTCGTGGAGAGGAGAGACACGAGTGGCCGCTCAGAGTCAGGTTGTATTCGAGGGCAGAGTGCATGATTGAGCTGGAGTATGAAGATGCCGATATCTCGATAGGCGAGGCTGGCCAGGAAGCGAGCGACGTCTTGGCCTTCATGAATTCGTTTGCTTGGAGCCGCAAATTGGTGAGGTGATGAGAAATCGATGACATCGAGAGACTCAGTAGCGCTCGGCACAGCGCTGCTTTGAGTGCTGGCCATCCTTGTCGTGAATGACCTTCGACAAAAATGAAACGCAGTACTCCGTATGTGGACTTTTAATCATGGAGGCTTTGCTATTATGAGCAGAGCGAGACTGTGCCGTAGTGCTCGAAGGTTTGGATCTCGACATTTACGACCTCTTCGTACTCCGTACTACTAGTACTACTAGAGAACAAGACGAAGGCTGAGTCCCACACGCACTCCAGCACAGTGTAGACATCTCGCGGAAGACCTCACGGATTACATCAGCCGCACTGCATCACGACCTGATGTCGCCGCCACCACCCCGTATGTGCTACAGTTCATACTGTGCTCTGTGCCCCGTACTCGTACAGGTACCTCCTCACTCTGTACTCCGCGCCTCACTCACGGGTTGGATCACATCTATCCTTGGGGACATGGCATATTATCAGATTACATGCCTCTCAATGATGCCAACCCGAACCAAGATCAGGAAGTTTAGTGAAGAGATCACCTGACACAAGAATGACTCGAGGCCCTTTTGTTAAGGGTCGCGTTGTCGAAGGACTCCATTCTGGCGCGTCGCGACGACTCAAGAAGCACCCTGTACTCCGTACAGGTAGGTATGTATACTCGGGAGAACGGCAGTCTGATTTCTGTCTCTACTAGTATCTCGTTATACGGAGTACATACTCCGTACTACTCCGTACTCGTACTGGTATGATCTCGAGGGACACAAATGGTCGATTGATTGATTCATTCACTTCGATCACCGTGCTCTGGCTGCACTGGCCTTGGCCCCTTTTGAACAAGACAGGTCGCCCGAACCTTGAACATGATACAATTTCACTCATACGACTCAGTACTCCGTACGGACTCGTACATCAACTTCAAGTTCCACAAGGTACTCTATTCAGGCACCACTAGTACTCCGTACTGCCCCGTACGGGGTACCTTATTGCTGCGGAGTACTAGTACTACTACCACTAGCACCAATGTACGGGTGCTCCGACGTACGTGTACATCAATACCTCTCCTCCATGGAGGTGCCCCGTACTCATTACTCCGTACTAGTATACAATATGTACGGAGGACAGGTAGCACTCGTACATTCGACCACTGATGGTAAGACTCGGACCCTCACCGAACGGCCCGAAGCTCTGGGCAGGAACCAGGGGAGAATCAGGAACTCTATACCGCCACCTTCCGGTCCAGTCCTGAGTGGGGAAGCTCTAGCTGCATCCAGATGATCCATCGAGCGCTGCGAACAGGGGGAAGAGGACACGAGCAACTCAGAAAGGGAGACCGCTCAAGAATACCAGGGGCAGCAGGCACGAGTACATACATACATGTACTAGTATTGGGTAACCTCAATGAATGGCGAAATCAGATGGAAACGAGACTCGGGTCTGACCGAAAAGCTCGGAGTGAACATCACATCAATACCTATCCCGCACTCTCACATACCTACTGTACGGGTACTGATGTTCTCCGTACGGAGTGCTGTATGTAGACCAGCCGCTGAGAGTCTGGTCCCTTTTCATGCCAGATACAAGTACTCCGTACTCCGTACTCCATCGAACGAACCAGCATCTTATCCTCCACTCCGTGCCTTGGTGGCGCCGGGATTGCTGGTATCGCGCCTGTGCGGGTAAGCTCAATCGTTGCTGACGGGTTCTTCTCCATATAACACCACCTCTTTCCACCTCTGTCATTGGTCAGAGCCTGGAGGGTACCGTGTTGATATCTTGTCTTGCAATGAACCCCCCTTTGTCCGCCTTTTCTCATTGGAGATAGCTCGATGCAGGTAAAATGACGCCCAGAACACGGAGCGACTGCTCTCAGGACGTGGCGGCAAAGCACGTCGCGCCCATCAAGTCGGGCGCGACGTTTGCCTGAGATCCCGAGAGGATAGCAGCCCCCCACAGACGTCGTCCTGGTTCGTGCCGAATCTGCCTCTTTCCCCCCTTTTCTTCTCTGTTCCTCGTCCACTACTATTCATCAGCGTCGAGCAGCCAGCCCTGGGTCATGGCCCCTGTGTGCTAGAATATTCTTTTATACCAATAGGAGCGCTTGCCCATGCAAGCCTTTGCTTCTGACAAAACCATCATCAACTCTCCTTTCTCTCCATCAAACCATCTCCTCCCATCACCAGCAAACCACCATTCTGCCATCCTGTGTCTTGGGACTTAGGCACTGTTGATTCTTGTGCCCCGTGAATCCTTCCATCATCCAAGTCAAGCTCCCGACTGATCGCGTCGGCAACAAGGCCGACCAAACAACAGGGCCATGGCCGAAGACGAACCAGCAGCAATCGTTGCGTCCGGAGAAACGGTCACCTCGTCTACACCAGAGCCGGGTGAGAAGCCTCTGAAAGAAGCTGCCGGATCCAGCACTCCGTCCTCGGTCAAGAACTCTCCAGGAGTCGAAGGAGCCGCAACAGCACGCCGGGCTGGCGCTGGTGCTACTGGCACCGCTTCCAGATCGGCCGCTGCCCCTGGATCTCGCACCCCTGGAGGCACAAGCAAGCCGTCTACGCGTGCGTCGCCTTCGACAGCTCGGCGATCTGTTACCTCGACCTCGATATCGAGTCATCAGAGCCACCCGAGCATGAGTGCGAGCGAAGACGAGAAAAAGCCTGGTGCAAAGACCGCCATGGCTTCCGCCGCCAGGAAAACAAGCTCGGTCAGATCGAGCCCAGTCAGCACCGCTGACAAGAAACCCGGCTCCATTTCGACTACTGCGACAGCTCGTAGGCCAGTCTCGGGCACTAGCACGGCAGCGAGTCCAAGGGCGAGCGCCGCCCCGTCTAGGCCCGGGACCGCTACGACTGGCTCCGCGGGAGCCAGACCTACGACCGCCCGATCAGGTGCCACAGCTTCGAGCTCTACCCCAGAAGCTCGAAAGAGGCTGTCAGCAGTCGGCACAACAACATCGACGACCCGGCCATCTACTCGAAATTCAATCCGATCCGAGGCGTCACTTGACGCCCTGAAGATGGTCGAGGAATTGAATTCTAAAATTGCCGAGAAAGACGGCGAAATCGAAACCCTTCGCTCCCAAATCAGCCAACACGAACAGGTTATTGCAGACTTGCGGGAGCAAGCAGATCACGCCGCAACGAATGAGCCTGGAAACCAAGAATCTCAGCACGAACATGAGGAGACCCTCGCCCATTTGAAAGTCGAGCATCAGTCAGCGATCGCTTCACTCGAGACTCAGATATCTGAAGCTTCAACCAAACAGCAGGCTGCAGAGAACGAGCTTGCAGAGGCCGTCCGTGCTCGGGACGCGGCGCAGACAGCTCTCGAGGCACTCGAGATCTCTTCCGCTGAAAATGAAGCCAAGCTTCGAGCTAGCGAGGAAGCTCTCCAGAAGGCGCTGGATGACCACGCGGCGCAAATGGAGGAGCTCAAGGCCGCCGTGGTCGATCAAAAGGAACACGAGCAGGCTCTGGCAGAGTTGGCCTCCACACATGAGTCGGCTGTTGCTGATCTCAAGACCCAGATCGAGCAGCTGATCGCCTCAAACTCTGCTTTGGAAGTGTCCAGCAAAGACGCCATGGATGCCGAGAGAGAACGTTATGCCAGTGCAACTGCGGCTTTGGAGTCCCAAGTCTCCGAGCTGAAGACCAAGTTGGAGGCTTCCGAAATGACAGTCGAGCGGAACTCGGCAGAGAGTCAGAGCGGACAGACCCTCATCTCGAAATTGCAAGATGACCTCAAAGAAAAGGAGGCTGAGTTGGCCTCGGCGCGTGAGGTAATGGCATCGACTCAGAATTCTATCAATGAGTTACAAAGCCAATTGGCCGCCAGAGAAGACGACATGTCCAAGCTCAAGGAAATGCACGACGAGCGCATGAAACAAATTTCCCAGGATTACGAAAACGAAATCGAAAGTCTGCGTGGCGATGCTTTCTTCAAACGGAAATACGAAGAGTTGGAGAAACAGCACGATGACCTGGAAAAGAAGCATGGCGACCTCGAGAAGCAGCACAGCGACCTCGAGAATCATCACGCATCTCTAGAGGAGCAGTGTGCATCTCTAGAGAAGGAGCGCGATGAGTTGAAGGACTTCGCAGCAGAATCTGCCGATCACCACACCCAAGCAATCGCATCGCTCGGGGAACAGCATTCTGTCGCGGTTGGCCTGCTTGAAACGAAATTGTCCGATGTTGAGCAGACCTTGAAAGAGGTCCAAGCCACTCATGCCGTGGAAGTCCAAGCGCTGAAGACTACCGCCTCCGCCGCTGAAGAGGACCACGCGCAAGAGCTCCAATCCCTCAAATCTCTCCACGAAGAGGCGCTACAGCTCGCCTCTACTGATGGGGAGGCATCTCTTGCGAGGCAGCTCGAAGATCTCAGAAACTCACACGAGAACGACCTTGTGGGTCTCAGAGGTTCGCATGGACAAGTCATCGAAGAACTCCAGGGTTCGCATCAGCAAACACTTGACAATCTCAAGAGTTCGCATCAGCAGACTTTGGATGAGCTCACTGATTCCCATCAGCAAGCTCTTGATGAGATGAGGGGCTCTCACGAGCTGGCTCTTGGAGGCCTCCAGAGTCAGTTTTGCCAAGAGAAGGAGACCCTCGTGTTGGATCACCAGTCTGAACTCACTGCCGTCAAGGAAGCCGGCGCTGCCTCGCTTGCTGCGGAACGAACTCATTTCCAAGCTCAGCTCGACAAGGCCGAAGCCGAGTTGAACAACGTCCGATCGAATAGCCTTGCAGAGCTCGACGCTGCTCGACATGAGCTGATTGAGAGCCATGTCACAGAAGTTGAAAAGATGCTCGCACAGCACACGGAAACGATGGAATCTTGGGAGGCAGAGAGAGCCAATGCCAAGAAGGACTTGGAGGAGCTGACTGCGGCGCATACGAAGGCTATCGAAGATGTGGTGGCTGAATACAGAAACAACACTTCGAGCTACGAGGAAAAGATCTCGCTGCAAGAGGCCGTCAACGCCAAGCTTCAGCTCACCTTGGAACAGACTCAGGACAGCCTCGACACACTGCAGGCCGAATCGTCAGATCTCAGCCGACAGCTTGCCCAGGAGAAGATGGAGCGCATGACGCTCTTGGCCGAATTCGATGCGGTCAAGACCATTAAGTCCGACACAACGGCGATCGACTCTTTGAAATCCAATTTGATCGCGACCACCAAGGCCTATGAGGAGACTCTTGCGTCCGTAAGGATGAGCTTGCAAGCGAAACAGGAGGAGCTGGACATCTCCAAGAGCAGCTACAGACATTTGGAAGAGCGATATACCCTCCTGAATCAGGATCTCGAATTCGTCAAGAAGAGCTTGGACGCTTTCAAGGCGGATGCGCACGTCAAGCAAGGGATCGCAGAAGCGGACTATAACGACCTGAATGAGAGCATGACACTCCTGGTAGAGGAAGCCAATAGCAAGGTCAAAGGGTTGGAGTCTCGAGTCGAAGACCTGGCCATGAAGGTTGAGATCGGGCAGAAGGCCGAAGAGGAGCTCTTGAGAAGGAATGAAGAGTTGAGAAAGAGAGAGGAGGAACTGCTTATCCAATTGAAAGTTCGCAACGCCGAGCTTGCCGAGGAAAAGGTACAGCATAAACCTATCGTGCCACATCCAACGCTCGATGCTAACAGTCAATGTTGCAGGCCAAGGCTGCGGCCGAACTGAAGGGATTGGCGAACAGCCGATTCGCGGGCTGCAGCGATTTTGGAGATCATGCCGCTGCAATTGGTCTTGTGGCGGAAGGTGAGGATGATGACGATCACTCGTCAGCGGCATTGGCTTTGGTGCGCGAGCCCCTTGCTTAGCAGCTGCCCTATCCAATTTCTGTTGTTGTTTTTTTTTCATTCCTCGCGCGTGAAAGGATTAGAAGAATCTCAGCTAACGAGGACCCTGCAGCTTAGCAAAGTGCGTCTCACGACCAAGCAGATTGACGCCCTCGATCGAGAGATGAGGGACCGCAACTTACAGTATGTCAAATCTCATAAGTCTGTGATCATGAGGTTGAATGCTCACAAAAGGTTCTCCCAGATTATTGAACTCTATTACGGACGTGAATCTATCAGGTTGAGGGTCGCTCAATAAAGGGACCATGGCATGCGAAATCAATCATGGAATCACATTTGGAAGACGACCCCACCGTTCAGACGGCGCCTCATATCTTTCACTGTTAATATCTTCAAGAAAACTACGACAAGTGGCGCTATCAGGGGGATGTAATGCTTATGTGTAATCTAATGAATCGACGCACGCGCTATGAGGTATCAATTAATACCAACTAATTCTCATCCTACTTCAAGGTTTCACGCAGACTCTTTTTTTTCACTCGGACGGAAATGATAGAGGATGAATCGGAGACTACGCAAAAAGACAATCCGGAAAGCCAACTCTAGGTGCTGTCATCATTTAAGAGAAAATTGTAGGGCATGGGCAAGGCACAGCCTTGCCCACTGCTCGTTACGTCCAGACATGCTCCTTTCAGACCGTCATTCACCTTCCTAATTTACTCTAATCATGATGGTCGACTTTCAAATACATGAGATGCAGGCAAGTCTGGGCGTCTTGCTGAACGACATGGACGAAATTAAAACTAAGAATATACCCAGTAGATCTGAATGGGATGACGTTGTGTGCAGAGCAACCTCCTATGAGCCGATCTGTGAAGTTGTGATGTGCAAGGGGCCAGCAATCTAGGGAAAGACCGAGCACTCTTTGAGTCGCACTTCGGGAGAGGACGAAAAAAGGGGCGGCAAGGTAGTATCAAGAGTCGACGAATCAATACCATTTGATACATTTGCCCTGTGATACCAAGCTTTTGATGTCCGTCCCACACCTGAAGCAGGACTTCGACGCACCTGCCGCTCTCGTCCGGCGTCCGCAAGCCTAGGTACGCCAGGACGGTCGATCCTACTCGAAGCGGGCGTCCCGGCATTCCGACTCGCGAGTGCCTAAAGCGGCGATCAATCGTTTTGGGAAACGGCCACTCGAACCTGTTCTACGACGATGACGTCGGACACCGCTCAATGGCAAGTATACGCAAACCTGCTGTCTGAGCATCATTTTCTTGGGCTCTCGCTCCGGGTTTGACGCATCACTATGGGAGGTCTGGCTCGCCAGGGCTTTCTTAAGAGTGCGACTGATCCTCTCGGCGGCATCTTCATTCTCCGAATCATTGAGACCACATTCTCAAATGGCGATCTCGGGATGGCTACAAGATGTCTGATCATATAGGGCCAGATAAATCACCAATACCTTTGCCCAAGGACCACGAAGCAATAGAGCCTGCCAGCGACTCATGGCAACGATCACGACTGCCTGTCTCACGGTCTGCTGATTTCGTCTTGATGCGAACTTCTCGGTCCTCCCAGACGTGTGACGGCGGACACCCACGCAGTCAGAGCATGGCCCCGGTGTCTTTCAAAGATCCTAGAGGAAGTCAATCATACGCACAACGTCAAAGGGCAGATACCTACTCTTACTCACGAGCTGCCAGGATCGCCGAATGGAGACAGCGGGCAAGGACTCTCCAAGACTATTACGACAACAACCCCTCATTGCTTCCGCAACTGCCATTCACCTGGCATCATGGCTGGAAGCGCTGGAGACTCATCATGTTCGCCATTATTATCGTGATCGATGCATCGGTGATCCCGATCGTCCTATACTACGCGCTGAGATATGGCGCCCACACTGCGAATTGGATCATATTCGCCATAGTCGCCACTATTTGGGGTGGGCCAACATATCTCGAATTTGCCGTACGGACTCTGCGCTTGGTCAAAAGGGAGAGATTCTATCGACCCCTTGGTACGGACAGTCGATGGTCCTTTGACATACTGACGTGGGTCTCCGTTGTCACAATCACGGCCGTCACCGCCCTGTTCGTCGTCGGCAGTGCTCCTCACCAAGTGTGGCTCAGGATTTTGTGCATGCCGGCGCCCGCGATACTGTACTGCGTGGGCGGTGCTGTGATCATCATTACGCTTTTCCATGCCATGGAATGGCCTGCCCCTTTTCGGATCAGCTCCACGTCGAAGAGTGAGAGGGTAAGGCACTCACCTTGTCGGTATATTTTGAGGCGCAGTGCGTACGACTAACATCTTTTCTGCCCAGGTCCTCCCAGGAGCTTACTACTTTGTCGAGGACGTGGTCGCTGTGAATGCAAGAGCTGGCCGGCCATATCGTGAAGCGCTTGCTGCGCGCTATAGAGCCAGCCCGCGGTTCCGACGAATGTTATATGTCCAGTCGCTTTTCTGGTCTATCCCCGCGCTCCTTCTGGCAGCTGCGTTGACAGCGATAGCCGTCGTTCACACGGTCCCAGCGACCGTGGCGTACGGTATTTGTTGGGCTGTGCCATTTCTCTGGTCCGGTCTGTGGGGGGTGATCACAGCTTCCTGGTGTAAGAAGCATTTGGTTCGTGAGAGACTCGAGTGGGATGCTCGGAGGTCCAATCGTATAGAGAAGCCACACATGTGATCGCAGGAGAAAGCGGTAATGTACTCCGTAAAGCCCTACGAAAATGATGCTAATATGCCCAGGCTGGTGGTGTCTTCGACAATGCAATTCGTCGATTTATGTGGCACTCACTGCCGATATATGTGCAAAAACATATGGAGCTGTTACCAGCATATTGGTAGCTGTATCATCAATCCATGCCCGCATCACGATTTCGCCTTTTCTTTTCTCTTCTCCCGACAGTCCTAGACTCTGGCATGCGTGACACCTAGCAGAGTGGGTTTCTAGCACGTCTTGACCACCCTTAGACTACTCCTCCTATCTTTGCAGTCCCGTCGCGGGTGATCGATTTATTCCTACCTCCTTTGACTCTGAACATCTCCCATCTAAGAACGATGGTCCCTATCTCTTAACACGAGCTCTCTAATTCAAGGGCGAGCATAGCATTGCCTCGTACCACAACAGAGGAGCAGCCGCAGGAGTCAAAACGAATGATCGGCATAAAAGTCCTCGGCCCGCTCGATTAACTGGTAATGGAGGGCAAATGGTCCACAAATACTACAGACTAGACAGGCGGCCTAGCGAAATCCATTTCAACACAGTATCTCAGTCTCTCCTGCCATCAACGTATATGTGCATGACCTGTGGTCGTCTGAAAATGACCAAGCAGCAGCTGCTTCGCTTCGCTAAAAGCAATCGGACTCTTCAAGATAAAGCGGCTCGCTATAAACCTACTACTAAGTGCTAGTATAAGAACTTTAGATTTGTAGCTTTAATTGACATATAGAATCTATATAGCGATAGTAAGTCCTTAAAATTAAAATTATGAATAATATAGTAAAGTGAAATATCTATAATAAAGTAAAAGAATTATACCTATTTATATAGCTTTTCTCTATTAAATTAGTACTAAATTATTAATTCTTTATAAATAGATAATTTCAATATTAATATTTAGTAAGAAGGAAGTAATGAATTAAATTAAATATAACATATTGAATATTACTGAATATATATATATATACTAGTATATTCTAAAGGTTTCTCTCTATCTCCCTTTTTATACACCTATATCAAAAGGAGGGGACATCTTCTAGACAGCACCTGTGCTCCGTACAGCCGTACTTGTACTACTCCGTAGTAGTGCCCCTACTTGTGTCTTACCTCAACTCTCGCACATCATATCAAAGAGCAGAGACTTAAGATGGCGATCCCAAATGAAGCCCTTCAAAAGGTATGAATTCGCTCATTACACAGTCTTGCATTTTCAGTGGAGGCATTCTCATCAGACGCAGCTTGTGCTTGAAATAGAGACACAGGCTATCGCAGCACAGGAGCAATTGAATCAAGCACGCTCCTCGATGGCCACCAAACAGCGCGAGCAACGCTTAATTAAGCTTACCTTAGATGAGATAGAAGGTCTTCATCATCAGAGCGATGTATATGAAGGCGTGGGCAAGATGTGAGTCGATTGATCGTGGCCTCTGGCCTAACACTTCTACTTGATATGACTTTCTGATTGAAATCGGGTCGTCCTCAGGTTCGTCGCGCTCCCTGTGCCCTCTCTGAGACACAAGCTTCAGAGGCAAACTCAGGACCTAGAGAGCGATGTAGAAAAATTAAACAAGAGGCTGCATTACCTTGAGACAACGCAAAAGAACAGCCGGGAGCATATTGAGCAAATGCTTCGGGCACGGTAGCTTTACCTAGGGTTTATATTAAGAGCCTACTATTAGTCTTAATTCAATATTAATACTTTAAGTAAAGTTTTTTTTTTTGAAAAAGAAAGATAAATACTTTAAATTTGTTTTAAAAAAAACCTTTAAAATATACTTATATACTTTATTAGAGTTTAAGTAAAGAATTCTAATATTTACTTTTTTTTTCCTAAATATAATTTATCTTTTATTATATAATAAAAAATATAGAATAAGAAATTACTTAGAATTTATATTTCCTAGACTTTTTTAAGTCTATTTTAGGATAAAAGGTTAATAGTCTTATATTTTAAGTAAAAAGTTTTTATAAAAGAGTAAGTACTAAATAATCTTCTAGTATACAATAGCTTACTTATTTATACTAAGTTCTTAAATTTAAAGTATTAATTTTAAAGAAAAGTTACTTTAATACTTTATTAAAAGATACTTAGAGAATAATAATAAAAATAAAGTTTATACTTTAAAAGGGACTATATTTTAAGATTCTTTATTTTTATATATAGGATTAATTATTCTTATTTTACTTACAATAAATCTAAGTTTTTAGAAATACTTTTAATATAATAGAGTATAGAAGTATATCATATTGTATATTCAAGTATTATATAAACTAATATAAATTAAATATTTATTTAATATATTAAAAATATATTCTCACCTTTTTAAAAAATCTTTTATAAAACTAAGGCTAATTAAGGTATATCTACTATATAGATAAGTATGAAAATACGACTTTTAGAATTAAAATTATAAAAACTATATTAAAATAATATTAAAAGTCTTAAATAAAAGAAAGTTTAAATACTATTTAATACTAATTTTTATCTTTAAGATTACTTTTAGAGTATTACTAGGGGGTAATAATAAAGGGGTAGTAAGAGCCTGTTTTTAGCCTAGCGGCGTATACCTTATATAGTATACCTTAAGTATAATACCTCTTTATATTACCATTAATAATAATATAATATAGAAAGCTAGTTGAGAGTAAGGCTAGTATAATTTCAAAACTTTAAAATTTCCTTTTTTCTTTTTATTAATAGTTTATAACATTTCAGAGGTAATTTAATAGGTAATTTAATTAAAGGGTCTTTTTTTATTAAATATAATATCTTTAAGTATCTCTTTATCCTACTTATTATAATTCAGTACTTATATTAACTTACTCTTATTAAAGCTAGTTAAAAGGCTATTTAAATAGTAAGTATAAAGTATTTTTATAATATTTTATTAAGTATCTTATAAATATTAGCTATTAACTAGCTTAATAATTATAAATATAAAAAGGAAATATTATATTTATTTATTTATTTATTTCTATTACCTTAGTTACTACTAATTATAGCCTAGTGCCTTTTCTTTATTATTTAAGGGGGAAACCTACCTTAGGCTAAAAACCCCCTTTACCTTATTTCTACTCTAGGTCTAGTCTTTTCTTTTATTTATCTAGTTTTATTTATAAGACTACTAAACTCCTTTAATTTTAAGGTATAAGATACTACTTTTAATATTACTATATACCTAGCTATATAAGCCTACTTTAGTCCTATTCCTATACACCTATCCTATATAGCTAGTATTATTATAGTAATATACTACCTAAAGTATAGTTTTTATCTAGTTATTATTAACTAACTTTAGTAGTATACTAACTTCTTTACCTAAAGGCTAGCTCTTTTCTAACCCTTCTTTTATCCCTTTATCCTTTCCTCTATTCTCTCTCTCCCTTTTATTCCTCCTTATTAGGTTAGAATAGCCTTATATATATATACGCCTCCCTAGGCGCTATATATACCCTAGGCTCCTATTATTCACTTTCCTCTTACTTTCCCTATTACCTCTACACTCTCTAAATAGCCCTAGGCCCTATATCTCTCCCTCCTTCGCCCTTACCCTCTTATCTCCTTCCTTCCTCCTTAGAAATCTTATTTTATTATAACCTTTTTATTCTATAGTTATATTTATTATCTATTAAATAAGAGTTTTAATAATTGTTTTTATAAAAAGAGTATTACTAGGGGGTAGTAAAAAATCTCTAGGGGGGTAGTAAGAGCCTGTTTTTAGCCTAGCGGCGTGTACCTTGTATAGTATACCTTAAGTATAATACTAATCTCTGTAATACCTCTTTATAATACCTCTTCGCAATACCTATAATTATAATACCTCTTTATAATACCTCTTTATAATACTTCTTTATAATACCTCTTTGTAATACCTGCAATTATAAGCCTATAGCCTTTACAATGTTAGTGTAAGCTTGTTTTTTTAACAGAGCGTTAGTCCTAAAGCAGGCTAGCTATAGGCTCTTACTGCCCCCCTAGAGATTTATTACTACCCCCTTAGTAATACTCTATAAAAAAGATTATAATAACTTATGACCTTATTATAACTTAAAAAACTGTAAATTCTTTTAAATTTAAAAGAGTTATAAGGAATAAAGGTAATAATAAGTTTAGATTTTCTTTAGGTATATAATTATTATTGATAAAAGGCTTTAAGCTTAATACTTACTATTGAAAAGGTATTTCTATAATTATATATTTAAGTCTTACTAATATAAAGCTTTTTTGACTTTATTATTATTATTATTAAAGTTACGCTAGCTATAGCCTATTACTAGTCCTAGTATATCTACTATATATTTCTATAGCGGAACCTTTTTAAAAGAAAACTACTATATATATTACTCTACTCTATTACTAGTCTAGGTTTATATTAGCCCCTAGCCTTAGCTTTATCTTCTATTATTAGTTTAAATAGCTTTCTATAAGGCCTACCTACTTAGCCTAGTTCTAAGGGATTAGCTACTTATACTATTATCCTCTATTATTATTATTTCCTTTAAGAATAGCCTACTCTTAGGCTATCCTTTTTATATAATTAATATAGCTATTATTAGCCTTAAGGCTAGGTTAAAGTCTTATCTAATTATAATAAACTAACTAGCCTTTTATCTTTATAGTAATCTTTAGATTAGCGCTAATATATCTCTAGCTTACTATTAACTTAACTAGTAAGCCTTATTATCTAGAGTTCTTTACTAGATATAGCTAAGACTATATATAGTTTTATAACTTATAGTTAATTGTATTTATAAGGGTTATCCCTTTTATTTTAAAAGTAATATTTATAAAAGTATTAGGCTAAGGCTAAACTTTAGTATAAGTATTATTATTATTATTATAAGTATTTATATTATTATAAATTACTATAGTTAGTATAAATACTTTATTTTTATTATCTTTTATACTTTTTATATAATAAGATAAGCCTAAGACTAAGCTAGATATATATTTTTATATAGATAGTACTATATTCTAATCCTTTACTTTATAATAGTTAGGTATTTATTTTCTTTATTATTAAAATAAGCTCTAGCTTTATACTAGCTATATATTACTATTATTATATAGTATTTAGTAATATATCCTATCTTATAATACTTATAGTATTATTAGGGTTAGATAGACTTATAGTAAGGCTTAATAGTATAAATCTATAAGTTAAAAACTAGGCCTTTTTTTATATAATTAGTTTACTTTTTTTATACTATTAATACTAAAGATAAAGGTTATTCTCTTAGTATTTTTATATTTAAACTACCTTATAACTACTTAGATAAAAAGGATGTTATTTTCTTTAATAACTACCTTTAATAATTATATCTTTTTCTTTACTAAGGATATTATTAATATTAACCTTTTTAGTAATAATCTATTATATTCTTTAATATATTACTATACTAGGTCTAAAGGTAGCCTTAATTTATCCTTTCTTTACTATTAGCTTTTTAGCCTTTATATTTTCCTTAAATATAATAATAATATTATTACTTTAAAACTAATATATAATTATAGTAATCCTTACTATAAAATTATATTAAGTAGCTTAGTTAAGAGCCTTTTTAATCTAGGTTAGTAAATATTATTAATAATCTTTTAGTATAATTAGCCTTTTAATTAAAACCTTTTACTTTAAGTAAGCTAATACTTACTTAACTACTTTTACTATTAATAAGCCTTAGGCTAAGCTTATAATAACTATAGCCTAGCTCCTTACCTTTATCTTTAGCTTAGTTTTTTATAATTCCTTAACTATATATTAGAATATACTTTAAATAAGTATATTAGTTATAGCCTAAGTTTATAAACTACCTTATTAATTAAGGTATAAATAACCTAAACTTATTTAAGGTATAGAAAGTTATTACTATTCTTTAGTATTAAGCTAAATAATTTAAATATTACCTTTTCTTTATAGTTTTTATATTTATAACCTTTTTCTATCCTTAGCTTAGCTTTATTTTAGTCCTAAGATATAGGTTATTATTATTATAGTTATTACTATATTAAAAGCTTAAGGCCTTTATTAAAAGTTTCTTTTACTTTTAATAAAGGCTAATATAGTTATACTATACCTTTTATTATATTAAAGGCTTAGCTATATCTATACCCTTATTATAGCTATAATATAGTATTAGTATAGGGTTAATTTAACCCTAAGGAATCTAATTCTAGTGTTTATTTTTTATTTTACCTATTATAAGAGCGTAGGGGGGGGTTTATAATAACTCGCGATCCTTTATAATATTATTTTACTTTATTATATATATCTTATTCATAATAACCCTAAAATAAATACTAAAACTAAAGATTATTTTGAAACTTAAAATAAAAAGAATATTAAATTATATTTTATTATTATCTTTTTAGGAAGTATATTTTTTAGCTTCTTTACATTAATACTAAGTTCATAATAAAGATTAAAACACTTATATTAACTAATATAATAATTTAAAATAAGAGATAACTTTAGATTTAGTTTTACTAGGTTTAATCTACTTACCTTTTATAGTATATACTTATAGTAGATATAGTATAAAGGTAAGAGTAAATTAAATGAGAGTTAATAAAAAGAATTATAAGCTTACCTTAAGCTAATATAAAAAAAGTATAACTTTAAGATCTTTAGATCTAAGATTATAATATAAATATAAATTAAAGGTAATTAAAAAACAATTTAATTTAGAAAATTAAGGTTAAGACTTTAACTAATTTTAAAAGCTATTATTAAAACTTAAGTAATAATTAAAAACTTATTATATAAAAAAAAAAGAAAGTAAGGTTATATTATTATTAAAATAAAAATAATAATAATTATTATTATTTATTTATTTATTTTACCTACTCTAGCTATAGCCTAAGGCTAATCCTAGTATATCTACCTTATATCTTTATAATAGAACCTTTCTAGGAGTAAACCGCTATATACTTTACTTTACTTCTTTACTAGCCTAAGTTTATATTAGCCTTTAATACTAGCTTTATTTTCTATCCTTTATTAAATAGCTTTCCTATAAGGCTTACTATCTTTACTTAGTCCTAAGGGGGTTAGTTATACTTTCTCTTTTTTTAAATAGTTCTTATACTAAGATAGCCTTAGGCTGCCTATAGCCTTTAGCTTCTCCTTCTACTATTAAGACTACTAAGCTAGGTTATAGTCTTATCTAATTAGATTTAATTACCTAGCCTAGTAGTCTTATAGTATACTCTAGGTTAGTGCTAATATACCTTTAGTTTACTAAAAACTAAAGGTCTATAAGGCCTTAGTATTAGTTAGCCTCTTAACTACTTATAGTTAGAACTATAAGTAGTTATAGGCCTTATAGTTAATAGCTATAGTAAAAGGCCTTTTTTTATATTTAGGTAGTAATACCTTTACTAGCCTTAGCCTAATACTAAAGCTTAATATAAAGCTAGTTATTATTATTTATACTATAGTAAAGTACTATAATCTATAAAGGTACTACTCTTATACTAATTACTATACCTTTTATATAATAAGGTAGGCTTAGGATTAGGCTAAGTATATACCTTTATATAAATAGTATCTTATTTTTATCTCTTACTTTATAACTATTGAGTATTTATTTTCTTTTTTATTTAAATAAGCACTAGCTTTATACTAACTATATATCTTCTTTATAGTATAGTCTTTAATAATATACTTTATCTTATAGTATTTAAAGTATTATTAAAGTAAAATTAGCTTATAGTAAGGCTTAATAGTATATAACTTAAGGACTAGGCTTTACTTATAAAGTTAGTTTATATCTTTAATACCTTTAATACTAAGGATAAGTATTATTTTTTATATATTTTATACTAAGGCTATTTTATAGTTATTTAGATAATAAGAATATTAATATCCTTAATTATAACCTTAATAATAGTATTTTTCTTCTTACTAAAGATATTTTAAATATTAACTCTTTTAATAATAACCTATTATACCCTTTAGTATATTATTATACTAGGTTTAAATATAGTATTAACCTATCTATCTTTTATAGCTATTTCTTTTATATTCTCTTTAAATATAATAATTATATCTTTACTTTAAAGCTAATATATAGCTATAGTAGTTTTAGTACTATCCTTCTTAATAGCCTAGTTAATAGCTTCTTTAATTTTAATTAGTAAATATTAATAATAGTTATTTATAATAGTTAGCCTTTTAATTAAAACCTTTTACTTATAATAAGCTAATACTTATTAAGCTACTTTTACTATTATTAGGTTCTAGGCTAATCTTATAATAACTACTACCTAGCTTTATACTTTTATTAATAGCTTATCTTATTTTATTTACTTAACTACTTATTAGATTATACTTTAAATAAGTATATTAATTATAGCCTAAACCTATAGTATAACCTCAAAAGAGGATCGCGAGTTATTATAAACCCCCCCCTACGCTCCTATAATAGGAAAAGCTAAAAATAAACAATAGAATCAGATTCCTTAGGGTTAAATTAACCCTATACTAATACTATATTATAGCTATAATAAGGGTATAGATATAGCTAAGCCTTTTAATATAATAAAAGGTATAGTATAACTATATTAGCCTTTATTAAAAGTAAGAGAAATTTTTAATAAAGGCCCTAAGCCTTTTATATAGTAATAACTATAATAATAATAACCTATATCTTAGAACTAGAATAAAGCTAAGCTAAAGGTAAAAAAAGGCTATAAATATAAAAACTATAAAAAAAAGGTAATATTTAAATTATTTAGCTTAGTACTAAAGGATAGTAATAACTTCCTATACTTAGAATAAGTCTAGGTTATTTATACCTTAGTTAATAAAGTAGTACTATAAACCTAGGCTATAACTAATATACTTATCTAAAGTATAATCTAATATATAGTTAAGTAGATATAAGAAACTAAGCTAAAGATAAAGGTAAGGAGCTAGGCTATAGTTACTATAAGGCTAGCCTAAAGCCTATTAATAGTAAGAATAGCTAAGTAAGTATTAGCTTACTTAAAGTAAAAGGTTTTAATTAAAGGGCTAACTATTATAAAAGAATACTAATAATACTTACTAACTTAGATTAAAAAGGCTATTAACTAAGCTATTTAGTAAGGCTTTATAGTAAGAATAGCTATAGCTATATATTAGCTATAAAGTAAGAATACTATTATTATATTTTAGGAAAATATAAAAGCTAAGAAGCTATTAGTAAAGGAAGGATAAATTAAGGCTACCTTTAGACCTTATATAGTTTTATACTAAAGGGCCTAATAGGTTATTACTAAGAGTATTAATATTTAAGATATTAGTAGTAAGGAAGAAAAAGTAATTATTAAAAAAGTTATTAGAAAAAATTATATTCTTTTTATTTAAGTAGCTATAGGCTAGCTTTAATATAAGAATACTAAGTAAATAACCCTTATCTTTAGTATTAAGGGTATTAGAGATATAGACTAACTATATAAATAAGGCCTAGTCCTTAACTTATAGGTTTATACTATTAAGCCTTATTATAAGCCTATCTAGCCCTAATAATACTATAAGTATTATAAAATAGGATATATTATTAAATACTATATAGTAAAAGTAGTATATAGCTAGTATAAAGCTAGTGCTTATTTAAATAGTAAAGAAAATAAGTACTTAATTATTATAAAGTAAAGGATTAAAATAAAATACTACCTATATAAAGGTATATACTTAGCCTAGACTTAGGCCTACCTTATTATATAAAAGATATAGGATATAGTAAAGGAGGAGTATCTATACTAACTATAATAATTTATATTAGCTTAAATACCTTTAATAATAATAATAGTACCTGCCTTATAGTTTAGCCTTAGCCTAGTACCCTTATAGGTATTACTTTTAAAGTAGAAGAGGTAACCTTTACTAGCCTTAATTAACTATAAGTTATAAAACTATATATAGTCTTAGCTATAACTAAATGAATTAACCTTAGATAATAAGGCCTGCTAGTTAAGTTAATAAGTAAGCTAGTAGTATATTAGCGCTAACCTAGAGACTACTATAAGGATAAGGGGCTAGTTAATTAACTATAATTAGATAGGACTATAACCTAGCCCTAAGGCTAAGAATAGCTATAATAATTATATAAAGGGGGTAACCTAGGAATAGGTTATCCTTAGAGAATATAGTAATAGTAAAGGATAATAGTATAACTAGCTAATCCTTTAGAACTAGGCTAAGTAAGTAGGCCTTATAGGAAGCTACTTAAATAAATAATAAAAGATAATACTAGAGCTAGGGGCTAATATAAACCTAGCCTAGTAATAAAGTAGAGTAATATATATAGTAGTTTTCTTCTAAAAAGGTTCTACTATAGAGATATATAGTAGATATACTAGGACTAGCTATAGGCTATAGCTAGAGTAATTTTAATAAATAAATAAATAAATAAATAAATATAGTATAACCTTATTAACTAAGGTATATATAACCTCTTATACTTTAAAGAATAAAAAGTCTTTTGAAACTATTATATATATAGTAATAAATACCTTCTATTTATAGTCTTTAAATTCTAGGTTAGTATTTATCTTTAGCTTAGCTTTAGCCTAGCCTTAAGGCTTAGGTAGCTATTATTACTATATCTACTAAATAGCCTTTATAAGGTTATCCTTTATAAAAGTCTTTTAGCCTTTATATAAGAGTGCCTTTAGGCCTTTTAAACTAGTTATATTAATATCTACTAATATACTTATACTTATACCTTTACTATAGGATTAATATAGTATTAGTATAGGGTCCTTTTAACCCTAAGGAATTTAATTTTATTATTTATTTTTACTTTTAGGTATTATATAAGTATAGGGGGGCGATTTTTATAACTTATAGCTATTCTATAATTATTATTATAATAATAAAAGAAAAGCTTTATTTATTTATTTATTTCATTTACTCTAGCTATAGCCTAAGGCCAATCTTAGTATATCTACCTTATATCTTTATAGTAGAACCTTTCTAGAAGTAAACTACTATATACTTTACTTTACTTCTTTACTAGCCTAGGTTTATATTAGCCCCTAGTACTAGCTTTATCTTCTATCCCTTATTAAGTAGCTTTCCTATAAGGCCTACTATCTCTACCTAATCCTAAGGGGGTTAGTTATACCTTTTCTTTCCTTAAAATAGTTCTTATACTAAGATAGCCTTAGACTACCTATAGCCTTTAGCTTCTTCTCCTACTATTAAGACTACTAGGCTAAGTTATAGTCCTATCTAATTATATTTAATTACTTAGCCTAGTAGTTTTATAATATACTCTAGGTTAGCGCTAATATACCTTTAGTTTACTATAAACTAAAGGTTTATAAGGTCTTAGTATTAGTTAGCCTTTTAACTACTTATAGTTAAAACTATAAGTAGTTATAGGCCTTATAGTTAATAGTTATAGTAAAGGGCCTTCCTTTATATTTAAGTAATAGTACCTTTACTAGCCTTAGCCTAGTGCTAAAGCTTAGTATAAGGCTAGCTATTATTATTTATATTATAGTAAAGCGCTATAGTTTATAAAGGTACTACTTTTATACTAATTATTATACCTTTTATATAATAAGGTAGGCTTAGGATTAGGCTAAGTGTATACCTTTCTATAAGTAGTACCTTATTCTTATCCTTTACTTTATAACTATTAGATACTTATCTTCCCTTTTATTTAGATAAGTATTAGCTTTATATTAGTTATAGACCTTTTTTATAATATAGTATTTAATAATATACCTTATCTTATAATACTTAAAGTATTATTAAGGTTAGATTAGCTTATAGTAAGGCTTAATAGTATTAACTTATAAGTTAAAGACTAGGCCTTACTTATAAAGTTAGTCTATATCTCTAATACTTTTAATACTAAGGATAAGTATTATTTTTTATATATTCTTATACTAAGACTACCTTATAGCTACTTAGATAGTAAGGATATTATTATCCTTAACTACTACCTTAATAATAATATCTTCCTTCTTATTAAGGATATCTTAAATATTAACTCCTTTAATAATAACCTATTATACCTTTTAATATATTACTATACTAGATTTAAATCTAGCCTTAACCTATTTATCCTTTATAGCTATCTTCTTTATATTCTCTTTAAATATAATAACTATATCCTTACTTTAAAGCTAATATATAGTTATAGTATTTCTAGTACTATCCTTTTTATTAGCTTAGTTAATAGCCTCCTTAATCTTAATTAGTAAATATTAATAGTAATTATTTATAATAGTTAGCCCCTTAATTAAAACCTCTTACTTATAATAAGCTAGTATTTACTAGGCTACTCTTACTATTATTAGGTTCTAGGCTAGCCTTATAGTAATTACTACTTAGCTCTATACCTTTATTAATAGCTTATCCTATCTTACCTACTTAACTACCTATTAGATTATACTTTAAATAAGTATATTAGTTATAGCCTAGGCCTATAGTATAACCTTATTAACTAAGGTATATATAACCTTTTATACTTTAAAAAGTAGAAAGTTCCTTAAAACTATTATATATATAGTAGTAAATACCTCCTATTTATAGTCTTTAAATTCTAGGTTAGTATTTATCTTTAGCTTAGCTTTAGCCTAGCCTTAAGGCTTAGGTAGCTATTACTACTATATCTACTAAACTACCTCTATAAGGTTATCCTTTATAAAAACTTTTTAGCCTTTATATAGCCTAATAGTCTTATAGTATACTCTAGGTTAGCGCTAATATACCTCTAGTTTACTATAGACTAAAGGTTTATAGGGCCTTAGTATTAGTTAGCCTTTTAACTACTTATAGTTAGGATTATAAGTAGTTATAGGCCTTATAGTTAATAGCTATAGTAAAGGGCCTTCCTTTATATTTAAATAGTAATACCTTTACTAGCCTTAGCTTAGCGCTAAAGCTTAGTATAAGGCTAGCTATTATTATTTATACTATAGTAAAGCGCTATAGTTTATAAAGGTACTACCTTTATACTAATTACTATACCTTTTATATAATAAGGTAGGCTTAGGAATAAGCTAAGTATATACCTTTATATAAGTAATACCTTATTTTTATCCCTTACTTTATAACTATTAGATACTTATCTTTCTTTTTATTTAAATAAGCGCTAGCTTTATACTAGCTATATACCTTCTTTATAGTATAATATTAGTAATATATCTTATCTTATAGTACTTAAAGTATTATTAAGGTTAAATTAGCTTATAATAAGGCTTAATAATATAAACTTATAAATTAAAGACTAGGCTTAAATTATAGAGTTAGTTTATATCTTTAATACCCTTAATACTAAGAATAAGTATTATTTTTTATATATTCTTATATTAAGGCTACTTTATAGCTACTTAGATAATAAGAATATTATTATCCTTAACTACTACCTTAATAATAATATTTTCTTTCTTACTAAGAATATCTTAAATATTAACTCCTTTAATAATAACCTATTATACCCTTTAGTATATTACTATACTAGGTTTAAATATAGCCTTAACCTATTTATTCTTTATAGTTATCTTCTTTATATTCTCTTTAAATATAATAATTATAGCCTTACTCTATATAGTTATAATAATACTAATACTATCTTTTTTAATAGCTTAGTTAATAGCCTTTTTAATCTTAGTTAGTGAATATTAATAGTAATTATTTATAATAGTT
Source organism: Escovopsis weberi (assembly GCA_003055145.1). Lineage (NCBI taxonomy): Eukaryota > Fungi > Ascomycota > Sordariomycetes > Hypocreales > Hypocreaceae > Escovopsis > Escovopsis weberi. The sequence continues at coordinate 1,133,322 of NIGB01000005.1, forward strand.
AGCCTTTTAATTAAAACCTTTTACTTATAATAAGCTAATACTTATCAAGCTACTTCTACTATTATTAAGTTCTAAGCTAGCCTTATAGTAATTACTACCTAGCTTTATACCTTTATTAATAGCTTATTTTATCTTACTTACTTAACTACTTATTAGATTATACTTTAAATAAGTATATTAGTTATAGCCTAAGCTTATAGTATAACCTTATTAACTAAGGTATATATAATCTTTTATACTTTAAAAAGTAAAAAGTCCCTTAGGATTATTATATATATAGTAATAAATACCTCTTATTTATAATCTTTAAATTCTAGGTTAGTGTTTATCCTTAGCTTAGCTTTAGCCTAGCCTTAAGGCTTAGGCAGCTATTACTACTATATCTACTAAACTACCTTTATAAAGTTATCCTTTATAAAAAAATTTTAGCCTTTATATAAAAGCTCCTTTAGGCCTTTTAAACTAATTTTATTAATATCTACTAATATACCTATACCTATACCTTTACTATAGGATTAATATAGCACTAGTATAGGGTCCTTCTAACCCTAAGGAATTTAATTTTATTATTTATATTTACTTTTAGGTATTATATAAGTATAAAAGGGCGATTTTTATAACTTATAGCTATCCTTAAAATTAAAGCTTTATAATATTATATAAAAAGTAATTGTAAATATAAGTATAATAAAAAAAAATATATAATAGTAATAATAGCTATAATACTAATAGTATAAGCCTTAATTAATAGAAAGGTAAAGTTAGTTCTTTTAATACTTAAAAAAAGATTATAATTAAAAGTAATATTAGTTTTATAAATTATTTTTTAATAAAAATTATTACTTATTTATTTATTTATTTATTTCTATTACTTTAATTACTACTAATTATAGCTTAGTACCTTATCTCTATTATTAGAAAGGGAAACCTACCTTAAGCTAAAAACCCTACCTACCTTATTTATACTTTAAGTCTAGTCTTTTCTTTTATTTATCTAGTCTTATCTATAAGACTACTAGACTCCTCTAATTCTAAGGTCTAGGATACTACTTCTATTATTATTATATACCTAGCTATATAGGCCTACTTTAGTCCTATTCTTATAGGCCTATCTTAGCTAGTATTATTATTAGTAATATACTACTTGAAGTATAGTTTTTATTTAGTTATCTTTAATTAACTTAGGTAATATACTAACTTTTTTACCCTTAGGCTAGTCTTTTTTTAGCCCTTCTTATATCCTTTTATCCTTTTTTTTATCTTTTCCTTCTTTTTTATCTCTTTTTATAAAGTTAGAATAGCCTTATATAAGTACCTTTTTAAATATTATACTTTAAGCCTTTATTATTTACCTTTCTTTTACTTTTCCTTTACCTTTATACTTTTTATATAATTATATAGCCCTAGGCCTTATATTAATCCCTTCTTTACCCTTACCCTTTATCTTCTTCTTTCCTTCTTTATCCTTTATTACTATTACTTTCCTTTACTACTATACCCTTTTTTACCCCTTTCTTTAATCTATTACTATACTATTATTTAAGCCTTTCTACCCTTATTACTACCTCTACCCTTATTATAGCTCTTACCCTACCTCCCTTAACTAACCTAATTTATTTATTTTTTTCTTCCTTCCTTCCTTTCTCTTACTCTTTTCCTTCCCTTATACCTATCTTCTTTATACTAGCCTTATTACTAATCTATTATAAGATTATCTTTATAATCCCTCTTATACTCTTTATATAACCTATATTTATTACTAACCTAGTTTCTTTTATATTAATTAATCTAGCTATAAGAAGATTTATAAGGCCTATATAGTTATTAAAGGTAATACTACTTTATACTATATAGTAAATACTTTTATTCTAAGTTTATTATATTACCTTTATTTCTAACTTAATATTTAGTATAAGTAATATTTTATAATATTAAGGTTAAGGCTTTTACTTTTTAAATTACTTTAATAATATTACTAAAGGTAGCTTAAAGGTTTATATTTACTTTAAGCCTAATATATTTATAAAGCCTTATTAATTTAAATAATAGCTTTTTAATTAAAATAATATTATTAATATTATATAATACTTTAAGCCTTTTACTATAATTAATACTCTTAGTATCTTTATATTTATTATAAATCTAATTAAAACTTAAAAGTAGATTTACTTATTTATATAAACTAATAAGCTTTTCTTTAACCTTTATAATATAAGTAATACTTTACTTAAAAGTATATAAATCTTATATAAGTATATATTAACTTTACTTTTAAAAGGTAAGTTAATTATAAAATAAGCTTAGTTTAGTTTTAAAGGTACTAATATTAGTATAAGGTATACTCTTTTTTTTTTTTAAAAAACTTTTACTTTTACTTTATAATTAAAAAAGAAAAAAAAAAAGTAAAAGAAATAAAGGCTAAGTAGCCTTTATACTTCTAAGCCTTAAGGTTATTATAGTTATATATTATATTATTAAAAGAGATATTAATAGTCTTTTTAATAAAGGTAAGGTTAATAAGAATAGTATAAAGCTTATTTTTATAAAGTCTTATAACTAAAAGCTTAGGGTATTAAAAGGTATTTATAAAGTATATATAGTTAAGCTAGTATAAGGCTAATATAGGCTAATATAGGTTATTAGGCTTATTTAAATTTTATCTTTTTTAATAATTTATAATTTATAATCCTTTTTATTATATTTAATTTATACTATTTTTATAATAGTCTTACTCTTAGGCTAGTCTTCATACTATTATATAATATTTAACTTAGTATAATTATAAGAACTATCTTACTAGCTTAGCCTTAGTATAAAGGCTATTTAATATTAGTAATACCTTTTTATTTATAGTTAGTTATATACTTAGTCTACCCTTTACTATTTTAATATTAAAGTATATAATAAGAAAATACTTTAATATTTTTAGTTTAATATTATATTAGTATCTTAGGCTATTAATATTAAAACCTTTCTAAGAGAAAATAAAGGCTTATAGCTTAATCTTACTAGTATATAGCTAAGTTAATATAAAACTTTTATATTATTAAAGGTTAGTATAAACCTTTAAGGCCTTAGTTATAATAATATATAATCTTTAAATATTAATAGCTTTATATTTATAGTATTTTTAGTTAATAAATACTATCTTTCTTTTACCCTTTTATTTATACTATTAGTTATTAATTATAACTTTTATACCTTTAGTATTTTTTAAGTTTTATACTTTTATAGCTTATTCTTAGTCCTATCCTAATATATAGTATAATCCTTTTCTTTTTAATAATACTTATATTACTCTTATATACTCTTTTTAGATTTACTTTACTATTAGCTTATCTTCAAGTTAACTTTTAAAATATACTATTTAATAGTTAAGATAAAGGTTTAAAGAAAGGACTATAGCTTTAACTTTAATACTTTAAGCTAAGGTTACTTAATATACCTTAGTAATAACCTAAAAGTAATATATTTATTTCTAGCTAAATATTATAGCTATTTCTTTTAAAAAGTTATCCTTTTTTATAATTATATAATAAGCACTTACCTTATATACTAAAGTATTATAAATAACCTTAGTATATATCTTTTTTACTTAATATATTTTATAGTCTTATACTAAGGCTATAAATAAAAAAAGTATATATTAAAGCTAGCTTACTTTTACTTTTATAACCTATATATATTTAAATTAAGCTAGTTTTTTATTTAAATAAACTTTTAAAAAGTAAGCTAAAGTAATAAAGGTAATTATATTAAGGCTAAGGTAGAAACTTATAATATTTACTATATAGGTCTTTATAAAGTAAATAAGTTTACTTTTTTTAGTTAGATATATAAGCTAACCCTTTTTAACTATTCTTTATATATCTTTTAAGTAGCCTTAAGGTAGTGCTAGGTTTAGTTTATAATTTTTCTATAAGCTAAGAGATTAGTATTATTAAAGTACTTTATAATTATAAGCCTAAGCTAATTTTTAAGCTTTTAATATAAATATAAAAGAGTAATATAAAGAAAGAATAAGATAAGGGATAAAAGAGTGCCTTATAATATACTAAACTAAATATTAAATAGCCTTAACTTCTTTTTTTTAAACTAAAGCTAGGCTATCCTTATTTTAAAAAAGCTTTAGGTTTATTATACTAATATATTATTAACCTTTAGCTTTACTATAGTATATATTAGCTATTTATAGTTTACTTAGTTATAAGCCTCTTTTAAATTAAGTTATAGTAGTAAAGTAACCTTATATTAATCTTAGGCTATTCTTATAATTTCCTTTACTATTTATATTACTATTTTTTTTACCCTATAGTTTAGCCTTAGCCTAATACCCTTATAAGTACCACTTTTAAAGTAAAAGAGGTAACCTTTACTAGCCTTAATTAACTATAAGTTATAAAACTATATATAGTCTTAGCTATACTTAGTAAAGTCAACCCTAGATAATAAGGCCTATTAGTTAAGTTAATAAGTAAGCTAGTAATATATTAGCGCTAACCTAAAGACTACTATAAGGATAAGAGGCTAGTTAATTAACTATAATTAGATAAGACTATAACTTAGCCCTAAGGCTAAGAATAACTATAGTAATTATATAAGAGGGGTAACCTAGGAATAGGTTATCCTTAAAGAATATAGTAATAGTAAAGGATAATAGTATAACTAGCTAATCCCTTAAAACTAGCCTAAGTAAGTAGGCCTTATAGGAAGCTACTTAAACAAATAATAAAAGATAATATTAAAGCTAGGGGCTAATATAAACCTAGCCTAATAATAGAGTAGAGTAATATATATAGTAGTTTTCTCTTAAAAAGGTTCTATTATAAAGATATATAGTAGATATACTAGGACTAGCTATAGGCTATAGCTAGAGTAATTTTAATAAATAAATATTACTATTTTTATTAATCTCCTTTTATAATAACTTATCTATTCTTTTAAAAAGATCCCTTTTATTTTTACTATAGTTATAAAATAATATATTATAACTATTTTAATTACTTTACTAACTATATTAAAAAGTAATATTAAGCGCTATACCCTTACTTTTTTTTACTACTTTATTATCTTACTTAGTTTTAAAAGAATATATATAACTATAAACTAAAACTACTTTTAGTAATAGCTAAGGCTAAGTAATATATTAATTAGCTTTATAAAAGCCTTTACTAAGGGTTTACTATATACTTTAATTAAGCTATTTAAAACCTTATATTTCTTTAGCGCCTTTTAAAACTTAAGGGCCTTAATAATAGCCTAAAGCTTCTTTAGCTTTACTATAGCCTTTATTTTAATACTAGCTAAAGGCTAATATAGTAATAGGTTATAAGGTAGGTTTAAAAAAAATCTATTAGCTAATACTATAGCCTTTCTTTTATAAGTATTTATAAGTAATATTATATTATCTTTAGTCTAAAGTCTTAGTATTTTTCTTTATTATAAGCCTTTTAAAGTATAAACCTTTACTTACTTCTCTATCTTTTATAACCTATTAGCTATACTTATAGCCTTATTAAAGTATTTTATTTAGCTACTTTTTTTTACTTTAATTATAGCTTAGTTTTAGATTTACTTTACTTTAATTAGTTCTTTTTATTATATTAGTATTCTTTATTTAAAGTATTCTTTTTTTACTTTTTTTATAGCTTTATTAGCTTTATTTACCTTTTATATTTACTATTTCTTTTATTGTTTTTTACTATCTTACTTTTACTTTAATATTATTTAGTTTATAATTTCTAAAAGTTAATTAATAATCTAGCTTATATATACTATAACTTTCTTTTTTATATATAAAGGCTATATTTAAAAAGCCTTAGGTTAAAACTATAATATAGCCTTTATACTAGTAACTTACTTATTTAGCTACTTTTATAATAGCCTTTTCTTTTTCTTTTTTAATCTATCTTTAGTATTATTTACCTAAATCTAGACTACTTATAGTATATAATCTAACCTTATAAGCTCCTCTTAGCCCTAGTATATAGCTTCTAGGTCTATTATAGCCTATATAAGGTTAATTATACTATCTTATAATTTATATTAGACTTAGGTTAGCTTTTTATATAAAGTAATAAGCTAAAGTATTTATTTATATACTATCTTTAATATCTTCTTACTACTTTATATTATATAGCCTTTTTTATTTTAAATTAAATAATATTAATTTTAGTCTTTAATAAAGATAATTTAAAGCTAAAGTATCTTTACTTTTATTTCCTAAATTAATATACTTTAATTTAAATAATACTTTTTAAAGTAAATATTATAAACTATAATCCTTTAATTTAAAAACTTTACTTTATACTAGTTCTTATATACTTAGGCTATTTATACTATAGTTTTATATCTTTTATAAATATAAGTTACTACTTAGCCTTTTTTATATACTAAGTAATAGCTTCTCTTTCTAAGGTATACTAGCTTTTTAATATAGCTATTAACCCTAACCTTTTATAATACTATTATATTATATTTAGCTAAGTTTTAAATACCAGCTTATTTAAACCTCAATTCTTTATAATATTCTATTATAATATTATAATTTCTATTAATCTATTAGATTAAAAGAAGTATAATATTATCTTAGCCTTATAGCCAGTTTTTTAATAATATTATTTATTATAGTTAAAAGTATTTTTTTTTAAATTAAAGGAATACTTATTATAGCTTTTTTTAAAAAACTAAAAAAGATAATTAATATATTTAAAATAGCCTAAATATACTAGCTATTAAATTATACTATTCTTAGACTATCTTTTTATAATTAACTTATTAGCTATTTTTTAATTCTTTTAAATACTTAAACCCCTTTTAGCTAATACTTAGTATAATAGTTAATTTAATATAGTATTTTTTTAATATCTTTATAAAGGTTTAAAGTTTATATAAGTAATACTTTTTAGCTTTATTTTAATATATTTAGGTCTTAAGGTAATCTTAAGACTAAGCTAAGTATAACCTTTAGTAAAGGTAATATCTTATATATATTCCTTTTATCTTTATAAGGTATTACTTTTTACTATTTTTATATACTTTAGCTCTATACTAACTATAAAAGTACTTATTAATATAATACTTTAGAATACTTTATTTAAGGGGAGATACGAAAAAAGCCTATACTAACCAATATAACGATTTAAAATATAAAATAACTTTAGATTTAGTTTTACTAGGCCTAATTTACCTACCCTTAATAATATATACCTATAGTAAATATAGTATAGGGGTAGGAGTAGACTAGATAGAAGTTAATAAAGGGAATTATAGGCTTACCTTAAGCTAGTATAAAGGAAGTATAGCCTTAAGTTCTTTAGATCTAGGGCTATAATATAGATATAGGTTAGAGGTAGTTAAAAAGAGATTTTAATTAAAAAGATAAAAGTAGGTATATATAAGACTTTAAGAACTAATTCTAAGGGCTATTACTAAAGCTTAGGTAATAGTTAAAAATTTACTATATAAAAAGAAGAAAGAGTAAGGCTATACTATAACTAAGGTAGGAATAATAATAACTATTATTATAATAATAAAGATAAAACTCTATAATATAGTATAAAAAGTAATTAAAGATATAAGTATAAAGAAGATATATATAATAGTAGTAGCTATTATAGCGCTAGTAATATAGGCCTTAGTTAGAGGAGGGGTAAAGCTAGTCCTTTTAAGGCTTAAGAGAGAGGTTATAATTAAGGGTAGTACTATCCTTATAAACTATTAAAAGAGGTCCTTAGTAAAGATTATTAGTATAGTTAACTAAGCTATTAGCTTAGTAAGTAATATAATAATAGCTTAGCGCCTTTAAAGTAGTAATATAGTAATTATATTTAAAAGGATTATAAGAAAATATATTATTAATATATAGGTAAAGGCTATATTTAGCCTAAATATAGAATAGGTTTAGTAAACCTACTAAGTTATTACTAAGAGTATTAGTATTTAAGATATTAAGAAGGCTAGTAATAAAAAACTACTTAAAAAGATATATAAAGAGAATAATAAGGTAGTCCTTAGGGTAGTTATAAGGTAGCCTTAGGGTATTATAGCTTTAAAGATAGTTATAATCCTAAGGGTTATAACTATAATAAAGGTAAATTAGCTTTACTAGAATAGCCTTTACCTTAGGTTATAACTCTATATAGTAAAACTATATATAAAAGAGGTTTACTTATAGTAATACTTTTAGTACTTTAAGATAAGATATATTATAAGGTATTATACTAATAGGTACCTTTATAGCTAGTATAGAGCTAGAGTATATAAAGGTAGTAAAAAGTAGTGCCCTATAAAGATAGAAGGAATATATATAAGATATTACCTCTGCTAAGGGCTATACCTAGCCTAGTCCTAGAACTACCCTAAGACCTAGGTATACTAAGATAAAGCTAAGGAGTATTATCTATATAAACCCTAGACCTTTATAAAGATACTAAAGAAGATACTATACTAGATTAACTACTATACTAAGTACTAGCTAGAAGGGGTCTAAGGACCTAGAGGAATTAAAAGATAGCCTATAGGCTAACTATAGAAAGATAGTCTAGGAATAGTATAGCCTTACTTATCTAATAGCTAGTATATCTAAGTAGTCCTAAATATACTAACTACCTTTCTTAGCTTTTTAAAAAAAGCTATAATAAGTATTCCTTTAACCTAAAAGGAAAAGGAATACCCTTAACTATAGTAGATAATACTACTAAAGAACTAGCTATAGGGCTAGGATAGTACTATACCCTCCTTAACCTAATAGACTAATAGAAATTATAGTGCTATACTAGAATACTATAAAGAATTAAGGTCTAAATAAGCTAGCGCTTTAAGACCTAGCTAGGTATAATATAATAGTACTATAAAAGGTTAGGGTTAATAGTTATACTAAGAAGCTAGTATATCTTAGAAGGGGAAGCTATTACTTAGTATATAAGGGGGGCTAAGTAGTAACTTATATTTATAAGAGGTATAAAGCTATAGTATAGATAGCCTAGGTATATAAGGACTAGTATAAAGTAAAGTTCTTAAATTAAAGGATTATAGTTTATAATATTTACTCTAAGGGGTATTACTTAAATTAAAGTATACTAATTTAAGAAATAAAAGTAAAGATACCTTAGCCTTAATTAGTCTTTATTAAGGACTAGAACTAATATTACTTAATCTAGGATAAGGAAGGCTATATAATATAAGGTAGTAAAAAGATACTAAAGATAATATATAGATAAGCACTCTAGCTTATTACCTTATATAAGGAGCTAACTTAAGTTTAGTATAGATAATAGGATAGTATAATTAACCTTATATAGGCTATAATAGACCTAGAAGCTATATACTAGGGCTAAGGGGAGCTTATAGGGTTAGATTATATACTATAAGTAGTCTAGATCTAGGTAGGTAACGCTAAGGATAGACTAAGGAAGGAAAAAGAAAGGCTATTATAAAGGTAGCTAGATAAGGAAGTTACTAGTATAAAGGCTATATTATAGTTCTAACCTAAGGCCCTCTAAGTATAGCCTTTATATATAAAAAAGGAAGTTAAAGTATATATAAGCTAGATAATTAACTAACTCTTAGAAATTATAAACTAAATAGTATTAAGGTAGAAGTAAGGTAGTAAAGGATAATAGGAGGAATAGTAAATATAAGAGGTAAATAAAGCTAATAAAGTAGTAAAGAAAGTAAAAAAGGAATACCTTAAGTAAAGAATACTAGTATAATAAAAGGAACTAACTAAAGTAAAGTAAGCCTAAGACTAAGCTATAACTAAGGTAAGAAGAAGTAGCTAAAGAAGATACCTTAATAAGGCTATAAGTATAGCTAATAGGCTATAAAGGATAAAAAAGTAAGTAAAGGTTTATACTATAAAGGGCCTATAATAAAGGAAAATACTAGGACTTTAGACTAAAGATAATATAGTATTACTTATAGATACTTATAAGAAAAAGGCTATAGTCTTAGCTAATAGATTCTTTCTAAACCTACCTTATAACCTACTACTATATTAGCCCCTAGCTAGTATTAGAATAAAGGCTATAGTAGAGCTAGAGAAGCTTTAAGCTATTATTAAGGCCCTTAAGCCTTAAAAGGCGCTAGGGAAAGATAAGGTCCTAAACAGCCTAATTAAGGTATATAGTAAACCCCTAGTAAAGGCTCTTATAAAGCTAACTAATATATTACTTAGCCTTAGCTATTACTTAAAGCAGTTCTAGTCTATAGTTATATATATTCTTCTAAAACTAGGTAAGATAATAGAGTAGTAAAAGGAGGCAGGGGTATAGCGCTTAATATTACTCTTTAATATAGTTAGTAAAGTAGTTAAGATAGTTATAATATACTACCTTATAATTATAGTAAAAATAAAAAGGATCCTTTTAAAGGGATAAATAGGTAACTATAAAGAGAGATTAATAGAAATAGTAATATAAATAGTAAAGGAAATTATAAGAATAGCCTAAGACTAGCGTAGGGTTACCTTACTACTATAACTTAACCTAAAAGGGGCTTATAATTAGGTAAACTATAAATAGCTAATATATACTATAGTAAAGCTAGGGGTTAATAATACGCTAGTATAATAGACCTAGAGCTTCCTTAAAGTAAAAATAGCCTAGCTTTAGTTTAAAAGAAGGGAGTTAAGGCTATTTAATATCTAGTCTAGTATACTATAAGGCTCCCCTTTATCCCTTATTCTATTCCTTCTTTATATTACCTCCTTATATTAAGACCTTAAAAATTAGCTTAAGCTTATAGTTATAGGGTACTCTAATAATACTAATCTCCTAGCCTATAAAAGGACTATAGACTAGACCTAGTATTACCTTAAGGCTACCTAGGAGATATATAAGGAATAGTTAGAAAGGGTTAGCTTATATTTTAAACTAAAGAAAAGTAAACTTATTTACTTTATAAAGACCTATATAGTAGATACTATAGCTATCTACCTTAGCCCTAATATAGTTACCTTTATTACCTTAGCTTACTTTTTAGGAGTTTACTTAGATAAAAAACTAGCTTAGTTTAAATATATATAGGTTATAAAGGTAAAAGTAAGCTAGCTTTAGTATATACTTTTCTTACTTATAGCCTTAGTATAAGGCTATAAGATATATTAGGCTAAGGAGATATATACTAAGGTTATCTATAGTACCCTAGTATATAAGGTAAGCGCCTACTATATAGTTATAAAAGGGGATAACTATCTAAGAGAAGTAACTATAATATTTAGCTAAGAATAAATATACTACCTTTAGGTTATTACTAGGGTATATTAAGTAACCTTAGCCTAAAGTATTAAGGTTAAAGCTATAGTCTTTCCCTTAGACCTTTATCTTAACTATTAGGTAATATACTTTAAGAGCTAGCTTAAGGATAGGCTAATAGTAAGGTAGATCTAAAAGAAGTATATAAAGGTAGTATAAATACTACTAAAAAGAAAAAGATTATACTATATACTAAGATAAGACTAAGGATAGGCTATAAAAGTATAGAACTCAGAAAATACTAAGGGAATAAAAGTTATAATTAATAACTAGTAATATAAATAAAAGGGTAAAAGAGAGATAATATATATAGACTAAAGATAGTATAAATATAAGGCTACTAATATTTAAAGATTATATACTATTATAACTAAGGCCTTAAAGGTCTATACTAACCTTTAAAAGTATAAGAGCTTTATACTAACCTAGCTATATACTAGCAAGATAGGGCTATAAGCCTTCCTTTTCTTTTAGAAAGTCCTTAATATTAATAGCCTAAGATACTAATATAATACTAGACTAGAAATACTAAGGTACCTTCTTACTATATACCCTAATACTAAAGAGGTAAGGGGTAGACTAAGTATATAGCTAACTATAGATAGGGAGGTATAACTAGTACTAAATAGCCCCTATACTAGGGCTAAGCTAGTAAAATAGTTCCTATAATTATACTAGTTTAAGTACTATATAGTAATATAAAGACTAGCCTAAGAGTAAGACTATTATAAAGATAGTAAGGATTAGATATAATAGAAAGGACCTTAAATTATAAACTACTAAAGAAAATAAAATTTAAGTAAGCCTAATAGTTTATATTAGCCTATACTAGTCCTACACTAGCTCTACTATATATACTTTATAAATACCTTGTACCCTAGGCTCTTAGTTATAAGACTCTAAGGAAATAAGCTCTATACTATCCTTATTAACCTTACCCTTACTAAAAGGGCTAATAATATCCCTTCTAGTAGTATAGTATATAGCTATAGCAGCCCTAAGGCTTAGGAGTATAAAGGCTATCTAGCCCTTACTATTTCTTTTACTTTTCTTTCTCTTTATTTCCTCTTTTAATTATAAGGTAAGAGTAGGAGTTTTAAAAGAAAGGGAAGGGGTATACCTTATATTAGTATTAGTACCCTTAAAACTAAACTAGGCCTATTTTATAGCTAACTTACCCTCTTAGGGTAAAGTTACTATATACTTATATAAGACTTATATACTTTTAAGTAAGGTATTACCTATATTATAGAGGTTAAGGAGAAGCTTATTAGTTTATATAAATAAGTAAATCTACTTTTAGGTCTTAGTTAGATCTATAATAAATATAAAGGCGCTAAAGGTACTAGTTATAGTAAAAGGCTTAAGGTATTATATAGTATTAGTAATATTTTTTTAATTAAAGGGCTATTAACCTAAGTTAGTAAGGCCCTAAGAATATATTAGGCCTAAGGTAGATATAGACCTTTAGGCTACCCTTAGTAATATTAATTAAAGTAGCTTAAAGAGTAAAAGCCTTAACCTTAGTATTATAGGATATTACTTATACTAGATATTAGATTAGAAATAAGAGTAATATAGTAAACCTAGGATAAGGGTACCTACTATATAGTATAAAGTAATACTACTCTTAATAGTTATATTAGCCTTATAAATCTTCTTATAGTTAGATTAATTAGTATAAAAAAAGCTAGGCTAATAATAAATATAGGTTATATAGGGAGTATAAGGGGGATTATAAAGATAATCTTATAGTAGATTAGTAATAAGGCTAGTATAAAGAAAATAGGTATAAGGGGAAAAGAGAAAGAGAAGGAGAAAGGAATAAACTAGGTTAGTTAGGGGAGGTAGGGTAAGAGCTATAATAAGGGCAAAGGTAGTAATAAAGGTAGAAAGGCCTAGATAATAGTATAGTAATAGGTTAGGGGAAGGGGTAAAAGGGGGTATAGTAGTAAAGGAAGGTAGTAGTAATAAAAGATAAAGGAGGAAAGAAGGAGATAAGGGGTAAGGGTAAAGAAAGGATTAATATAAAGCCTAGGGCTATATAACTATATAAAGAGTATAAAGGTAATGGGAAAGTAAGAGAAAGGTAAATTAAAGGGGCCTAAGGTATAGCGCTTAGAAGGGCGCCTATATAAGGCTATTCTAACCTTATAAAAAGGAATAAAGGGAAAGGAAAAAATAAAAGGAAGGATAAAAGGATATAAAAAGGGCTAAAAGAGGGCTAGCCTTAAGGTAGAAAAGTTAGTATACTACCTAAGTTAATTAAAGATAACTAGATAAGGACTATACCTTAGGTAGTATATTACTAATAATAACACTAGCTATATAGGATAGGCCTATAGGAATAGGACTAAAGCAGGCTTATATAGCTAGGTATATAGTAATAATAGGAGTAGCGTCCTATACCTTAAAATTAAGGGAGTTTAGTAGCCTTATAGATAAGACTAGATAAATAAAAGAAGAGACTAGACCTAGAGTGTAAACAGGGTAGGGGGGGTTTTTAGCCTAAGGCAGGTTTCCCCCTCTTATAATAGAGACAAGGCACTAGGCTACGATTAGTAGTAACTAGGGTAATAGAAATAATAATAATAATATAATACTTTATAATATATTTTATCTTAAAGTATTAAAAATATTATTATAAATAAACCTCTTTTATATATAGTTCTATTATATAAAGTTAAAATCTAAGATAAAGGCTATTTTAATAAAGCTAATTTACTTTTATTATAATTAAATCTTTAAAGCTATAATACTTTAAAGCTATCTTATAATTACCTTAAGAATTATCTTATTATTCTTTTTATATATTTTTTTTAATAGTTTTTTATTATTAGCCTTTTTAATATTTTAAATACTAATACTTTTAATAATAACTTAATAAGTTTATTAAACTTATTTTATATTTAAGTTAAATATAGCCTTTACTTATTTATTAATAATATATTTTCTTATAATCTTTTTAAATATAACTATTATATTATTACTTTAAAGGTATTAAATTATAATTATATTACTTATTAAACTAATAGTTTAGTTAATTATATTAATAATCTTTATTAAAAGCTTTTTTTAATAATTTATAAAAATAATATTACTTTTAATTATAATCTTTTTTTAAGCTTTAAAAAAACTAACTTTATTTTTTTTTTAGCTAAAGCTTATATTACTAATACTAAAATAACTATTACTATTATATATATTTTCTTTATACTTATATCTTTAATTACTTTTTATATTATATTATAAAGTTTTATTTTTATTATTATAATAATAATTATTATTATTTTTACTTTTATTATAATATAACCTTACTTTTTTTTTATATAGTAAATTTTTAATTATTACTTATACTTTAGTAATAGCCTTTAAAATTAGTTTTTAAAATCTTATATATATTTACTTTTATTTTTTTAATTAAAATCTCTTTTTTACTACTTTTAACTTATATTTATATTATAGCCTTAAATTTAAAAAGCTTAAAGTTATACTTTCTTTATATTAGCTTAAGGTAAGCTTATAATTTCTTTTATTAACTTTTATTTAGTTTACTTTTACTTTTATATTATATTTACTATAAGTATATACTATTAAAAGTAAGTAAATTAAACTTAGTAAAACTAAATCTAAAGTTATTTTATATTTTAAATTATTATATTAATTAGTATAGGCGTTTTTTATATTATCCTTTTTATTTATTTATTAAAATTACTTTAGCTATAGCTTATAGCTAGTCTTAGTATATCTACTATATATCTCTATAGTAGAACCTTTTTAAAAGAAAACTATTATATATATTACTTTACTCTATTACTAGGCTAGGTTTATATTAGCCCTTAGCTTTAATATAATCTTTTATTATTTATTTAAGTAGCTTCTTATAAGGCTTACTTACTTAGCCTAGTTTTAAAGGATTAGCTAGTTATACTATTATCCTTTACTATTACTATATCCTTTAAAAATAACCTATTCTTAGGTTACCCCCTTTATATAATTATTATAGCTATTCTTAGCCTTAAGGCTAGGTTATAGTCCTATCTAATTATAGTTAATTAACTAGCCTTTTATTTTTATAATAGTCTTTAGGTTAGCGCTAATATATTACTAGCTTACTTATTAACTTAACTAATAGGCCTTATTATTTAGAGTTAACTCTATTAAGTATAGCTAAGACTATATATAGTCTTATAACTTATAGTTAATTAAGGCTATTAAAGGTTACCTCTTTTACTTTAAAAGTAGTATTTATAAAGGTATTAGGCTAAGACTAAACTATAAAGTAAATACTATAATTATTATTATAAGTATTTAAGCTAATATAAGTTATTATAGCTAGTATAAATACTTCTCTTTTACTATATCCTATACCTTTTATATAATAAGGTAGGCCTAAGATTAGGCTAAGTATATACCTTTATATAGGTAGTACTTTATCCTAATTCCTTACTTTATAATAATTAAATACTTATCTTCTTTACTATCTAGATAAGCGCTAGCTTTATACTAGCTATATACTACTTTTACTATATAGTATTTAGTAATATATCCTATCTTATAATACTTATAGTATTATTAGGGCTAAATAGGCTTATAATAAGGCTTAATAGTATAAACCTATAAGTTAAGGACTAGGCCTTATTTATATAGTTAGTCTATATCTTTAATACCCTTAATACTAAGGATAAAGGTTATTTACTTAGTATTCTTATACTAAAGCTAGCCTATAGTTACTTAAATAAAAAGGATATTATTTTTTTTAATAACTTCCTTAATAATTACTTTTTCTTTCTTACTAATAATATCTTAAATATTAATACTCTTAGTAATAACCTATTAAGCCCTTTAGTATAAAGCTATACTAGGTCTAAAGATAGCCTTAATCTATCCCTCCTCTACTAATAGCTTCTTAGCTTTTATATTTTCCTTAAATATCCTTACTTTATAGCTAGCGTATAGCTATAGCTATTCCTATTATAAAGCTACACTAGATAGCTTAGTTAATAGCCTCCTTAGGGCTATAACTTATAAAAATCACCCCCCTATATTTATATAATACCTAAAAGTAAAAATAAATAATAGAATTAAATTCCTTAGGGCTAAAAGGACCTTATATTAGTACTATATTAATCCTATAGTAAAGGCATAGGTATAGATATATTAGTGGATATTAATATAACTAGTTTAGAAGGCCTAAAGGAGCCTTTATATAAAGGCTAAAATTTTTTTATAAAGAATAACCTTATAGAGGTAGTTTAGTAAATATAGTAGTAATAGCTACCTAAGTTTTAAAGCTAGGCTAAAGCTAAGCTAGGGATAAATACTAACCTAGAATTTAAAGACTATAAATAAGAGGAATTTACTACTATATATATAATAGTTTTAGGGGATTTTTTACTTTTAAAAGTATAGAAGGTTATATATACTTTAGTTAATAAGGTTATACTATAAGCCTAGGCTATAACTAATATACTTTAGATAAGTATAATCTAATAGGTAGTTGAATAGGTAAAATAGGATAAGCTATTAATAAAGGTATAGAGCTAGGTAATAGTTACTATAAGGCTAGCCTAGAACCTAATAATAGTAAGAGTAGCTTAGTAAGTACTAGCTTACTATAAGTAAAAGGTTTTATTTATTTATTTCTATTACCTTAGTTACTACTAATTATAGCCTAGTACCTTATCTCTATTATTAAAGGGGGAAACCTATCTTAAGCTAAAAACCCCCCTTACTTTATTTATACTCTAGGTCTAGTCTTTTCTTTTATTTATCTAGTCTTATCTATAAGGCTATTAAACTCCCTTAATTCTAGGGTATAAAACACTACTCTTATTATTATTATATACCTAGCTATATAGGCCTACTCTAGTCCTATTCCTATAAGCCTATCCTATATAGCTAGTATTATTATTAATAATATATTACTTAAAGTACAGTCCTTATTTAGTTATCTTTAACTAACTTAGATAGTATACTAACTTTTTTACCCTAAGGCTAGCCCTTTCTTAGCCCTTTTTATATCCCTTTATCCTTTTCTTTATCCTTTTTTTCCCTTTTATTCCTTTTTATAAGGTTAGAATAGCCTTATATAGGCGCCCTTTTAAATACTATACTTTAAGCCCTTTTTATTTACCTTCCTTTTACTTTTCCTTTACCTTTATACTCTTTATATAATTATATAGCCTTAGGCCTTATATTAATCCTTTCTTTACCTTTACCCTTTATCTTCTTTTTTCCTCTTTTATCTTTTATTACTATTACTTTCCTTTACTACTATACCCTCTTTTACCTTTTCCCTTAACTTATTACTATACTATTATCTAAGCCTTTTTACTTTTATTACTACCTTTACCTTTATTATAACTCTTACCTTACCTCCCTTAACTAACCTAGTTTATTCCTTTCTTCCCTTTCTTCCTTCTCTTATACCTATCTTCTTTATACTAGCCTTATTACTAATCTACTATAAAATTATCTTTATAATCCCTTTTATACTCCTTATATAACCTATATTTATTACTAGCCTAGCTTTTTTTATATTAATTAATCTAACTATAAGAAGATTTATAAGGCCTATATAGCTATTAAAGGTAGTACTACTTTATACTATATAGTAGGCGCCCTTATTCTAAGTTTATTATATTACTCTTATTTCTAACCTAGTATCTAGTATAAAAAGGTTAAAGCTTTTACTTTTTAAGCTACCTTAATTAATATTACTAAAGGTAGCCTAAAAGTCTATATCTACCCTAGGCCTAATATATTCCTAGGGCCTTATTAACTTAAGTTAATAGCCCTTTAACTAAAATAATATTACTAATACTATATAGCGCTTTAAGCCTTTTACTATAACTAATACCTTTAATACCCTTATATTTACTATAAACCTAACTAAAACCTAAAAGTAAATCTACTTATCTATATAAACTAATAAGCTTCTCCTTAACCTCTATAATATAGGTAATACCTTACTTAAGAGTATATAGGTCTTATATAAATATATAGTAGCTTTACCTTAAGAGGGTAAGTTAGCTATAAAGTAGGCCTAGTTTAATTTTAAAGGCACTAATACTAATATAAGGTATACCCCTTCCCTTTCCCTTAAGACTCCTACCCTTATCTTATAACTAAAGAGAGAAAGGGAGAGGAAAAAGAGTAAAAGGAGTAGTAGGGGCTAGGTAGCCCTTATACTCCTAAGCCTTAAGGCTAAGTAAAAGGTTCTAATTAAAGGGCTAATTATTATAAATAATTACTATTAATATTTATTAACTAAAATTAAAAAGGCTATTAACTAAGCTATTAGAAAGGATAGTACTAGAACTATTATAGCTATATATTAGCTTTAAAGTAAAGATATAGTTATTATATTTAAGGAGAATATAAAGAAAATAGCTATAAAAAATAAATAAGTTAAGGCTATATTTAAACCTAGTATAGTAATATACTAAAGTAGTAATTAAAGATAATAATATCCTTACTATTTAGGTAGCTATAAGATAGCCTTAGTATAAAAATATATAAAGAATAACACTTATCCTTAGTATTAAGGGTATTAAAGATATAAACTAACTCTATAAGTAAGGCTTAGTCCTTAACTTATAAGTTTATACTATTAAGCCTTACTATAAGCTAATTTAACCCTAATAATACTTTTAGTATTATAAGATAGGGTATATTATTAAATACTATACTATAAAAAAGGTATATAGTTAGTATAAAGCTAATACTTATTTAAATAAAAAAGAAAATAAGTACTTAATAGTTATAAAGTAAGGGATAAAGATAAGATACTGCTTATATAAAGGTATATACCTAGCCTAATCCTAAGCCTACCTTATTATATAAAAGGTATAATAATTAATATAAAAGTAGTACCTTTATAGACTATAGTACTTTACTATAATATAAATAATAATAGCTAGCCTTATACTAAGCTTTAGTATTAGGCTAAGGCTAGTAAAGGTACTATTACTTAAATATAAAAAAAGGCCTTTTACTATAGCTATTAACTATAAGGCTTATAACTACTTATAATCTTAACTATAAGTAGTTAAAAGGCTAACTAATACTAAGGCCTTATAGACCCCTAGTTTATAGTAAACTAGAGGTATATTAGCGCTAACCTAAAGTATATTATAAGACTATTAGGCTAAGTAATTAAATATAATTAGATAGGACTATAACCTAGCTTAGTAATCTTAATAGTAAGAGAAGAAGCTAAAGGCTATAGGTAGCCTAAGGCTATCTTAGCGTAGGAACTATTTTAAGAAAGGAGAAGGTATAACTAACCCCCCCTTAGGACTAGGTAGAGATAGTAGGCCTTATAGGAAAGCTACTTAATAAGAGATAGGAGATAAAGCTAGTATTAAGGGCTAATATAAACCTAAGCTAATAAAGGAGTAAAGTAAAGTATATAGTAGTTTACTTCTAAAAAGGTTTTACAATAAAGATATAAGGTAGATATACTAGGATTAGCCTTAGGCTATAGCTAAAGTAAATAAAATAAATAAATAAATAGCCTTCTTAATCTAGGTTAGTAAGTATTATTAGTATTCTTTTATAATAGTTAGCCCTTTAATTAAAACCTCCTGCTTTAAGTAGGCTAGTACTTACTTAGCTACTCTTACTATTAATAAGCTCTAGGCTAGGCCTATAGTAAATATAGCCTAGCTCCTGACCTTTATCTCTAGCTTAGTTTCTTATATCTACTTAACTATATATTAGATTATACTTTAGATAAGTATATTAGTTATAGCCTAGGTTTATAGCACTACCTTATTAACTAAGGTATAGATAACCTAGACCTATTTAAAGTATAGGAAGTTATTACTATCCCTTAGCACTAGGCTAAAGAATTTAAATATTACCTTTTTTTTATAGTCTTTATATTTATAACCTTTTTCTACCTTTAGCTTAGCTTTATCCTAGTCCTAAGATATAGGTTATTATTATTATAGTTACTACTATATAAAGGGCTTAGGGCCCTTATTAATAATTTCTCCTACCTCTAATAAAGGCTAATATAGTTATACTACGCCTTTTATTATATTAAAAGGCTTAGCTATATCTATACCCTTATTATAGCTATAATATAATATTAGTATAGGTTTAATTTAACCCTAAAGAATCTAATTCTATTATTTATTTTTAGCTTTTCCTATTATAAGAGTGTAAGGGGGGTTTATAATAACTTATAATCCTTATATTATCCTTGTTTTTATAAATTAATATAATAATTATATTTTAAAAGAATATAAGAAAGTATATTATTAATATATAAATAAAGATTATATTTAGTTTAAATATATAATAAGTTTAATAAGCTTATTAGATTATTATTAATAGTATTAGTATTTAAAATATTAAAAAGGCTAATAATAAGAAACTATTTAAAAGAATATATAAAAAGTATAATAAAATAGTTTTTAAAGTAATTAGGAGATAGCCTTAAGGTATTATAACTTTAAAGATATTTATTTATTTATTTATTTTATTCACTTTAGCTATAGACTAAGGCTGATCCTAGTATATCTACTTTATATCTTTATAGTAGAACCTTTTTAAAAGTAAACTATTATATACTTTACTTTACTTCTTTACTAGCCTAGGTTTATATTAGCCCCTAATACTAGCTTTACCTTCTATCCTTTATTAAGTAGCTTTCTTATAAAACTTATTATCTTTACCTAGTCCTAAGGGGGTTAATTTTACCTTCTCTTTTCTTAAAATAGTTCCTATACTAAAATAGCCTTAGGCTACCTATAGCCTTTAACTTCTTCTCTTACTATTAAGATTACTAAGCTAAGGTATAGTCTTATTTAATTATATTTAATTACTTAGCCTAATAGTCTTATAATATACTCTAGGTTAATACTAATATACCTTTAGTTTACTATAAACTAAGGATCTATAAGGCCTTAGTATTAGTTAGCCTTTTAACTACTTATAGTTAGGACTATAAGTAATTATAGGCTTTATAGTTAATAGCTATAGTAAAGGGCCTTCTTTTATATTTAGGTAATAATACCCTTACTAGCCTTAGCTTAGTATTAAAGCTTAGTATAAGGCTAGCTATTATTATCTATACTATAGTAAAGCGCTATAGTTTATAAAGATACTACTCTTATACTAACTACTATACCTTTTATAAAATAAGGTAGGCTTAAGATTAGGCTAAGTATATACCTTTATATAAGTAGTACTTTATCCTTATCCCCTGCTTTATAACTATTAGGTACTTATTTCCTTTTTATTTAAATAAATACTAGCTTTATACTAATTATATACCTTCTTTATAGTATAGTATTTAGTAATATACTATATTTTATAGTACTTAAAGTATTATTAACGTTAGATTAGCTTATAGTAAGGCTTAATAGTATAGACTTATAAGTTAAAGACTAAGCTTTACTTATAGAGTTAGTTTATATCTCTAATACCTATAAGTATTATTCTTTATATATTCTTATACTAAGGCTACTTTATAGCTATTTAAATAGTAAAGATATTATTATTTTTAACTATTACTTTAATTATAATATCTTCCTTTTTATTAAAAATATTTTAAATATTAACTTTTTTAATAATAACCTATTATATCCTTTAGTATATTACTATACTAAGATAAATATAGCCTTAACCTATTTATCCTTTATAGTTATCTCTTTTATATTCTTTTTAAATATAATAATTATATCCTTACTTTAAAGCTAATATATAACTATAATAGTTCTAGTACTATCCTTTTTAATAGCTTAATTAATAGCCTTGTTAATCTTAGTTAGTAAATATTAATAGTAATTATTTATAATAGTTAGCCCTTTAATTAAAACCTTTTATTTATAATAAGCTAATACTTATTAGGCTACTTTTACTATTATTAGGTTTTAGGCTAACCTTATAGTAACTATTACCTAGCTCTATACCTTTATTAATAGCTTATTTTATCTGACTTACTTAACTACTTATTAGATTATACTTTAGATAAGTATATTAGTTATAGCCTAGGCCTATAGTATAACTTTATTAACTAAGGTATATATAACCTTTAATACTTTAAAAAGTAAAAAGTACTTTAAAACTATTATATATATAGTAGTTAATACCTCTTATTTATAGTTTTTAAATTCTAAGTTAGTATTTATCCTTAGCTTAGCTTTAGCCTAGCCTTAAGGCTTAGGCAGCTATTACTACTATATCTACTAAACTACCTTTATAAGGTTATCCTTTATAAAAACTTTTTAGCCTTTATATAAAAGCTCCTTTAGGCCTTTTAAACTAGTTATATTAACATCTACTATTATACTTATACCTATACCTTTACTATAGGATTAATATAGCACTAGTATAGGGTCCTTTTAACCCTAAGGAATTTAATTCTATTATTTATTTTTACTTTTAGGTATTATATAAGTGTAAGGGGGCGATTTTTATAACTTATAGCTATCCCTTAACTTTAAAGATAGTTATAGTTTTAAAGATTATAATTATAATAAGAGTAAACTAGCTTTATTAAAATAACCTTTATTTTATTTATTTATTTATTAATTTATTTCGCTTACTTTAGCTATAGCCTAAGGCTAATCCTAGTATATCTACCTTATATCTTTATAGTAGAACCTTTTTAGGAGAAAACTACTATATACTTTACTTTACTTTTTTACTAGCGTAGGTTTATATTAGCCCTTTATACTAGCTTTACTTTCTATCCTTTATTAAGTAGCTTTCTTATAAAGCCTATTATCTTTACTTAGTTCTAAGGGGTTAGTTATACTTTCTCCTTTCTTATACAGTTCTTATACTAAGATAGCCCTAGGCTTCTTATAGCCTTTAGCCTTTTTTTTACCATTAAAAACTACCAGGCTAGGTTATAGTCTTATTTAATTATATTTAGCTGACTCGCCCTCCTAGGGTTAAGTCGCCGCGCGCTTATATAGGACCTATATACTCTTAAGCAGGGCGTTACCTATATTATAAAGGTTAAGGAGAAGCTTATTAATCTATATAGATAAGTAGATCTATTCCTAGGTCTTAGTTAGGTCTATAGTAAATATAAAGGCACTAGGGGTACTAGTTATAATAAAAGGCTTAAGGTACTATATAGTATTAGTAATATTATTTTAGTTAAAAGGCTATTAACTTAAGTTAATAACACCTTAAAAATATATTAGGCCTAAGGTAAATATAAACCTTTAGGCTATCCTTAGTAATATTAATTAAAGTAACTTAAAAAGTAAAAGCCTTAATCTTAGTATTATAAGATATTATTTATACTAAATATTAGATTAGAAATAGGGGTAATATAATAGACTTAGGATAAAGGTACTTACTATATAGTATAAAGTAGTATTACCTTTAATAGCTATATAGGCCTTATAAATCTTCTTATAGCTAAATTAATTAATATAAAAAAAGCTAGGCTAGTAATAAATATAGGTTATATAAGAAGTATAAAGGGGATTATAAAGATAATCTTATAATAGATTAATAATAAGGCTAATATAAAGAAAATAAGTATAAAAGAAAGAAAAAAAAAGAAAAAAAAATAAAGTAAATTAGTTAAAAAAGATAAGGTAAAAGCTATAATAAGAGTCAAGGTAGTAATAAGGGTAGAAAGGCCTAGATAATAGTATAATATTAGGTTAGGGAAAGGAGTAAAAAAGGGTATAGTAGTAAAGGAAGGTAATAGTAATAAAAGATAAAGAAAAAAAGAAAAAGATAAGAGGTAAGGGTAAAAAAGGGATTAATATAAGGCCTAAGGCTATATAACTATATAAAAAGTATAAAGGTAAAGAAAAAGTAAGAGAAAGGTAAATAATAAAAGCCTAAGGTATAGTATTTAAAAGAGTACTTATATAAGGCTATTCTAACCTTATAAAAAGAAATAAAAAGGAAAGAAAGGATAAAAGAAAGGATAAAAGAATATAAAAAAGGCTAAAAAAGGGCTAGCCTTAAGGTAAAAAAGTTAATATATTATCTAAGTTAGTTAAAGATAACTAAATAAAGACTATACTTTAAGTAGTATATTACTAATAATAATACTAGCTATATAAGATAGGCCTATAAAAATAGGACTAGAGTAGGCCTATATAGCTAGGTATATAGTAATAATAAAAGTAATATTCTATACCTTAGAATTAGAGAAGTTTAGTAGTCTTATAGATAAGACTAGATAAATAAAAGAAAAGACTAGACCTAGAGTGTAAATAAGGTAGGGGGGGTTTTTAGCTTAAGGTAGGTTTCCCCCTCTAATAATAGAGATAAGGTATTAGGCTATAATTAGTAGTAACTAGGGTAATAGAAATAAATAAATAAATAGATAAATATCTAATTACATTCAATCGCCTAGCCTAGTAGTCTTATAGTATACTTTAGGTTAGCGCTAATATACCTTTAGTTTACTAAAAACTAAAGGTTTATAAGGCCTTAGTATTAGTTAGCCTTTTGACTATTTATAGTTAGAATTATAAGTAGTTATAGGATATACTAAATCTATTAAGAGATATAAAAAACGCCTATACTAACTAAATAATTTAAAATATAAGATAACTTTAGATTTAGTTTTACAAAACTTAATTTACTTACTATTAATAATATATACTTATAGTAAATATAATATAAAAGTAAAAGTAAACTAAATAAAAGTTAATAAAAGGAATTATAAACTTACTTTAAGCTAATATAAAGAAAGTATAACTTTAAGTTCTTTAAATCTAAGATTATAATATAAATATAAGTTAAAGGTAATTAAAAAGAGATTTTAATTAAAAAATAAAAGTAAGTATATATAAGACTTTAAAAAAACTAATTTTGGAAACTATTATTAAAGCTTAAGTAATAGTTAAGAATTTATTATATAAAAAAAAGTAAGGTTATATTATAATTAAAATCAAAATAATAATTACTATTATTATAATAATAAAAATAAAACTTTATAATATAATATAAAAAGTAATTAAAAATATAAATATAAAAAAAATATATATAATAATAATAGTTATTATAATATTAGTAATATAGGCTTTAGCTAAAAAGAAATAAAGCTAATTTTTTTAAAGCTTAAAAAGAAAGTTATAATTAAAAGTAATACTATTTTTATAAACTATTAAAAAAAGTTTTTAATAAAGATTATTAATATAATTAACTAAGTTATTAGCTTAGTAAGTAATATAATAATAGTTTAATATTTTTAAAGTAATAATATAATAATTATATTTAAAAAGATTATAAATAAATATATTATTAATATATAAATAAAGGCTATATTTAGCTTAAATATAAAATAAGTTTAATAAACTTATTAAAAGTATTAATATTTAGAATATTAAAAAGGCTAATAATAAAGAACTACTTAAAAAGATATATAAAAAAAATAATAAGGTAATTTTCAAAGTAATTATAAAGTAATCTTAAAGTATTATAGTTTTAAAGATAATTATAATTTTAAAGATTATAACTATAATAAAAATAAATTAGCTTTATTAAGATAGCCTTTATTTTAGGTTATAACTTTATATAATAAAACTATATATAAAAAAGGTTTACTTATAATAATACTTTTAATACTTT
This sequence comes from Escovopsis weberi, assembly GCA_003055145.1. Taxonomy (NCBI): domain Eukaryota; kingdom Fungi; phylum Ascomycota; class Sordariomycetes; order Hypocreales; family Hypocreaceae; genus Escovopsis; species Escovopsis weberi. Next base: position 1,159,148 of record NIGB01000005.1, read on the forward strand.
AAAATAGAATATTTTATAAAGTATTATACTAATAAATATCTTTATAGCTAATATAAAGCTAAAGTATATAAAAGTAGTAAAAGTAAAACCTTATAAAAATAAAAGGAATATATATAAGATATTACTTTTACTAAAGGCTATACCTAGCTTAGTCCTAAGATTACCCTAAGACTTAAATATACTAAGATAAAGCTAAGAAGTATTACTTATATAAACTCTAGACCTTTATAAAGATACTAAAGAAGATACTATATTAGATTAACTATTATACTAAATATTAGGTAAAAGGGGTTTAAAGACTTAAAGGAATTAAAAGATAATTAATAAGCTAATTATAAAAAGATAATCTAAGAATAATATAACCTTACTTATTTAATAGCTAGTATATTTAGGCTATTTTAAATATATTAACTACCTTTCTTAGCTTTTTAAAAAAAGTTATAATAAGTATTTCTTTAACTTAAAAAAAAGAGAAGTACTTTTAATTATAATAAATAATATTATTAAAAAACTAGCTATAAGGTTAGGATAATACTATACCTCTTTTAACTTAATAAACTAATAGAAATTATAGTATTATACTAAAATACTATAAAGAGTTAAGGTTTAAATAAGCTAATACTTTATAACTTAGCTAAATAAAATATAATAATACTAAAAAAGGTTAAAGTTAATAGCTATATTAAAAAGCTAGTATATTTTAAAAAAGAAAGCTATTACTAAGTAAATAAAAAAGGCTAAGTAATAACTTATATTTATAAGAGATAAAAAGCTATAATATAAATAGCCTTAGTATATAAGAATTAGTATAAAGTAAAGTTTTTAAATTAAAGGATTATAGTTTATAATATTTACTTTAAAAGGTATTATCTAAATTAAAGTATACTAATTTAAAAAATAAAAGTAAAAATACCTTAGCTTTAAGTAGTCTTTATTAAAGACTAGAACTAATATTATTTAATCTAAGAAAAAAAAGGCTATATAATATAAGGTAATAAAAAGATACTAAAAATAATATATAAATAAGCACTTTAGCTTATTACCTTATATAAAAAGCTAACCTAAGTCTAGTATAAATAATAGGATAGTATAATAGACCTTATATAGGCTATAATAGACCTAGAAGCTATATACTAGGGCTAAAGGGAGCTTATAAGGTTAGATTATATACTATAAGTAGTCTAGATTTAGGTAGATAATACTAAAAATAGACTAAGAAAGAGAGAGAAAAGGCTATTATAAAGATAGCTAAATAAAAAAGCTACTAATATAAAAGCTATACTATAGTTCTAACCTTAGGCCTTTTAAATATAGCCTTTATATATAAAAGAGAAAGTTAAAGTATATATAAGCTAGATTATTAATTAACTTTTAGAAATTATAAATTAAATAGTATTAAAGTAAAAGTAAGGTAATAAAAGATAATAAAAGAAATAGTAAATATAAAAGGTAAATAAAACTAATAAAGCTATAAAAAAAGTAAAAAAGGAATACTTTAAGTAAAAAATACTAATATAATAAAAGGAACTAATTAAAGTAAAGTAAACTTAAGACTAATCTATAACTAAGGTAAGAAAAAGTAGCTAAAAAAGATATCTTAATAAGGTTATAAGTATAGCTAATAGGTTATAAAAGATAAAAAAGTAAGTAAAGGTTTATACTATAAAGGGCCTATAATAAAAAAAAATACTAAAACTTTAAATTAAAAATAATATAATATTACTTATAAATACTTATAAGAAAAAGACTATAATCTTAGCTAATAGATTCTTTTTAAACCTACCTTATAATCTATTACTATATTAGCTCTTAGCTAATATTAAAATAAAAGCTATAGTAAAGCTAAAGAAGTTTTAGGCTATTATTAAAGCCCTTAAGCTTTAAAAGGCGCTAAAGGAAGATAAGGTTCTAAATAGCCTAATTAAAGTATATAGTAAACCCTTAGTAAAGGCTCTTATAAAGCTAATAAATATATTACTTAGCCTTAGCTACTACTTAAAATAGTTCTAGTTTATAGTTATATATATTCTTTTAAAACTAGGTAAGATAATAAAGTAGTAAAAGAAGGTAAAGGTAAAGTGTTTAATATTACTTATTAATATAATTAGTAAAGTAATTAAAATAGTTATAATATATTATTTTATAACTATAATAAAAATAAAAGGGATTCTTTTAAAAGGATAAATAGGTAATTATAAAAGGAGATTAATAGATAAAATAATATAAATAGTAAAGGAAATTATAAGAATAGCCTAAGATTAGTATAAGATTACCTTACTATTATAACTTAATCTAAAAAAGGCTTATAACTAAGTAAACTATAAATAGCTAATCTATACTATAGTAAAGCTAAGGGTTAATAATATATTAGTATAATAAACCTAAAGCTTTTTTAAAGTAAGGATAGCCTAGCTTTAGTTTAAAAAAAAGAAATTAAAGCTATTTAATATTTAGTTTAATATATTATAAGGCTCCCTTTTATCTCTTATCCTATTTTTTCTTTATATTACTTTTTTATATTAATACCTTAAAAATTAGCTTAGGCTTATAATTATAAAGTACTTTAATAATACTAATCTCTTAGCTTATAAGAGGATTATAAACTAAACCTAGCGCTACCTTAAGGCTATCTAAGAGATATATAAAAAATAGTTAAAAAGGGTTAGCTTATATTTTAAACTAAGAAAAAGTAAACTTATTTACTTTATAAAGACTTATATAGTAAATACTATAACTATTTACTTTAATCTTAATATAGTTACTTTTATTACCTTAGCTTACTTTTTAAAAATTTATTTAAATAAAAAACTAACTTAGTTTAAATATATATAAGTTATAAAGGTAAAGGTAAGCTAGTTTTAATATATACTTTTCTTATTTATAGCTTTAGTATAAGGCTATAGAATATATTAAACTAAGAATATATATACTAAGGTTATTTATAGTACTTTAGTATATAAGGTAAGTACTTATTATATAGTTATAAAAAAGAATAACTTTTTAAAAGAAATAGCTATAATATTTAGCTAGAAATAAATATATTACTTTAAGGTTATTATTAAGGTATATTAAGTAATCTTAGCTTAAAGTATTAAAATTAAAGCTATAGTCCTTTCTTTAAACCTTTATCTTAACTATTAAGTAGTATACTTAAAAGCTAACTTAAAGATAAGCTAATAGTAATGTAGATTTAAAAAGAGTATATAAAAGTAGTATAAGTATTACTAAAAAAAAAGGATTATACTATATATTAAAATAAGATTAAGGATAGGCTATAAAATTATAAAACTTAGAAAATACTAAAGGAATAAAAGTTATTATTAATAACTAGTAATATAAATAAAAAGTAAAAGAGAGATAGTATATATAAACTAAAGATAATATAAATATAAAGCTATTAATATTTAAGGATTATATATTATTATAACTAGGGCCCTAAAGGTCTATACTAACCTCTAAAAGTATAAGAGCTTTATACTAACCTAGCTATATATTAGTAAGAGTAAGTTATAGGCCTTTTTCTTACTTAATAAATCTTTAATATTAATAGCCTAAGATACTAGTATAATATTCAACTAGAAATACTAAGGTACCTCCTTATTATATACCTTAATACTAAAGTAGTAAAAGGTAGACTAAAATATAGCTAACTATAGATAAAGAGGTATTACTAATACTAAATAGCCCTTATACTAAGGCTAAGTTAGAAAAATAGTTCTTCTTATTATACTAGGTTAAATACTATATAATAGTATAAAGACTAGCCTAAGAGTAAGATTACTATAAAAATAGTATAGATTAAATATTATAAAAAAAACTTTAAATTATAAACTATTAAAAGAGATAAAGTTTAAGTAAGCCTAATAGCCTATATTAGCCTATACTAGCCTTATACTAGCTTTACTATATATACTCTATAAATACCTTTTAGTACTCTAAGCTTTTAGTTATAAAACTCTATAAAAATAAGCTTTATACTATCCTTATTAACCTTATTTTTACTAAAAGGGCTTTTAATAACCTTTTTAATAATATAATATATAGCTATAGTAGCCTTAGGGCTTAGAAGTATAAGGGCTACTTAGCTTTTATTTTTTTTACTTTTCTTTATCTTTTTTAATTATAAGGTAAAGGTAGGAGTTTTTTTAAAAAAAAAGGGGGTATACTTTATATTAGTATTAGTACCTTTAAAACTAAACTAAGCTAATTTATTTATTTATTAAAATTACTCTAGCTATAGCCTATAGCTAGTCCTAGTATATCTACTATATATCTTTATAGTAGAACCTTTTTAGGAGAAAACCGTTATATATATTACTCCGCTTTATTACTAGGCTAGGTTTATATTAGCCCCTAGCTCTAGCGTTATCTTCTATTATTTATTTAAATAGCTTTCTATAAGGCCTACCTACTTAACCTAGTTCTAGGGGATTAGCTAGTTATACTATTATCCTTTACTATTACTATATCCTCTAAAGATAACCTATTTCTAGGTTACCCCTTTTATATGATTACTATAGCTATTCTTAGCCTTAAGGCTAGGTTATAGTCCTATCTAATTATAGTTAATTAACTAGCCCTTTATTCTTATAGTAGTCTTTAGGTTAACGCTAATATATTACTAGCTTACTTATTAACTTAATTAGTAGGCCTTATTATTTAAGGTTAACTCTACTAAGTATAGCTAAGATTATATATAGTCTTATAACTTATAGTTAATTAAGGCTAGTAAAGGTTACCTTTTTTACTTTAATAGTAGTACTTATAAGAGTACTAGGCTAAGGCTAAAATATAAGGTAGGTGCTATTATAAGTATTTAAGCTAGTATAAATTATTATACCTAGTATAAATACTTCTCTTTTACTATATCCTATACCTTTTATATAATAAAGTAAGCTTAAAACTAAACTAAGTATATACCCTTATATAAATAGTACTTTATCCTAATCCCTTACTTTATAATAGTTAGACACTTATTTTCTTTACTATCTAGATAGGCGCTAGCTTTATACTAATTATATACTACTTTTACTATATAGTATTTAGTAATATATCCTATCTTATAGCACTTATAGTATTATTAGGGCTAGATAGGCTTATAATAGGGCTTAATAGTATAAACCTATAAGTTAAGGACTAGGCTTTATTTATATAGTTAGTCTATATTTCTAATACCCTTAATACTAAGGATAAGGGTTATTTACTTAATATTTTAATACTAAAGCTAGTTTATAGCTACTTAAATAAAAAGGATATTATTTTTTTTAATAACTTCTTTAATAATTACTTTTTCTTTCTTATTAGTAATATCTTAAATATTAATACCTTTAATAATAACCTATTAGGCCCTTTAGTATAAAGCTATACTAGGTCTAAAGGTAGCCTTAATCTATCTCTCCTTTACTAATAGCTTTTTAGCTTTTATATTTTCTTTAAATATAATAATAGTATCCTTACTTTATAGCTAGTATATAATTATAGCTATTTTTACTATAAAGCTATATTAAATAGCTTAGTTAATAGCCTTCTTAATCTAGGTTAGTAAGTATTATTAGTATTCTTTTATAATAGTTAATCCTTGAATTAAAACCTCTTACTTTAAGTAAGTTAATACTTACTTAGTTACTTTTACTATTAATAGGCTTTAAGCTAGGCCTATAGTAACTATAGCCTAGCTCCTTACCTTTATCTTTAGCTTAGTTTCTTATATCTACTTAACTATATATTAGATTATACTTTAGATAAGTATATTAGTTATAGCCTAGGTTTATAATACTATTTTATTAACTAAAGTATAGATAACTTAAACCTATTTAAAGTATAGGAAGTTATTACTATCCTTTAATACTAAGCTAAATAATTTAAATATTACCTTTTTTTTATAGTTTTTATATTTATAGCCTTTTTCTACCTTTAGCTTAGCTTTATCTTAGTCCTAAGATATAGGTTATTATTATTATAGTTACTACTATATAAAGGGCTTAGGGCCTTTATTAAAAATTTCTCTTACCTTTAATAAAGGCTAATATAGTTATACTATACCTTTTATTATATTAAAAGGCTTAGCTATATTTATACCCTTATTATAGTTATAATTTAGTATTAGTATAGGGTTAATTTAACCCTAAGGAATCTAATTCTATTATTTATTTTTAGCTTTTCCTATTATAGGAGTGTAGGGGGGGGTTTATTATAACTCGCGATCCTTCTTAAAGTATAATTTAATAAATAGTTATATAAATAAAAAAAATAAGCTATTAATAAAAGTATAAAACTAAGTAATAGTTATTATAAAACTAACTTAAAACTTAATAATAATAAAAGTAATTTAATAAGTATTAGCTTATTATAAATAAAAGGTTTTAATTAAAAGGCTAACTATTATAAATAATTACTATGAATATTTATTAATTAAAATTAAAAAAGCTATTAACTAGATTATTAAAAAGAATAGTATTAAAACTATTATAACTATATATTAGCTTTAAAGTAAAGATATAATTATTATATTTAAAAAGAATATAAAGAGAATAACTATAAAAAATAAAGAAGTTAAAGCTATATTTAAACTTAATATAGTAATATACTAAATGTATAATAAGTTATTATTAAAAGAGTTAATATTTAAAATATCTTTAGTAAAAAAGAAAATATTATTATTAAAATAATAATTAAAAATAATAATATTTTTATTATTTAAATAATTATAAAATAGCCTTAGTATAAGAATATATAAAGAATAATACTTATCTTTAGTATTAAAAGTATTAAAAATATAAACTAACTTTATAAATAAAGCTTAGTTCTTAACTTATAAGTTTATATTAAAAGGAGGATCGCGAGTTATTATAAACCCCCCCTTACACTCTTATAATAAAAAAAGCTAAAAATAAATAATAGAATTAGATTCTTTAGGGTTAAATTAAGCCTATACTAATACTATATTATAGCTATAATAAAGGTATAGATATAACTAAGCCTTCTAATATAATAGAAGGTATAGTATAACTATATTAGCCCTTATTAAAGGTAAGAGAAATTTTTAATAAAGGCCTTAAGCCCTTTATATAGTAATAACTATAATAATAATAACCTATATCTTAGAACTAAAATAAAGCTAAGCTAAAGGTAGAAAAAGGCTATAAATATAAAAACTATAAAAAAAAGGTAATATTTAAATTATTTAGCTTAGTACTAAAGGATAGTAATAACTTTCTATACTTTAAATAAGTCTAGGTTATTTATATCTTATTTAATAAGGTAGTATTATAAACTTAGGCTATAATTAATATACTTATTTAAAGTATAATCTAATATATAGTTAAGTAAATATAAGAAACTAAGCTAAAGATAAAGATAAGAAGCTAAGCTATAGTTACTATAAGCCTAGCTTAAAGCCTATTAATAGTAAAAGTAACTAAGTAAGTATTAGCTTACTTAAAGTAAAAGGTTTTAATTAAAGGGCTAATTATTATAAAAGAATACTAATAATATTTATTAACTTAGATTAAAGAGGCTATTAACTAAGCTATTTAATATAGCTTTATAATAAAAATAGCTATAATTATAAACTAACTATAAACTAAAGATACTATTATTATATTTAAGGAAAATATAAAAGCTAAAAAGTTATTAGTAAAGAAGAGATAAATTAAGGCTATCTTTAGACCTAGTATAGCTTTATACTAAAGGGCCTAATAGGTTATTATTAAAAGTATTAATATTTAAGATATTATTAATAAAAAAGAAAAAGTAATTATTAAAAAAGTTATTAAGGAAAATAATATCCTTTTTATCTAGGTAGCTATAGGCTAGCTTTAATATAAAAATACTAAGTAAATAACCCTTATCCTTAGTATTAAAGGTATTAAAGATATAGACTAACTATATAAATAAGGCCTAGTCCTTAACTTATAAGTCTATACTATTAAGCCCTATTATAAGCCTATCTAGCCTTAATAATACTATAAGTACTATAAAATAGGATATATTATTAAATACTATATAGTAAAAGTAATATATAGCTAGTATAAAGCTAGTACTTATTTAAATAGTAAAGAAGATAAGTATTTAACTATTATAAAGCAGGGGATTTAAATAAGATACTACTTATATAAAGGTATATACTTAGCTTAGTCTTAGGCCTACCTTATTATATAAAAGGTATAAAATATAATAAAAAAGGAGTATTTATATTAGCTATAATAATTTATATTAGCCTAGATACTTATAATAATAATAATAGTATTTACCTTATAGTTTAGCCTTAGCCTAATACTCTTATAAGCACTACTTTTAAAGTAAAAAAGGTAACTTTTATTAGCTTTAATTAACTATAAGTTATAAAACTATATATAATATTAGCTATATTTAGTAAAGTTAACTTTAAATAATAAGGCTTATTAGTTAAGTTAATAAGTAAGCTAGTAATATATTAGTGCTAATCTAAAGACTATTATAAGGATAAAAGGCTAGTTAATTAATTATAATTAGATAAGACTATAACCTAGCCTTAAGGCTAAGAATGGCTATAGTAATTATATAAGAGAGGTAACTTAAAAATAGATTATCCTTAGAGGATATAGTAATAGTAAAAGATAATAGTATAACTAGCTAATCCCTTAAAACTAGGCTAAGTAGGTAGGCCTTATAGGAAGCTACTTAAATAAATAATAAAAGATAATATTAAAGCTAGGGGCTAATATAAACCTAGCCTAGTAATAGGGTAGAGTAATATATATAGTAGTTTTCTTTTAAAAAGGTTCTACTATAGAGATATATAGTAGATATACTAGGACTAGCTATAGGCTATAGCTAGAGTAATCTTAATAAATAAATAAATAAATATAAGTTTATATTATTAAGCCTTACTATAAGCTAATCTAACCTTAAAGATACTTTAAGTATTATAAAATAAGGTATATTACTAAATACTATACTATAAAAGAGGTATATAGTTAGTATAAAGCTAGTACTTATTTAAATAAAAAAGAAAATAAATATTTAATAGTTATAAAGTAAAGGATAAGAATAAGGTACTATTTATATAAAGGTATATACTTAGCTTAATCCTAAGCCTACCTTATTATATAAAAAGTATAGTAGTTAGTATAAAAGTAGTACCTTTATAAACTATAATACTTTATTATAGTATAGATAATAATAGCTAGCCTTATACTAAGCTTTAGCGCTAGGCTAAGGCTAATAAAAGTCTTACTACTTAAATATAAAAAAAGGCCCTTTACTATAGCTATTAACTATAAGGCCTATAACTATTTATAGTTTTAACTATAAGTAGTTAAAAAGCTAACTAATACTAAGGCCTTATAAACCTTTAGTTTATAATAAACTAAAGGTATATTAGCGCTAGCTTAGAGTATATTATAAGACTATTAGGCTAAGTAATTAAATATAATTAAATAGGACTATAACCTAGCTTAATAGTCTTAATAGTAAAAGAAGAAGCTAAAGGCTATAAGCAGCCTAAGGCTATTTTAGTATAAGAATTATTTAAAAAAGGAGAAAGTATAACTAACCTTTTTAAAACTAAGTAAAGATAGTAAGCCTTATAGGAAAGCTACTTATTAAGGGATAGAAAATAAAGCTAGTACTAAGGGCTAATATAAACCTAGGCTAGTAAAGGAGTAAAGTAAAGTATATAATAGTTTACTCCTAAAATAATTCTACTATAAAGATATAAGGTAGATATACTAGGATTAGCCTTAGGCTATAGCTAGAGTAAGTAAAATAAATAAATAAAGTCTTAATATAAGGGGGTAATATAAAGAAAGAATAAAATAAGGGATAAGAGGGAGCCTTATAGTATACTAGTCTAGATATTAAATAGCCTTAACTCTCTTCTTTTAAACTAAAGCTAGGCTATTCTTACTTTAAAAAAGCTTTAGGTTTATTATATTAATATATTATTAACCCCTAGCTTTACTAGAGTATATATTAGCCATTTATAGTTTATCTAATTACAAGCTCCCTTTAGGTTAAGTTATAGTAATAAGGTAATATTATACTAATCTTAGGCTATTTTTATAATCTCTTTTACTATTTAGATTACTATTTCTATTAATCTTCTTTTATAATTACCTATCTACCTTTTGAAAAGAATCCTTTTCTTAGGCAGTAGTTGAAAATTTACTATATAAGAAGAAAGAAGAGTAAGGCTATACTATAACTAAGGTAGGAATAATAATTACTACTATTATAGAAAATAAGGTATATTAAGGGAGGATCGCGAGTTATTATAAACCCCCCCTTACACTTCTATAATAGGAAAAACTAAAAATAAACACTAGAATTAGATTCCTTAGGGTTAAATTACCCCTATATTAATACTATATTATAGCTATAATAAGGGTATAAATATAGCTAAGCCTTTTAATATAATAGAAGGTATAATATAACTATATTAGCCTTTATTAAAGGTAAAAGAAACTTTTAATAAAGACCTTAAGCCTTTTATATAGTAGTAACTATAATAATAATAACCTATATCTTAAGACTAAGATAAAGCTAAGCTAAGGGTAGAAAAAGGCTATAGATATAAAGACTATAAAAAAAAGGTAATATTTAAATTATTTAGCTTAGTACTAAAGGATAGTAATAACTTTCTATACTTTAAATAAATCTAGATTATTTATACCTTAATTAATAAGGTAGTATTATAAACCTAGGCTATAAGTAATATACTTATCTAAAGTATAATCTAATATATAGTTAAGTAGCTATAAGAAACTAAGCTAAAGATAAAGGTAAGAAGCTAGGCTATAGTTATTATAAGCCTAGCCTAAGGCCTATTAATAGTAAAAGTAGTTAAGTAAGTATTAGCTTACTTAGAGTAAAAGGTTTTAATTAAAAGGCTAACTATACTAAAGGATTACTAATAATACTTACTAACTTAGATTAAGGAGGCTATTAATTAAGCTATTTAGTATAGCCTTATAGTAAGTATTATTATAGCTATATATTAGCTATAAAGTAGTAATACTATTATTATATTTAAAGAAAATATAAAGGCTAAGAAGCTAATAGTAAAAAAAGAATAAATTAAGGCTACCTTTAAACTTAATATAGCTTTATATTAAAAGGCCTAATAAGTTATTACTAAGGGTATTAATATTTAAAATATTATTAGAAAGGAAAAAGAAGTAATTATTAAGAAAGTTATTAAAAGAATAATATTTTTATTATTTAAGTAACTATAGGCTAGCTTTAGTATAAGAATACTAAGTAAATAACCCTTATCCTTAGTATTAAAGGTATTAAAGATATAAACTAACTATATAAATAAAGCCTAGTCCTTAACTTATAGGTTTATACTATTAAGCCCTATTATAAGCCTATCTAGCCCTACTAATACTATAAGTATTATAAGATAAGATATATTATTAAATACTATATAGTAAAAGTAGTATATAATTAGTATAAAGCTAGTGCCTATCTAGATAGTAAAAAAGATAAGTGCCTAACTATTATAAAGTAAGGGATTAGAATAAGGTACTACTTATATAAAGGTATATACTTAGCCTAGTCTTAGGCCTACCTTATTATATAAAAGGTATAAGATATAGTAAAAGACTAGTATTTATACTAATTATAATAATTTATACTAACCTAAATATTTATAATAATAATAATAGTATCTGCCTTATAGTTTAGCCTTAGCCTAATACTTTTATAAGTATTACTTTTAAAGTAAAAAAGGTAATCTTTACTAGCCTTAATTAACTATAAGTTATAAAACTATATATAGTCTAAGCTATACTTAGTAGAGTTAACCTTAGATAATAAGGCCTATTAGTTAAGTTAATAAGTAAGCTAGTAATATATTAGTATTAACCTAAAGACTACTATAAAGATAAAGGGCTAGTTAATTAACTATAATTAGATAAGACTATAACCTAGCCCTAAGGCTAAGAATAGCTATAGTAATTATATAAAAGAGGTAATTTAAAAATAGGTTATCCTTAGAAAAGATATAGTAATTATAAAGGATAATAATATAACTAGCTAATCCCTTAGAACTAGGCTAAGTAAATAGGCCTTATAGAAAGCTATATAAATAAATAATAAAAGATAATACTAGAGTTAGGGGCTAATAAGAACCTAGCCTAGTAATAAAGTAGAGTAATATATATAGTGGTTTTCTTCTAAAAAGGTTCTACTATAGAGATATATAGTAGATATACTAGGACTAGCTATAGGCTGTAGCTAGAGTAATTTTAATAAATAACTATATCCTTACTTTAAAGCTAATATATAGCTATAATAATTCTAATACTATTCTTTTTAATAGCTTAATTAATAGCCTTTCTAATCTTAGTTAGGAAATATTAATAGTAATTATTTATAATAGTTAGCCCTTTAATTAAAACCTTTTACTTATAATAAGCTAGTACTTACTAAGCTACTTTTACTATTACTAGGTTTTAAGCTAATTCTATAGTAACTATTACCTAGCTTTATACCTTTATTAATAGCTTATCTTATCTTACTTACTTAACTACTTATTAGATTATACTTTAGATAAATATATTAGTTATAGCCTAAGCCTATAGTATAACTTTATTAACTAAGATCTATATAACCTTTTATATTTTAAAAAGTAAAAAGTCTTTTAAAACTATTATATATATAGTAATAAATACCTCCTATTTATAGTCTTTAAACTCTAGGTTAGTGTTTATCCCTAGCTTAGCTTTAGCCTAGCCTTAAGGCTTAGGCAGCTATTACTATTATATCTACTAAATAGCCTTTATAAGGTTATCCTTTATAAAACATTTTTAGCCTTTATATAAAAGCAACTTTAAGCCTTTTAAATAAGTTAGATTAATATCTACTAATATACCTATACCTATACCTTTACTATAGGATTAATATAATACTAATATAAGGTCCTTTTAACCCTAAGGAATTTAATTTTATTATTTAGTTTTACTTTTAGGTATTATATAAGTGTAAGGGGGCGATTCTTATAATTTATAGCCGTCTGTTTTTAATATATAATAAATTTTTATAAAAGTAAGTTATTTATAAAGTAAGCTTAGTTTAGCTTTTAAAGTATTAATATTAGTATAAGGTATACTCTTTTTCTTTTTTTAAAACTTTTACTATTATTTTATAATTAAAGAAAAAAATAAAAAAAGTAAAAGGTAAGTAACGCTTATACTTTTAAGCCTTAGGGCTATTATAACTTTATATTATACTATGAAAAAAGATATTAATAGCCCTCTTAGTAAAGGTAAGGTTAAAAAAGATATTAATAGCCCTTTTAGTAAAGGTAAGGGTAATAAGAATAATATAAAGCTTATTTTTATAAAGTTTTATAATTAAAAGCTTGAGGTATTAAAAGGTATTTATAAGGTATATATAGTAAAGCTAGTATAAGGCTAGTATAGGCTAATATTGGCTATTAGGCTTACTTAAATTTCATCTTTTTTAGTAGTTTATAATGAAGATCCCTTTTATTATATTTAATCTATACTATTTTTATAGTAATCTTACTCTTAGGCTAGTCTTTATATTACTATATAATATTTAACTTAGTTTAGCTATAAAACCTATTTTATTAACTTCGCCTTAGTATAAAAGCTATTTAGTATTAGTAATATTTTTTTATTTATAGTAATTATATACTAAGTTTACCTTTTATTACTTTAGTATTAGAGTATATAGTAAGAAAATACCTTAGTATTTCTAACCTAATACTATATTAGTATTTTAAGCTATTAATATTAAAGACTCCTTAAAAAAAGCTTATAGCTTAATCTTATTAGTATATAGCTAGGTTAGTATAAAGCTTTATACTTTTAAGGGTTAATATAAACCTTTAAGGCTTTAGTTATAATAATATATAATCTTTAAATATTAATAGCTTTATATATATATTATCTTTAGTTTATATATACTATTTCTTTTTTACCTCTTTATTTATATTACTAGTTACTAATTATAACTTATTTTCTTTTAATATTCTTTAAGTTTTATACTTTTATAGCCTATCTTTAGTCTTATTTTAATATATAGTATAATCCTTTTCTTTTTAATAATACTTATATTATTTAGATATACTCCTTTTAAATCTACCTTGTTATTAGTTTATTTTTAAATTAGCTTTTAAAAATATACTACTTAGTATTTAAAATAAAGGTTTAATAAAAAGACTATAGCTTTTATTTTAATACTTTAAGCTAAGATTACTTAATATACTTTAAAAATAACCTAAAGGTAATATATTTATTTATTTATTATTTATTTATTTATTTCTATTACCTTACTTACTACTAATTATAGCCTAATACCTTATCTCTATTATTAGAGAGGGAAACTTACCTTAGGCTAAAAACCCCCCCTACTTTATTTACACTCTAGGTCTAGTCTTTTCTTTTATTTATCTAGTCTTATCTATAAGGCTACTAAACTCCCCTAATTCTAAGGTATAGGATACTACTCTTATTATTACTATATACCTAGCTATATAGGCCTACTTTAGTCCTATTCCTATAGGCCTATCCTATATAGCTAATATTATTATTAGTAATATACTACTTAAAGTATAGTCTTTATTTAGTTATCTTTAACTAACCTAAAGAATATACTAACTTTTTTACCTTAAGGCTAGCCTTCTTTTAGCCTTTTTTATATCCTTTTATCTTTCCTTTTATTCTTTCCTTCCCTTTTATTTTTCCTTATAAGGTTAAAATAGCCTTATATAAGCGCCCTTTTAAGTACTATACCTTAAGCCTTTATTATTTACCTTTCTCTTACTTTTCCTTTACCTTTATACTCTTTATATAGTTATATAGCCTTAGGCCTTATATTAATCCCTCTTTTACCTTTACCCTTTATCTCTTTTTTTCCTTCTTTATCCTTTATTATTATTACCTTTCTTTATTACTATACCCTCTTTTACCCCTTCCCCTAACCTATTATTATACTATTATCTAGGCCTTTCTACCCTTATTACTACCTTTACTTTTATTATAGTTTTTACTTTATTTTTTTTAACTAACTTAGTTTATTGCTTTCTTTTTCTTTCTCTTTTTATACCTATTTTCTTTATATTAGCCTTATTACTAATTTACTATAAGATTATCTTTATAATCTCTTTTATACTTCTTATATAACTTATATTTACTATTAGCCTAGCTTTTTCTATATTAATTAATCTAGGTATAAAAAGATTTATAAGGCCTATATAGCTATTAAAGGTAATACTACTTTATATTATAATAAGTATCTTTATCTTAGATTTATTATTTATTTATTTATTTATTACCCTAGTTACTACTAATTATAGCCTAGTGCCTTATCTCTATTATTAGAGGGGGAAACCTACCTTAGGCTAAAAACCCCCCCTACCCTGTTTACACTCTAGGTCTAGTCTCTTCTTTTATTTATCTAGTCTTATCTATAAGGCTACTAGACTCCCTTAATTCTAGGGTATAAGACATTACTCTTAGTATTACTATATACCTAGCTATATAGGCCTACTCTAGTCCTATTCCTATAAGCCTATTCTATATAGCTAGTATTATTATTAGTAATATATTACTTAAGGTATAGTCCTTATCTAGTTATCTTTAACTAACTTAAATAGTATTCTAACTTTTTTACCCTAAGGCTAGCCCTTTTTTAGCCCCTTTTATATCTTTTTATCCTTTCTTTTATCCTTTCTTTTCTTTTTATTCCTTTTTATAAGGTTAGAATAGCCTTATATAGGCGCCCTTCTAAGCACTATACCTTAGGCCCCTTTTATTTACCTTTCTTTTACTTTTCCTTTACTTTTATACTCTTTATATAGTTATATAGCCCTAGGCCTTATATTAATCTCTCCTTTACTCTTACCCCTTATCTTCTTCTTTCCTCCTTTATTTTTTATTACTACTACCTTCCTTTACTACTATACCCTCTTTTACCCCTTCCCCTAACCTATTACTATACTATTATCTAGGTCTTTCTACCCTTATTATAGCTCTTACCTTACCTTCTCTAACTAACCTAGTTTATTCCTTTCTCCTTCTTCCTTCCTTCCTTTATATCTATCTTCTTTATACTAACCTTATTACTAATCTACTATAAGATTATCTCTATAATCCCCCCTATACTCCTTATATAACCTATATTTACTACTAGCCTAGTTTCTTTTATACTAATTAATCTAGCTATAGGAAGATTTATAAGGCTTATATAGCTATTAAAGGTAGTATTACTTTATACTATATAGTAAGTACTCTTATCTTAAGTTTATTATATTACTTTTATTTTTAATCTAATATTTAGTATAAGTAATATTCTATAATACTAAGGTTAAGGCTTTTACTCTTTAAGCTACTTTAATTAATATTACTAAAGATAGCCTAAAGGTCTATATCTACCCTAAGCTTAATATATTCTTAAGGCCTTATTAACTTAAGTTAATAGCCTTTTAACTAAGATAATATTACTAATACTATATAATACCTTAAGTCTTTTACTATAGCTAGTACCCTTAGTACCTTTATATTTACTATAGACCTAATTAAAACCTAAAAGTAAATCTATTTATTTATATAAACTAATAAGCTTTTTCTTAACCTTTATAATATAAGTAATACCTTACTTAAAAGTATATAAGTCTTATATAAGTATATAGTAACTTTATCTTAAAAAGGTAAGTTAGCTATAAAGTAGGCTTAGTTTAGTTTTAAAGGTACTAATACTAATATAAAGTATACCCTTTCTTTTTTTTTTAAGACTTTTACCTTTACTTTATAATTAAAAGAGAAAAAGAAAAGAAAGAAAAGTAAAAGAAGTAGTAAAGGCTAAGTAGCCTTTATACTTTTAAGCCTTAAGGCTATTATAGCTATATACTATACTATTAAAAGGGATATTATTAGCCCCTTTAGTAAAGGTAAGGTTAATAAGGATAGTATAAAGTTTATTTCCTTAGAGTCTTATAACTAAGAGCCTAGGGTATTAAAAGATATTTATAAAGTATCTATAGTAAAGCTAATATAAGACTAATATAGGCTAATATAGGCTATTAAGCCTACTTAAATTTTATTTCCTTTAATAGTTTATAATTAAGGTCCTTTTTATTATACCTAATCTATACTATCCTTATAGTAGTCTTACTCTTAGGCTAGTTTTTATACTATTATATAGTACTTAACCTAATATAATTATAAGAACTATCTTACTAGCTTAGCCTTAGTATAAGAGCTATTTAGTACTAGTAATATCTCTTTATTTATAGTTAGCTATATACTTAGTCTACCCCTTATCTCTTTAGTATTAGGGTATATAATAAGGAGGTATCTTAGTATTTTTAGTCTAATATTATATTAATATCTTAGGCTATTAATATTAAGGACTTTCTAAAAGAAGAGAAAGGCCTATAGCCTAATTTTACTAGTATATAGCTAGGTTAGTATAAAGCTCTTATACTTTTAAAGGTTAGTATAGACCTTTAGGGCCTTAGTTATAATAGTATATAATCTCTAAATATTAATAGCTTTATATTTATACTATCTTTAGTCTATATATACTATCTCTTTTTTACCCTTTTATTTATATTACTAGTTATTAATTATAACTCTTATTCCCTTAGTATTTTCTAGGTTTTATACTCTTATAGCCTATCCTTAGTCTTATCCTAGTATATAGTATAGTCCTTTTCTTTTTAGTAGTACTTATATTACCTTTATATACTTTTTTTTAATTTACCTTACTATTAGCTTATCCTTAAGTTAGCTTTTAAAGTATATTACTAAATAGTTAAGATAAAGGTTTTAGAGAGAGACTATAGCTTTAACTTTAATACTTTAAGCTAAGGTTACTTAATATACCTTAGTAATAATCTAAAGGTAGTATATTTATTCCTAGCTAAATATTATAGCTATTTCTTTTAAATAGTTATTCTTTTTTATAACTATATAATAAGTACTTACCTTATATACTAAGGTATTATAAATAACCTTAGTATATATTTCCTTAGCCTAATATATTCTATAGCCTTATATTAAGGCTATAAGTAAGGACAGTATATATTAAAGCTAGCTTACTTTTACCTTTATAACCTATATATATTAAAACTAAGCTAGTTTTTTATTTAAATAAACTTTTAGAAAGTAAGCTAAGGTAATAAGGGTAATTATATAAAGGCTAAGGTAAATAGCTATAGTATTTACTATATAGGTCTTTATAAAGTAAATAAGTTTACTTTTCCTTAGTTTAAAATATAAGCTAACCCTTTTTAACTATTCCTTATATATCTTTTAGGTAGCTTTAAGACAGCGCTAGGTTTAGTTTATAGTCTTTTTATAGGCTAGGAGATTAGTATTATTACAGTACCTTATAACTATAAGCCTAAGCTAGTTTTTAAGATCTTAATATAAGGGGGTAATATAAGGAAGGAATAGAATAGGGGATAAGGGGGAGCCTTATAGTATACTAGACTAAATATTAAATAGCTTTAACTCCTTTCTTTTAAACTAAAGCTAGGCTATCCTTACTTCAAGAAAGCTCTAGGTTTATTATACTAGTATATTATTAACCCTTAGCTTTACTATAATATATATTAGCTATTTATAGTTTACTTAGTTATAAGCCCCTTTTAAGTTAAGTTATAATAGTAAGGTAACCTTATACTAGTCCTAGGCTATTCTTATAATTTCCTTTACTATTTATATTACTACTTTTATTAAT
Organism: Escovopsis weberi; assembly: GCA_003055145.1. Taxonomy (NCBI): domain Eukaryota; kingdom Fungi; phylum Ascomycota; class Sordariomycetes; order Hypocreales; family Hypocreaceae; genus Escovopsis; species Escovopsis weberi. The sequence continues at coordinate 1,177,847 of NIGB01000005.1, forward strand.
CTCCCTTTATAATTACCTATTTATCCCTTTAAAAGAATTTCTTTTATTTTTATTATAGTTATAAGATAGTATATTATAACTATTTTAACTACTTTACTAATTATATTAAGGAGTAATATTAAGCACTATACCCTTATCTTCTTTTACTACTTTATTATCTTACTTAGTTTTAAGAGAATATATATAACTATAGACTAAAACTACTTTAGGTAGTAGCTAAGGCTAAGTAATATATTAGTTAGCTTTATAAAAGCCTTTATTAAAAGTTTACTATATACCTTAATTAGGCTATTTAAAACCTTATTTTCTTTTAGTACCTTTTAAGGCTTAAGGGCCTTAATAATAGCCTAGAGCTTCTTTAGCTTTACTATAGCCCTTATTCTAGTACTAGCTAAGGGCTAATATAGTAATAGGTTATAGGATAGGTTTAAAAAGAATCTATTAGCTAAGACTATAGCCTTCTCCTTATAGGTATTTATAAGTAGTACTATATTATCTTTAGTTTAAAGTCTTAGTATTTTTCTTTATTATAAGCCCTTTATAGTATAAACCTTTACCTACTTCTCTATCCTTTATAGCCTATTAGCTATACTTATAGCCTTATTATAATATCTTTTTTAGCTACTTCTTCTTACTTTAGTTATAGCTTAGTCTTAGGCTTACTTTACTTTAGTTAGTTTCTTTTATTATATTAGTATCTTTTACTTAAGGTATTCCTTTTTTACCTTCTTTACTACTTTATTAGCTTTATCTACCTTTTATATCTACTATTCCTTTTATTATCCTTTACTATCTTACTTTGACCTTAATATTATTTAGTTTATAATTTCTAAAAGTTAGTTAATAATCTAGCTTATATATACTTTAACTTCCTCTTTTATATATAAAGGCTATACCTAGAGGGCCTTAGGTTAGAACTAGAATATAGCCTTTATACTAGTAGCTTTCTTATTTAGCTACCTTTATAATAGCCCTTCTTTTTCCTTCCTTAGTTTATCTTTAGTATTACCTACCTAGATCTAGACCACTTATAGTATATAATTTAACTTTATAAGCTCCTCTTAGCCCTAATATATAGCTTTTAGGTCTATTATAGCCTATATAAGGTTAATTATACTATCCTATTATCTATACTAGACTTAGATTAGCTTCTTATATAAGGTAATAAGCTAAAGTGCCTATCTATATACTATCTTTAGTATCTTCTTATTACCTTATATTATATAGCCTTTTTTATTTTAAATTAGGTAATATAGATTCTAGTCCTTAATAAAAACTAATTAAAGCTAAGGTATTTTTATATTTATTTTCTAAATTAGTATACTTTAATTTAAATAATACCTCTTAGAGTAAATATTATAAACTATAATCCTTTAATTTAAAAACTTTACTTTATACTAGTCCTTATATACCTAGGCTATCTATACTATAGCTTTATACCTTTTATAGATATAGGTTACTACTTAGCCCCCCTTATATACTAAGTAATAGCTTTCTTTCTGAAGGTATATTAGCTTCTTAGTATAATTATTAACTCTAACCTTTTATAATACTATTATATTATACCTAGCTAAGCCTTAAAGCGCTAGCTTATTTAGACTTTAATTTTTTATAGTATTCTAGTATAGTACTATAATTTCTATTAGTCTATTAAGTTAAAGGGGGTATAGTATTATCCTAGCCCTGTAGCTAGTTTTTTAATAGTATTATCTATTATAGTTAAGGGTATTTCTTTTTTTTCTAGGTTAAAGGAATACTTATTATAGCTTCCTTTAAAGAGCTAAGAAAGGTAGTTAGTATATTTAGAATAGCCTAGATATACTAGCTATTAGATAGGTAGGGCTATATTATTCCTAGACTATCTTTTTATAGTCAGCCTATAGGCTATCTTTTAATTCCTTTAGGTCCTTAGACCCTTTCTAGCTAGTACTTAGTATAGTAGATAATCTAGTATAGCGTTTTCTTTAGTATCTTTATAAAGGTCTAGGGTCTATATAGGTAATACTCCTTAGCTTTATTTTAGTATACTTAGGTCTTAGGGTAATCCTAGGACTAAGCTAGGTATAGCCTTTAGTAAAGGTAATATTTTATATATATTCCTTTTATCTTTATAAGGCATTACTTTTTACTATTTTTATATACTCTAGCTCTATACTAGCTATAAAGGTACTTATTAGTATAGTACTTTATAATATATCTTATCTTAAAGTACTAAAAGTATTACTATAAGTAAACCTCTTTTATATATAGTTTTACTATATAAAGTTATAACCTAAGATAAAGGCTATTTAAATAAAGCTAATTTACCTTTACTATAATTATAATTTTTAGAATTATAATTATCTTTAAAGTTATAATACCTTAAGGCTATCTTATAATTATCTTAAGAATTACTTTATTATTCTTTTTATATATCTTTTTAAGTAGTTTTCTATTACTAGCCTCTTTAATATTCTAAATACTAATACTTTTAGTAATAACTTAGTAAGTTTACTAAACCTATTCTATATTTAGGCTAAATATAGCCTTTACTTATATATTAGTAATATATTTTCTTATAATCCTTTTAAATATAACTATTATATTATTACTCTAAAGGTACTAGGCTACTATTATATTACTTACTAGGCTAATAGCTTAGTTAACTATACTAATAATCTTTACTAAGAACCTTTTTTAATAGTTTATAAAGATAGTATTACTTTTAATTATAATCTCTTTTTTAAGCCTTAAAAGAACTAACTTTACCTTTTCTTTAACTAAGGCTTATATTATTAACACTATAATAGCTATTACTATTATATATATCTTCTTTATACTTATATCTTAAATTACTTTTTATACTATATAAAGTTTTATCTTTATTATTATAATAGTAATTATTATTATTCTTACCTTAGTTATAATATAGCCTTACTTTTCTTTTACTTTATATAGTAAATTTTTAACTACTACTAAAGCTTTAATAATAGCCTTTAAAATTAGTTCTTAAAGTCTTATATATACTTACTTTTATTTTTTTAATTAAATCCTTTTCTTAACTACCTTTAACTTATATTTATATTATAACCTTAGATCTAAAGAACTTAAGGCTATACTTTCTTTATATTAGCTTAAGGTAAGCTTATAATTCCTTTTATTAACTTCTATCTAGTCTACTCTTACCTTTATATTATATTTACTATAAGTATATACTATTAAAGGTAGGTAAATTAGGCCTAGTAAAACTAAATCTAAAGTTATTTTATATTTTAAATTATTATATTAGTAGTATAGGCGTTTTTTATATCTCTTATTAGTCTTAGGTTAATTTAACCTTAAGGAGTTTAATTCTAATATTTATTTTTTAGTTTTACCTATTATATAAGTATAGGGGGTATCTTTTATATCTTATACTCCTTTTTCTATAAATTAAATATCTTTAGGTTATTATTAAAGTATATTAAATAACCTTATTCTAAACTATACTTTAAAGGAAGTAGTTTTAGTAGCTTACTTAAAGGCTTTTTAGTATACTATATGTAATTAAATCCTTTAGAAAAGTAAGAAACGCTATAAATAAGATGGCTTTAAAAGCACCCTTTCTTTAGTAAATAATTAAATTTAGCTAATAAGCTCTTTTATTAAAAAAGAATTATCCTTATTTATTAAATAGAAATAAGTAATATTATACTTGAGGTTAAATTTCTTAATAGTAGTAAGATGAGTGTTGTTTTCAATTAGAAGTAAGGTATTATTATAGTTAGTTACCTAAAGGGCTAGGGTAATATTATTAAGAAAAGAGCTTCTAATACTTATAAAGTCTAAGGTAAAAACAGGTATAGTCTTTAGGTAAGCTAAGCTAGATAATTAGAACCTAAGACTTTTAGTATAAAGAAAGATTAATAATACTTATAGTAATAATATTCTAATATCTATAGTATATTATATAACTATAAAGCTAAATAAGTACTTTCAGTCCTTAGTAAGAGGTAATAATTATCTACTTATAGTAAAAGTTAAAGGTAATATTATTAAGGTATATTTATTGAGTACTTAATTAAAGGGGTAGGCTCAAATTTTCTATTACCTAAGCCTTAATAATTATATAGCTTACATATTTCTTTTTTTTATTAAAGCTATATTATAAGTTAATATAGTAAAGGTAGCCTAATAATCAACCTTATTATATAAGCTATTACCTTTAACTACTTAAAAGAAGGTATTATAGTATATTGGGCTAGAATACTTGCTAGGCTTTATCAGTTAAAAGGGTAAAGTAGCTGATATTGATAATAGTATAAGTAATATAGTTTACTTTACCTTTTAAGAATATATTAAAAGTAGTATATATATGAGTAATAAAACCTTTTAAACTATAATCTCTAAAAGTAAGTGTTATTAAAAAAAGCCTAATAAGGTAAACGTTATTTTTAAATAAGTAATTAAATAAAGCTAAGTAGGTTATAAATTAGGTAAGATAAGTTTTATATTTAGTATATTTAAATATTAAAATATTACTCTTATAGGCCTTAGAGGTCTTAAGGTAATATTATAACTTATTTATTTATTTATTTCTATTACCTAAGTTACTATTAATTATAGCCTAGTACCTCTTCTCTATTATTAAAGAGGGAAACTTATCTTAAGCTAAAAACCCCTTTACTTTATTTATACTTAAGTTTTAGTCTTTTCTTTTATTTATTTAGTCTTATCTATAAGGCTATTAAACTTCTTTAATTTTAAAGGTATAGAATACTACTCTTAATATTACTATATACCTAGCTATATAGGCCTACTCTAATCCTATTCTTATTAACATATCCTAAATAGCTAGTATTATTATTAGTAATATATAACTTAAAATATAATATTTCTTTAGTTATTTTTAAGTAACTTAGATAATAGATTAACTTTTTTACCTTAAAGCTAGCCCTTTTTTAACCTTTTTTTATAACTACTACTAACAGCTACAAGTTATAAAAGTCGCCCCCCTACACTTATATAATACCTAAAAGTAAAAATAAATAATAAAATTAAATTCCTTAGGGTTAAAAGGACCTTATATTAATACTATATTAATCCTATAGTAAAGGTATAGGTATATATATATTAGTAGATATTAATATAACTAGTTTAAAAGGCCTAGAGGTACCTTTATATAAAGGCTAAAAGTTGTTTTTAAAGGATAATCTTATAAAGGCTATTTAGTAGATATTATAGTAATAGCTACCTAAGCCTTAAGGTTAGGCTAAAGCTAAGCTAAAGATAAATACTAACTTAGAATTTAAAGACTATAAATAAAAGATATTTATTACTATATATATAATAGTTTTAAAAAACTTTTTACTTTTTAAAGTATAAAAGGTTATATATACTTTAATTAAAAAAGTTATATTATAAGCTTAGGCTATAACTAATATACTTATCTAAAGTATAATTTAATAAGTAGTTAAGTAAGTAAAATAAGATAAGCTATTAATAAAGGTATAAAGCTAAGTAGTAGTTATTTTAAGACTAGCTTAGAACTTAATAATAATAAAAGTAGCTTAGTAAGTACTAGCTTATTATAAGTAAAAGGTTTTAATTAAAGGGCTAACTATTATTAATAATTATTATTAATATTTACTAACTAAGATTAAAAAGATTATTAACTAAGCTATTAAAAAAGATAGTGCTAGAACTATTATAACTATATATTAGCTTTAAAGTAAGGATATAGTTATTATAATTAAAAAGAATATAAAGAAAATAGTTATAAAAAATAAATAGGTTAAGGCTATATTTAAACCTAGTATAATAATATACTAAAGGGTATAATAGGTTATTATTAAAAGAGTTAATATTTAAAATATCCTTAGTAAGGAAAAAGATATTATTATTAAGATAGTAATTAGAGATAATAATATTTTTATTATTTAAGTAGCTATAAAGTAGTCTTAGTTAAAGATATATAAGAATTAATACTTATCTTTAGTATTAAAGATATTAAAGATATAAACTAACTTTATAAGTAAGGCCTAGTCTTTAACTTATAAGTTTATACTATTTAGCCTTACTATAAGCTAATCTAACCCTAATAATACTTTAAGTACTATAAAATAAGATATATTACTAAATACTATATTAAAAAGGAGATATATAGTTAATATAAAGCTAGCGCTTATTTTAATAAAGAAGAAAATAAGTACCTAATAATTATAAAGTAAGAGATAAGGATAAAATACTATCTATATAAAGGTATATACTTAGCTTAGTCTTAAGCCTACCTTATTATATAAAAAGTATAGTAATTAGTATAAGAGTAATACCTTTATAGACTATAGCGCTTTACTATAGTATAGATAATAATAGCTAGCCTTACACTTAGCTTTAGTATTAGACTAAGGCTAGTAAAGGTATTACTACTTAAATATAAAAGAAGGCCCCTTACTATAGCTATTAACTATAAAGCCTATAATTATTTATAGTTCTAACTATAAGTAGTTAAAAGGCTAACTAATACTAAGGCCTTATAGACCCTTAGTTTATAGTAAACTAAAGATATATTAGCGCTAACCTAGAGTATATTATAAGACTACTAAGCTAGGTAATTAAATATAATTAAATAAGACTATAACTTAGCCTAGTAGTCTTAATAGTAAGAGAAGAAGCTAAAGGCTATAGGTAGCCTAAGGCTATCTTAGTATAGAAGCTATTTAAGAAAGGAGAAGGTATAACTACCCCCTTTAGGACTAGGTAAAAATAGTAAGCCTTATAAAAAAGCTACTTAATAAAGGATATGAGATAAAGCTAGTACTAGGGGCTAATATAAACCTAGGCTAGTAAAGGAGTAAAGTAAAGTATATAGCGGTTCACTCCTAGAAAGGTTCTACTATAAAGATATAAGGTAGATGTACTAGGATTAGCCTTAGATTATAGCTAGAGTAAGTGAAATAAATAAATAAATAAATAAACCTTTTTTTTATTCTTTTATTCTTTCTTTTATCCTTTATTTTCTTTTTATTCCTCTTTATTAAATTAAAATAGCCTTATATATATATATATACTTTCCTAAGCGCTATATCCTAAGCCTTATTATTTACTTTTCCTTTACTTGCCCATTACCTTTATACTCTTTATATAATTATATAGCCCTAGACCTTATATCTATCTCTCTTTTACCCTTACCTTTTATCTTTTTTTTTCTTTTTTTATTTTTTATTACTATTACTTTCTTTTATTATTATACTCTTACTTACCTTTTCCTTTAACCTATTACTATACTATTACTTAAGCCTTTCTTTCTTTATTACTATTACTACCTTTATTATAACTCTTACCTTACCTTCTTTAACTAACTTAGTTTATTTCTTTTAACCCTTTTCCTCTTTTTATACTTATCCTTTTTATACTAGCTTTATTACTAATTTATTATAAGATTATCTTTATAATCTTTTTTATACTTTTTATATAACTTATATTTATTCCTAACTAAGCTTAATTATTTATTTATTTATTTATTAAAATTACTCTAGCTATAGCCTATAGCTAGTCCTAGTATATCTACTATATATCTTTATAGTAGAACCTTTTTAAAAGAAAACCGCTATATATATTACTCTACTCTATTACTAAACTAGGTTTATATTAGCCCCTAGCTCTAGTATTATCTTCTATTATTTATTTAAATAGCTTTCTATAAGGCTTACCTACTTAGCCTAGGTCTAAGGGATTAGCTAATTATACTATTATCCTTTACTATTATTATATCCTCTAAGGATAACCTATTTTTAGGTTACCCCTCTTATATAATTACTATAGCTATTCTTAGCCTTAGGGCTAGATTTTAGTCTTATCTAATTATAGTTAATTAACTAGCCTCTTATTCTTATAATAGTCTTTAGGTTAGCGCTAATATATTACTAGCTTACTTATTAACTTAACTAATAGGCCTTATTATTTAAAGTTAACTTTACTAAGTATAGCTAAGACTATATATAGTCTTATAACTTATAGTTAATTAAGGCTAGTAAAGGTTACTTTTTTTACTTTAAAAGTAATACTTATAAGGGTACTAGACTAAGGCTAAACTATAAGGTAAGTATTATTATTATTATTATAGGTATTTAGGCTAATATAAATTATTATAGCTAATATAAATACTTCTCCTTTACTATATCCTATACCTTTTATATAATAAAGTAGGCCTAAAACTAAGCTAAGTATATACCTTTATATAAGTAGTACCTTATTTTAATCCCCTGCTTTATAATAATTAAATACTTATCTTCTTTACTAACTAAATAAGCGTTAGCTTTATACTAGCTATATACTACTTTTATTATATAATATTTAGTAATATATCCTATTTTATAGTACTTATAGTATTATTAGGGCTAGATAGGCTTATAGTAAGGCTTAATAGTATAAACTTATAAGTTAAAGACTAGGCTTTATTTATATAGTTAGTCTATATCTTTAATACCTTTAATACTAAAGATAAAGGTTATTTACTTAGTATTCTTATACTAAAGCTAGCTTATAGCTACTTTAATAAAAAGGATATTATTTTTTTAATAACTTTCTTAATAATTACTTCTTTTTTCTTACTAATAATATCTTAAATATTAATACTCTTAGTAATAACCTATTAAGCCTTTTAGTATAAAGCTATACTAAGTTTAAAAGTAGCCTTAATCTATCCCTTTTTTCTTAATAGCTTCTTAGCTTTTATATTCTCTATAAATATAATAATAATATCCCTACTTTATAGCTAGTATATAGCTATAGCTATTCTTATTATAAAGCTATATTAAATAGCTTAGTTAATAGCCTTTTTAATTTAAGTTAATAAGTATTATTAGTATTTTTTTATAATAATTAGCCTTTTAATTAAAACCTTTTACTTTAAGTAGGCTAATACTTACTTAGCTACTCTTACTATTAATAGGCTTTAGGCTAGGCCTATAGTAATTATAGCTTAGCTCCTTACCTTTATCTTTAGCTTAGTTTCTTATATTTACTTAACTATATATTAGATTATACTTTAAATAAATATATTAGTTATAGCCTAAGTCTATAGTACTATCTTATTAACTAAGGTATAGATAACCTAGACTTATTTAAGGTATAGGAAGTTATTATTATCTCTTAGTACTAAGCTAAATAATTTAAATATTACCTTTTTTTTATAGTTTTTATATCTATAGCCTTTTTCTACCTTTAGCTTAGCTTTATTTTAATCCTAAGATATAAGTTATTATTATTATAATTACTATTATATAAAAGGCTTAGGGCCTTTATTAAAAATTTCTTTTACCTTTAATAAAGGCTAATATAATTATACTATACCTTTTATTATATTAAAAGGCTTAGTTATATTTATACCCTTATTATAGCTATAATATAGTATTAGTATAAGGTTAATTTAACCCTAAGGAATCTAATTCTATTATTTATTTTTAGCTTTTCCTATTATAGGAGCGTAGGGGGGGGTTTATAATAACTCGCGATCCTTCCTATTAATTAACTAAGCTTTTATTACTATAATTAATTTAGCTATAAAAGAATTTATAAGGCCTATATAGTTATTAAAGGTAATATTATCTTATCTTATATAGTAAATACCTTTATCTTAAGTTTATTATATTACCTTTAATTTTTAACCTAGTATTTAAAATAAATAATATCTTATAATACTAAGGTTAAGGCTTTTATTTTCTATTAAAAGTAGCTTAAAGATTTATTTTTACCTTAAGCTTAATATATTTTTAAAGTCTTATTTACTTAAGTTAATAACCTTTTAATTTAAATAATATTACTAATATTACTAAGTATTTTAAGCCTTTTATTATAACTAATACCTTTAGTACCTTTATATTTACTATAAACTAACTAAGATTTTAAAGTAGATCTACTTATTTACATAAACTAATAAGCTTTTTTTAATCTTTACCATATAGGTAATACTTTACTTAAAAGTATATAAGTCTTATATAAATATATAGTAACTTCTCTTTAAAAAGGTAATTTAGTTGTAAAATAGGCCTAGTTTTATTTTAAAAGTACTAATATTAGTATAAGGTATACCTTTTTTTTTAGAAAAAGCTCTTATTTTTATTTTATAATTAAAAAATAAAAAGAAAAATAAAACAAAATTAAAAAAATAAAAAGTAAGTTACCTTTATACTTTTAAGCCTTAGGGCTATTATAACTATATACTATACTACTAAAAGGGATATTAATAGCCTTTTTAATAAAGGTAACGTTAATAAAGATAATATAAAGCTTATTTTTATAAACTCTTATAACTAAAAGTTTAAGATATTAAAAGATATTTATAAAGTATATATAGTAAAGCTAGTATAAGGCTAGTATAGGCTAATATAGGCTATTAGGGTTACTTAAATTTTATCTCTTTTAGTAGTTTAAAATTTAAAATCCTTTCTATTATACCTAATCTATACTATCTATATAATAATCTTACTCTTAGGCTAGTCTATATATTATTTATTTATTTATTAAAGTTACGCTAGCTATAGCCTATTACTAATCCTAGTATATCTACCTTATATCTTTATAGTAGAACCTTTCTAAGAGAAAACTACTATATATATTACTCTACTCTATTAGTAGTCTAGGTTTATATTAGCCTCTAGCCCTAGCTTTATCTTCTATTATTAGTTTAAGTAGCTTTTTATAAGGCTTACCTACTTATCTTAGTTCTAAGGGATTAGCTAATTATACTATTATCCTTTATTATTATAATATCCTCTAAAGATAACCTACTTTTAGGCTATCCCTTTTATATAATTAGTATAGCTATTATTAGCCTTAAGGCTAAGTTATAGTCTTATTTAATTATAATTAACTAACTAGCCCCTTATTTTTATAATAGTCTTTAGGTTAGTACTAATATATTACTAGCTTACTTATTAACTTAACTAGTAGGCCTTATTATTTAAGGTTAACTTTACTAAGTGTAGCTAAGACTATATATAGTCTTATAACTTATAGTTAATTAAGGCTAGTAAAGGTTACTTTTTTTACTTTAAAAGTAATACTTATAAGGGTACTAGGCTAAGGCTAAACTATAAGGTAAGTATTATTATTATGATTATAAGTGTTTAGGCTAATATAAATTATTATAGCTAGTATAAATACTTCTCTTTTACTATCTTTTATACCTTTTATATATAGGAAGGATCGCGAGTTATTATAAACCCCCCCCTACACTCTTATAATAGGAAAAGCTAAAAGTAATTAATAGAATTAGATTTCTTAGGGTTATATTAACCTTATACTAATACTATATTATAGCTATAATAAAGGTATAGATATAGCTAAGCCTTTTAATATAATAGAAGGTATAGTATAATTATATTAGCCTTTATTAAAGGTAAAAGAAATTTTTAATAAAAGCCCTAAGCCCTTTATATAATAGTAACTATAATAATAATAACCTATATTTTAAAACTAAGATAAACCTAAACTAAAAGTAAAAAAAGGCTATAAATATAAAAACTATAAAGAAAAGGTAATATTTAAATTATTTAGCCTAATACTAAGAAATAGTAATAACTTCCTATACTTTAAATAAGTCTAGGTTATTTATACTTTAGTTAATAAAATAATATTATAAACTTAGGCTATAATTAATATACTTATTTAAAGTATAATCTAATATATAGTTAAGTAAATATAAGAAACTAAGTTAAAGATAAAGGTAAAAGGCTAGGCTATAGTTACTATAAGCCTAGCCTAAAGCCTATTAATAATAAAAGTAGCTAAGTAAATACTAGCTTATTTAAAGTAAAAGGTTTTAATTAAAAAGCTAATTATTATAAAAGAATATTAATAATACTTACTAACTTAAATTAAAAAGGCTATTAACTAAGCTATTTAGTATAGCTTTATAGTAAAAATAGTTATAGCTATATACTAACTATAAAGTAAAGATATTATTATTATATTTAAGGAAAATATAAAAGCTAAGAAGCTATTAGTAAAGGAGGGATAAATTAAGGCTATCTTTAGACCTAGTATAGCTTTATACTAAAAGGCTTAATAGGTTATTACTAAGGGTATTAATATTTAAGATATTATTAGTAAAAAAGAAAAAGTAATTATTAAAGAAGTTATTAAAAAAAATAATATCCTTTTTATTTAAGTAGCTATAAGCTAGCTTTAATATAAAAATACTAAGTAAATAACCTTTATCCTTAGTATTAAAGGTATTAAAAATATAGACTAACTATATAAATAAGGCTTAGTCCTTAACTTATAGGTTTATACTATTAAGCCCTATTATAAGCCTATCTAGCCCTAATAATACTATAAATACTATAAAATAGGATATATTATTAAATACTATATAGTAAAAGTAATATATAGTTAGTATAAAGCTAGTACCTATCTAGATAGTAAAGAAGATAAGTGCCTAACTATTATAAAGTAAGGGATTAAAATAAAATACTACTTATATAAAGGTATATACTTAGCTTAGTCTTAGGCCTACCTTATTATATAAAAGGTATAAGATATAGTAAAAGAGGAGTATTTATATTAGCTATAATAATTTATACTAGCTTAAATACTTATAATAATAATAATAGCGCTTACTCTATAGTTTAGCCTTAGCCTAATACCTTTATAAATACTACTTTTAAAGTAAAAAGGGTAACCTTTACTAGCCTTAATTAACTATAAGTTATAAGACTATATATAGTCTTAGCTATACTTAGTAAAGTTAACCTTAGATAATAAGGCCTACTAATTAAGTTAATAAGTAAGCTAATAATATATTAGCGCTAACCTAAAGACTATTATAAGAATAAAAGGCTAGTTAATTAACTATAATTAGATAGGACTATAACCTAGCCTTAAGGCTAAGAATAGCTATAATAATTATATAAAAGGAGTAACCTAAGAATAGGTTATCCTTAGAGGATATAGTAATAGTAAAGGATAATAGTATAACTAGCTAATCCCTTAAAACTAGGCTAAGTAAGTAGGTCTTATAGGAAGCTATTTAAATAAATAATAAAAGATTACGCTAGAGCTAGGGGCTAATATAAACCTAGCCTAGTAATAAAGTAGAGTAATATATATAGTAGTTTTCTTTTAAAAAGGTTCTACTATAGAGATATATAGTAAATATACTAGGATTAGCTATAGGCTATAGCTAGAGTAATTTTAATCAATAAATAAATAAATACCTTTAAGGTAGGCTTAGAACTAGGCTAGGTATATACCCTTATATAGGTAGTACTATATCTTAGTCCTTTACTTTATAATAATTAAATACTTATTTTCTTTTTTAGTAAAATAAGCTCTAGCTTTATACTAATTATATACTACTTATACTATATAGTATTTAATAATATATCTTATCTTATAATACTTATAGTATTATTAAGGTTAAATAGGCTTATAGTAAGGTATAATAGTATAAACCTATAAGTTAAAGACTAGGCCTTTTTTATATAATTAGTTTACTTCTTTAATACCTTTAATACTAAGAATAAAGGTTATTCTCTTAGTATTTTTATATTAAAGTTACTTTATAAATATTTAAATTAAAAGAATATTATTTTTTTTAATTATTATTTTAATAATTATATCTTCCTTTTTACTAAGAATATTATAAATATTAACCCTTTTAGTAATAACTTATTATATCCTTTAGTATATTATTATACTAAATTTAAAAGTAGCCTTAATCTATCCTTCTTTTATTATTAGCTTTTTAGCCTTTATATTTTCCTTAAATATAATAATAGTATTACTACTTTATAGCTAGTATATAGTTATAATAGTTCTTACTATAAAACTATATTAAATAGCTTAGTTAATAGCCCTTTTATTTTAAATTAGAAAGTATTATTAGTAATCCTATAATATAATTAGCCTTTTAATTAAAACCTTTTACTTTAAATAAGCTAATACTTACTTAGCTACTTTTACTATTAATAGGCCTTAGGCTAACCTTATAGTAACTATAGCCTAGTTCCTTACCTTTATCTTTAGCTTAGTTTTTTATAGCTACTTAACTATATATTAGATTATACTTTAAATAAATATATTAGTTATAGCCTAAGTTTATAATACTATTTTATTAACTAAGGTATAAATAACCTAGACTTATTTAAAATATAGAAAGTTATTACTATCCCTTAGTATTAAATTAAATAATTTAAATATTACCTTTTTTTTATAATCTTTATATTTATAGCCTTTTTCTACCTTTAGCTTAGCTTTATTCTAGTCTTAAGATATAGGTTATTATTATTATAGTTACTACTATATAAATAGCTTAGGGCTTTTATTAAAAATTTCTCTTACCTTTAATAAAAGCTAATATAATTATATTATACTTTTTATTATATTAAAAGGCTTAGCTATATTTAGGCTTTTATTATAGTTATAATATAGTATTAATATAGGGTTAATTTAACCTTAAGGAACCTAATTCTAGCGTTTATTTTTAATTCTATGTATTATCAGAGTATAGGGAGGGGTTTATAATAACTTATAATCCTCCTTTTATATTATAAGTTTATAGCTTTAGATATAAAAACCCCTTAAAGGAATTAAACTATACTAAGATTATCTATACTCTTATAATAGGTTTCTTCTATAATATTTGGTCTTTTTATTATAAGGGTATTTAATTCTTTTATTTAAAGGTTATAAGTAGCTAGCTTAAGTTCTAGCCTTTAGAAACTTAGCCTAAACTTATACTACCCCTAAGCCTTTTTACTTTTTATCTATTCTTTAAAGTATAGTTATTTTTTAAATATTCCTAACTCACTTATGTAATTAAACGCTCTTTTTCTACTAAATCTATACTAGCTCTTATCCTGATTACTCCTATTGCCTTATGCCTTCTTTATTAAATATTAGAATATAATTTATAAGGACCATAGTTTATAAGAAAAGTCCTACTTATAAAAATATATCTTTTATATAGTGATAAGATTATTTTTTGAATATAAGTCTATATTAGAAGTTCATTTAGATTCTAGATTATTCTATAGAAAAGATACTAGATATAGTTTATTAGTTTAGTTTACCTGTATCCTTAAAGGGCTTAATGTCTTACATTAGGTAGCTACAGGTAACAGGTGTATCGCGTTTTCCTCGCGTTTTATTTACTTTTAATATTAGATACGCGGATACCCTTTAACATATTTGCAGCACTCGCGTTGAATAATGTTAATGTTGTTACCTCGTAGCAATCTTTAATTTCAATGTAAAACGCCTTTTTCAGGCATCTCCTCCGCCGTAAAGTCAATAATGGCACCAAAATTAGGCACATCTGGCATATCGCAAAGATGGCGTCCAAGACCAGGAGATGTTCAAGGTAAGGTGCCTTTACAAAGATGGTGATTTGCCCAGGCTGACCCTTGCGAAGCTGGTGATCCAATACCTTCGCGAAAAAATCGAAGATACCGTCCGGGTACCGTTGCCTTGCGGGAGATTCGACAGTATCAAAGCAATACCAAGCTATTGCTTTTAAAGCTCCCATTCATGCGTTTGGTAAGTTCGAGGCATCACAAGCCTACGACATTGCCTAAAAGAGGCTAATAGATCTCAGGTGCGCGAGATTGGTATGAATTGCCGGCCTGAGGGCAAAGATTTTCGCTGGCAGAGCCAAGCGATACAGGCGCTTCAGGAGGCTGCTGAAGCCTTCATGATTCATCTGTTTGAAGACGCGCAGCTGTGTGCTGTCCATGCGAAACGAGTCACTATTATGCAAAAAGACATCCAGCTGGCAAGACGGATCAGGGGGGTCTGGGGAGGTCTAGGTTGAGCGAAGAACCATGATGGTTCAGCTTTCTGTAATTTGCATTCATCATCTGGCAAGGCGTTACCGTGGGGCCAGGACTGACCTGGGCTAGCTTGTAATGGGATTGTAGATAGTATACGGATATTTGGCTTCCCCTTGTGGGCAAAGCCATCTTTATTTTTTTCTAATTCCTGACCTCAAATGCCTATAAGACACTTGACGATGTCTAGTTGGCCAGGCTCGTTGCCGAAGACTATTCGTATTCTGACGGCAAGGCCTGTTCGTTCATGCTTTTTTTGCCATTATGGTTGGACAACGGAATACCCCAATTTACCTTCGAGAGTAATGTCCATCATGATGGGAGTGCTTCCTGGCATCATAACCTCCTCTCCCATTTCTGTTGTAGCCCCCTCTGCTGCCCGATCCTGGTCCTGACCACTGATTTTGGACATATCTTGGAGGCGGAGGTGGAACACCAATTCCAAAACCTGCTGCGCCTGGGGGAGGAGGTTGCCACTGAGCAGCTGGGTTTGTGTGGAAGTACGGGCCGGCTGCGGCATGCCACTGGCCATTGTTTTGACGTTCGCTGCGATGACCAGATTGGCCACCAGCCGGACCGTTGGAGCCATAATGAATGGGTTCAAACCGGCCTCTTCCCGAATCGAATCGACCCAGCGGTGCCCCCCCAAAGCTGCGCCCGTTCCGATTGGCCTTGCCTCTGATCACTTCAATGTCACTGCGGGATAGAGCTGGTGATGGCAGCTGTACCCCTCGAAGAAGCATTGATTTGTGAACATGTGACGTCTGTGGCATGTCGAAGTAGACGCTGACGATGTTAGTCTAGGTTTTGTGGGGAGATGAAATGCAACTGGCTCACCTAATAGAACGATCAAAGTCGAGGTCTGGCATCGAGCGTCGCTCCATTGGATACTGCAGGGCCCCGTGAGGGACATAGTCCGCCTGTTTCTCAACGATTCCTGCTAATCCATCACTGGATGTAGGAACGAGGGTAAACTTTGATGCGTCTTGTTTCTTGGAATAAAAGTTTGTTGAGATGCTGTCGTAGAGGGCTTCATTGCTGTCAGATAGCAGAAGGACATCCCGCCCAACGGTGTTGCGAGCAGAGTCCTCTGGCGAGAGGAGCGAATATTTGCTCTGTACAGCTTTGAGAAGTCGGGGCATGTCGATGAATGGCAACAGAGCAATGCCCTGCCATGCCATTTTTTTGCCATTGAGATCTATCTCAAATTCTTCAGGATAGAAGTCGATAATCTCACTATCCTCGTTGAGCATCAGGTCGTGGAATACATCCGGGAGTGCATGTCGTGATGCCGCTGGCAAGACACTCATCAATTGCTCAAACGGCCTTGATATCCTTCCCTTCTCGAATGTGATTTGCAGCTTATTGAGATCCTTGAAATCGGCTGCAAAGGGGGCATAATGGTAGGGGTAATACCATTCCCAGGAGGGACAGCCCTGGAAATAGTACAGCAACACCCACGCCAGACCCTCGACATAGGCGTGGGCTACCTTTTGACGAAACTCTTTGTCCTTGGGATCCTTATGGAATTTTGCTTCATAGTAGCGATCCTCGTACCCGTCCTCCCAAAGCCGAACGGGATCGACGACATCCGAGGTCGTCGTGGCATCAGGAGGTCCTTGCGGGGTATTCGTCGAAGAGGTTGAAGAGTTGAGTTCCGCTCCGACATTCTTCCTCTTGCCGAGAATCGATGACGAGTCATCTGCCGTTCCAGGGGCAGGCGCAGGTGCCTGTCTCTCAGCACGCAATTGACTCTTCAGTACACTGGCTGCACTTTTGTTGGCAATGTTTGCATCTTGAACTGTACTGCGATTCACAACGGCGTCATGAGTCAAAGGCTGTTGAGACTGTGACGGATATGATGCAATAGGATATAGCGCCAAGCCCTTTGAGGGATCTGCATGGCCGTCGATCTTCGGTCCAGAGTTGGCCGTGTGCTGTCCGGACCTGCCCTTGACTTCATGCTGGAGCTTTCGCCGTTTGTTAGACGCTTCGCGACGATCTTCTTGCTCTTTTCTTCGTTTGAAAATGGCGTTCTCTTGCTTCGCTAGTCCGTCCAGTATACATTGCGCCCTCTCGAGATCAATGTGACCATCTTTAGTCACATAGCCCCCTAAGGAGGGTAAATTGTCTTTCCATATCGTCGTCAGGGTATCGATGCCGTGCTCCCTGATTTCTAGAGCTGGAAGATGAGGTAGAAAGTCATTACCCACAAAACAGCACATAAAGATCCAGTCATCGATGGCCCGTTCGAGATCGAACCTAAAAGGTAAGTCAGGTATGGCCAATTCTGCGGCCAGATATTCGCGAAGGACCGAGACGTGCAGCCATATGAAAGGCTTTAGGATAGCATCCTCTTTTTCCCTGACGTCGGTCGAACTCTCAGTGGCTTTCGCTTCACCACGGCAATTTCGTGCCTCGTGTCCTTTCTGTCCACAAAGTTTACAGAGTCTGTCCTTGCCCTGCTGAAAGAAGACGTCCTCGCGCAGGACCCGGAAGTGAGGTTCGTGAGTGGCGAGACCGAGCATGATCAAGTCGGCGTCCAGACCGTAAATGACGTGCCGAGTGTTGGGGTCGTAATGGGGAGAGGCTCGCTGTGAGCGCACAAAAGACATGATTTTGTGCTCTCCCTCTCCCGGGACGGTGGCATCGGAAATGATGACTTTGAGCTTCGCCCACCCTGGATCGGTGTTCAATTTATATTGGCACCAGTATCGCAAGCTCATAGCCAATATGTCCATGAAAGGAGTGCCGGGAGTAATAGAATTCGAATCAAAGGCCTTCCTGACGGTCTCTTCGGGTTCTTCTGTCAAAGTCTTGCCCCCATTTTGACGTCTGAGAAGTTCAAGCAGCTGCTTTTTATCAGCTTCTTTCTCCTTCGCATCCTGAGCTGACCGAAATCTTCTAGAGCGTTGCTGGTTCATCTTGGCTCGAGGGGCAACACCGTCTACAATAGTCATCAAGACAATTAGCCATATTCAATTAATGGGAAGATGCCTTAGCGAAAGAGAACGCACCAACAGCGATCATGAGGATCTTGCGCGGCCGAACCATATTGACGACGCGATCGGTGTATCTAAAGACTTCTACCATCATTTCCTCTTCGTCCTTGGGAGCTGGCCTGTCTTCCGGGTGAGAACAGGGGTGAACAATGCCGTTCATATCCAAATAGAGGTTGTCTAGCTCTTCTCCATTTGGATTTGGAAGGGTAATGTCGACAGGTATGGTGGTCCCATCCTCCATCTCTCGTGGTCGGTCCTCGATCACCGGCGAGATAATCTTCGGGTATTTATTAGAGAGCCAACGAAAGGCAGCAGGAATACCCATCTTGACCTATTCGGATCCGAATCGGATCAAATCGTGTTTTAAATGCAGGATAAATCGACGTATTTTAGGAGTATTGTGATGCCGTAGTGGGCATTGAGATCGTTGAACAGAAATTCGGCTCGTTGCGTGAATTGCGATGGTGAAGCGCGCAAAATCAATACTTTGAAATGTTTAGACTTGTGGTAGTTTTCAAAATAAATAATCACGTTAGATTTTGCGTTAGGCGCGTTTCGCACCGCGGTAGGTACTGCGTAGGAGGCGGGCCCCTATAACTTAGACTGCTCGTAGGTACTACCACTAGAGTAGTACTACTACTAGTAGTACTAATTACCACTACAGGTAATACCTCTATTACCTCTAGTTTTATTATAATAGATTAATGAGTTAACGCAATACTTTAAATATAAGATACTATTCTAAGTATCTATATATAGCGGCTTTAGTCTACTCTATATATCTACTATAAGCGTAATTAGGTGTAGCTAGAGGGTAGCTAAGGCATACTAATATTAGTAGTAAGTCTAAATCTAATTAAAAGTAAGAGCCTGCCGCGTAAGTGACTCGCACTATAGGAGAGTGCTAGTGTTACCTTAAAAGAGCCTATATATTTTAATCTTATAGAATTAGCTCCTTAAGTAAGGGTATTAGCCTTTATAGCTTCTTTACCTATTCTATTAGCAATAGGTAGGGATTAAGAGAATTTTTAGGAAGGATAGAGATTTAAAGGCTATTATCCAGATAATGATCTTTTTATCTTCATAATCTATCTAATATATAGAACATAGGAATATCTCTAGTTCGTAGTAGTACTAGTTATAAAATAACAGGGCATTTAGAGGTTGAATCAGAATCAGACAAGCGCCTTGAGATAATGCTTGTGTCAATGCCTTATAAAGTCTAGCACCAGAAATCTAGATAGAAGCAAGACAAGAATTTCTCTGTAGGACAAAGATAAATTTGTCTCTGGTTGAACGCAGCGCGCATTGCAGAGCAGCAAATAGACAGGCCCAAACCTCTCGCTCATCGCACTTCAAAAAATTTCAACTCTGCGGAAACTCGTGTTGGCGACCCCGTCTTGACCACCCTGTGCTTTCAGTGACGTCGATCGATGCTTGTTGATACTCTTTCTCCTCCAACGACTAGTCCACAGTGTAATCGCAGGCTCTCGTCTTGTATCGGGTGAGCTCAGATCGATCTCGCGTGCACGCGTATCCGACTGTTCTGGAACAGATAAGACTGTGAATCCCAGGGGCGGGTTGCTGGCTGGTAGGGCATTGGTAAAAGAAGCGAGCTTCTTCGTCATCCGCTCATTCCCTATAAACATATCCAGAAGACAGACCCTCCTGTGCGAGACTCTGAGGTGCCAAGAAGTGACTCTAGATCCAATGCCTGCAACGTGAGACATCGCTCGTCATCATCTTTTTGAGAAGACCCTAGACTAGAGTCGCTGCACCACCAGACTCAATGGCCTCAATCTCAATCGAATCTATTGGCCGCCGGCGAAATCGGGCAGGAAGCTCAGAAGAGTCGAAGGCAACGCCAGTCGGGGGTTGGATGGAGCCAAGTTCGACGCCGGATGTGTCGCCGATACCAACGCCGATCATACGAATGGTCTTCTGAAGGGGACCGTGTTGCTGAGCATGGTCGCGGTAGGCAGAGAAGGAGTTGTGTCGAGAGGAGATGTTGTCGCGGCTGACGAAACCGTCTGGGAGACGCCCGGTTGGAGAAGCGGGGTGAGGTCGAGGAGTGTGGTCCACAGCGGCTGGCGGCAATGGTAAGCGATAAAAATTTCTCAAATTTGAATGAGAAGAGCTCTTTGGGTCTCACAAGGAAGTGCGCGCGGGCCGAGGAATTTGATGAGAGGCGTCCGCTCAAAATGGACAGAAGCCTGTCGAAGCAATTTGCTGGCCTTCATCTTCAAGCTGGGATCTGCAACAAGACGATGAGTGTTTGATGCTTGCTTTTATGTTGCGCAACGAGTTGGCGACAGAATTGCGACAAGATAAGCCGGAGTTGACGTTCCAGACGGCCGAGCTATTTGGTGCGGGCCAGCACTTTCTAAGACTTTGAATAGTAAGAGTACGGAGTAGAATCCCGTAGATGGAGGCGGAATAAAAAAATCTATTAAATATGGAGAGGGAATATAGGTAGTCTTGATGAGTCTAAGAAGATGGAAGATATTGTTGATCAGTGATTGCTCCTCGAAGAGAATAGTAGTAGTACTACTAAGCTCTTAGATCCGAATTGTTGGCGCGGGAGAAATCGCGTAGAAGGTACAGAGTACTGTCGACCCATCTGCGGAATGATTACGAGTAGAGTACTCTACTGTAAGTAGAAAGCTCCCGCGTATCCGAGCCCCGCGGATCACCACCTCAGGTTCCAGTACTGCTTTGATACTTGTTACTAGTAGTACGGAGTAACTCGTGATAACTTCATCATAACATATTAGTAGTTAGTAGGTAGTACGAGTAGCGGCCGCGCGCTCCTAAGCATCAGCGTACCCTCGATATTTGTCTGCTATTCCAAAGTCTGCAATGAATTGTCATGATAGTGCTATGTAGTACTGGATACGATCGTGCAGAAAGACGATAAATTCCTGAGTCTAGAATCACGAGTACGACCTGCGCTCCGTACGGAGTACCAGTCCAAGCTCTTGACCTATCCTTGGTTCTTCTGACCACGTAAAAAGGATCAATGCAAGTCATGACGGTGCTCTTGAGTTCGACTGGAGCTGCTAAAGGCCAGTACGGAAGAAAGCCCAACGTCAGGGAACAAGTAGGACAGCAATACGGAGTACTCTTATTGCGGGGTTCGAGCTCCAGCTACGGAGTACAGGTGGTGCCGGTCTAACCCGGGCTCGTAGGCAGCATAAGCGATCTCATTAGAACGACAACAGACTGCAGGCATACGGAGTGCAAGTAAGGAATACAGATAGGAGAGCATGCAATTGAAATTTTATCGAGTCTTAGACAGACTCTCAAGGCTACAAGTAATACTACTGGTAGTAGTAGGCTCTAAGCATCACGATACCCCAAATGGAGTACTGTTCCAGTTGGCTGCAGGAAAGAAAAGATGGGCCATCTGGAGTGCAGTTCGCAAAAATACTATCAAGTTCTCGCTACTAGTACCCCTTTCAGATGGGTTTTGGGAATAACTTCAAATCGTACGGACTCGAAATTTAGTAGTAGTACCCACCTGTGCAGATACAGGTATCACAGGTACAGAGTACTACTAGGTACGGAAGAGTAGTAGTAGTGGCGGTGATGGCAGTTAGTAGTAGTACCTGTTAAGTATTACTACCTGTAGCAGTACTCGCTCCAGTAAGTACTCCTAGTAGGGAAGGTGTACTCCGTACATCGCGTCGGGTCCAATGCCTCCAGTCGTGATAACATGAACTTCAATACTAAGGTAACGGCTTGAGGCGTTTATAAAGTTTGTGAAGACCTTGCTGAGAGGACAGACTTCCGACATACTTGCCAGCGCCGCAGAAAATGTCAAGACATGTCCAAGCATACGTACTGTAGCTGTAGAGGAGGAGTACTCGTAGACTCGGAGTCGGGAAGATGGCAAAGTGCCCAAGTTCAACTTCAATCTGGGGCTGTGGCCGCGCCGGCTCAAAGATTTCCCGTAGAACCAACAGACCCCACCAGCACAAATCCATTGGGCCGGTGGCACCGAGGATTCGGCTCTTGATTGAGCGCTTTGAGCCATTACCTGCCATCGAAACCTGGTAGCTTGTCGAGGCCTGTCGCGATCACCGCGATCATTTTCTTCTCTTGCGCTTCAATTGGCAGCTGCCATCCCCTCTCGCCATGTTTTCTCTCGGTCGCAGTCGCTCCGTGGTCTCGGCGCTGAGCGCCTCCAAAGTACGCATCGTCATCACACCCTATTTATCTCGTCTACTTCATTTGGCGTCGCCCCGCCCCAACGCTGCAGCAAGACTCTTAATTTCTGACACGAGGCTCTGATGTAGCTCCGTCTTGTCCCTGGGAGGACACTCGGCGCGGCGGCTCAGAAGAGGGCTCTGAGCATTCATGAATATCTCTCTGCCGACCTCCTTCGACAGGTAATTCCGCCCCCCAATGGCCCGGCCTTCCCCATCACTCGCTAACCGTTACTGTTTCTGAGTTCAGTATGATGTCGGTGTCCCCAATGGATCGGTTGCCAAGACAGCGCAAGAGGCCAAGGAAGTAGCGAAGCAGATCAACACGGAAGATATGGTCATCAAGGCCCAGGTCCTGGCCGGCGGACGAGGAAAAGGTACCTTCGACAACGGCCTCAAGGGTGGCGTCCGTGTGATTTACTCCCCTCACGAAGCCGAGATGTTCGCCCACCAAATGATTGGGCAAAAGCTCATCACCAAGCAAACCGGCGCCGGTGGCCGACTCTGCAACGCTGTCTACATCTGCGAGCGCAAATTCGCCCGCCGCGAGTTCTATCTTGCCATCTTGATGGACCGCGCATCTCAGACGCCTGTCATCGTCTCCTCTTCGCAGGGCGGCATGGACATTGAGACAGTTGCAAAGGAGAATCCCGATGCCATCATCACGACCTATATCGACATCAAGAAGGGAGTGACTGACGAGATCGCGCGTGGTATTGCCACTAAGTTGGGTTTCAGCGAGCAATGCATCGAGGAGGCCAAAGACACGATCCAGAAGCTTTACAAGATCTTCACTGAAAGAGACGCCACCCAGATCGAGATCAACCCTCTCTCTGAGACCTCTGACCATCAGGTCCTGTGCATGGACGCCAAATTTGGGTTCGATGACAACGCTAGCTTCCGTCAGAAGGAGGTCTTTGAGTGGCGGGATACTACTCAGGAGGACCCCGATGAGGTCCGTGCCGCCAAATCTGGACTCAACTTTATCAAGCTTGATGGTGATATTGGCTGTCTCGTTAACGGGGCTGGCTTGGCTATGGCTACCATGGATATCATCAAGCTCAATGGAGGGGCTCCTGCCAATTTCCTCGATGTTGGTGGCGGTGCTACTCCTGCCGCCATCAAAGAAGCTTTTGAGCTCATCACGAGTGATCCTAAGGTGACCGCGATCTTCGTCAACATCTTTGGTGGCATTGTTCGATGCGATCACATTGCTACAGGCCTGATCAACACTGTTGAGGCTCTCAACCTCAAGATTCCCATCATCGCCCGTCTTCAAGGAACCAATGTTGAGGCCGCCCGGAAGTTGATCAACGAGTCTGGCATGAAGATCTTCTCCATTGATGATCTCCAGAACGCAGCGGAGAAGTCGGTGCAACTGTCGAAAATGGTCAAGCTAGGTTTGTCCCCACCGACCCTCGCATCTACGCACGACTAATCATATCTTTTTTTCCACATAGCTCGTGACATTGATGTCGGCGTTGAATTCACCCTCGGAATTTGAGGTTCAATATCGACAGCCCAATCTACGTTGTGTATTATTATTTTCAGGGCCTGGGGCGGCTAGTAATTTGAAGGGACCAGGCCGCGGGTTTAGAACGCGCGAGGAAGCATGATGCATCCGCATCGTGCTTGACCAGAGAAAATATAACGCTTGCCTTAATGTTCGAGCCTCCTGGTGCCTCGTGTGGCACAGGTTTTCAGATTTTCTGATCGTGCGTTTGATTTCGTGCGGTCTTTAGAGCGAAGCCGGGCGGCACGCTTTGGCCTCGACTTGACTACCTCATGCGTGATAGAGTGAAGGAAATACAGACAATATGACGTGGTGTCATTGGTAAAGGAACAAGCCTCAGATTATCTCAATCAAAGGAGTATTCCGGCTCATCTGAGATCTTATAGAGCTCGTAAAGGATAGCCATATTCATTGTCTCTCGGCATTGATCGACAGTCTGGATTTCACCTACCGAGTCTACGAGAAGAGTAATAGTACCTGTACAGTAGCGGAGGACGATTGGAATTGCACAGGGCTACTAATATGGTCGTATCCAGTACGGATCGGAGTAGTACCTCTACTAAAGGGACAGTATGTAGTGAGTACTCCGAGTAGTATTGCATCTTGAAGACTCTAATACAGGTAGTAGTACGGAGTACTGCGGGCACTACTCCGTACGAGGGCACCCATAGAGAGGCACAGGTACGAAAGGAACACTATTATCACTACTAGGCACTACTATATACAGTGAGGCACTACGAGTACTAGTAGTACGAGTACAGCACCGCCATGCTGTAGCCCGCTTAATGACCACTGCAGTTTCATGGGTACGTTCGTATTCTCTGAGCTGCAAAGTTATTGATGTATGTTCCCCTCCGAATTGGTTCCTGAGGCCAGGAGGGGCACTTCGTGGCATTTCGGAGTCCCGACTCCATTGACATTCACTTCCCCTCCGCCATCCGAGATATTGCAAAAGACCATGGAAGCCTAATCATACGCCTTGTTCCTATTCAGCGATTCCAACGATAGGGATCAGGGACATTGACCTGGAGGTTAGGGTTTTGCCAATGGCCTTCACACGACGTCAAGATGTTCTCCATCCCCAGCGCGCCGGCAAAGCAATCGGTCGGCGACACGATCACCATTCTTAGTGGCCGCCTGGGCTCTGCAACACTTCTTGAAGATCGGAGAGCTGCGATTCTTGGCTTGAGAAGCTTCGCTAAGGATTTTCCAGCCTCTGTTGCCTCGGGGGCTTTGCGATGCCTCATCAGCAGCCTGAGCAAAGATGGCGAAGATGTCGATACCGTCAAAGTCGTGCTTGAAACCTTGTTGATGCTCTTCAATCCCAACGAGCACAGCCCGGAAGCCTCGGACGAGATCGCGCTTTGGCTGGCTGATGAGTTCACACAACGAGCAGAGAATATCGCCCTGCTCCTGGACTTTGTAGAGTCGCACGATTTCTACTCCCGACTTTATTCACTGCAGCTACTCAGTGCTATTCTGTCAGCCCGAACCGAACGAACTGAAGAGTGCATCTTCACTGCGCCCTTGGGCATCAGCCGTCTCGTATCAGTCCTGGACGACCAGCGCGAAGCGATTCGCAATGAGGGTATCGGCCTACTCATTGCCCTGACTCTGACGTCGGCCGAGATTCAAAAGCTCGTGGCATTCGAAAATACATACGAGAGGATTTTCGCCATCATTGGGGTTGATGGATCGCTCTCCAGTGGAGGTCGAGTTGTGGAGGACTGCTTGATTCTCCTAGCTAACCTGCTGCGAGGCAATGCGTCGAATCAATCTCTATTCCGCGAATCGGGCTGTATCCTCCGACTGGCGGAAATGCTGGCGCAATTGCTCGAGCCTCAGGATGAAGACGATGCTCTCGCTGGTTGGGCGCATGCACAACGAAATCGCAATTTGTACGCATTTGTGTCCATCATTAGGTTATTCGTGCCTCGCGGCTCGACTGGAACCTCACAGAATCAGAATGCCTTCTGGCGACAGGGTCTCAGCAATCTCGTTCTCCAGCTCGCTTTCAGTCTTCAATTTCAGGTTCAACTAAGAGCTGAGGTGTGGTTTCTCAAAAGCATTCCCGGTCCTAGTTTAGAAGCTTACTCCGCTTAGGCCTTGGTAACTTGCGGTGATATGATCCGCAGCAACACCGCCCTGCAAGAGGGTTTCGCTCAATTGATGGTGGATCAACCCATCGAGGTCCCCGCGACTCCCGAGAAAGCCAATGGCCACTCGAGCCAGAAGACATACGTTATTGATGGGCTTCTCGAGCTGATATTGAATTTCCACGACCAGCCGGCTTTTGATCTTCGTTTCGCTGCGTGCGAATGCCTCAAAGCTTACTTTTCCAATCACTCCGACGTGAGGCTGCATTTCCTGAGCAGGGCCATTGATGGTTTTCAGTCAGTACAGGATGAGTCCGCCAATATCTTGGCAGTTCTTCTGAATCCTGCCCACGAGAGGTCATTCACTGACCCGTACCGTGACTGGTTCGCCGCTGTAATCGCTTTCCACTTGTTGTATGACAACCCAATGGCCAAGGCTAAAGCGAGAGGCTTAACGGAAGGCGACGCCTCCAAAGGCGAAGAAGTTGTCACAAGTATACAAACTATCACAGCCCACCTCTTGACAGGCATTCGTCGCGGAGATGATCCACGAGTCTTGACTGGATACTTGATGCTTCTGCTCGGTTGGCTTTTTGAAGATCTCGACGCTGTCAATGATCTCCTTGCTGAAGGAAGCAATGTGCAAAGTCTCATCCAGATAGTATCACAGCCACCCCAGGGAAGCACAAACGAAATTGTGCAAGGGTTAGCAGCAATGCTCCTCGCACTTGTGTACGAGTTCTCTACCAAAGACTCACCCATACCGCGGACAACGCTCCACTCAATCCTCTCATCGCGGCTAGATCGCGACAGCTTTCTCGATCGGCTTGCGAAATTACGTCGACTTCCCCTGCTTCGAGATTTCGAGGTGACGCCACAGAGGTTGACCACTGGGCCCGCAGGAGGTCATATTGACGTTTATTTTGATGGCGACTTTGTTGACTTCTTCAAAGACAACTATAGTCGCGTATCTCGCGCAATTGATAGGAGTCCGGTGATGGAGATATCGGTCATCGCGGATGGCGTTGAGAAGGGCATCTCCAGAGAGCTCGTAGACTCTCTGCGGGAAGAGATCAAAGAGAAGGACCGGATGATCAGCGATGTCAATCTGGCGAAGAGATCGCTGGAGGATCAATATCATCAGGAGCAGGCAACGCATCATCGCTTGCGAGAAGAGGCAGCAGCAGATGTTGCGAAGGCGCAGGCCAGTTCTGAAAAGATGCAAAGCGTGCACGAAGCAGCTCTCAGGTCAGTCGCCCTCACCTACAAGATGGCCACAATGCTCACAGACCTGAATGCAGCGAAATGCGGCTTTGGCAAGCGAAGAGAGATGCGGAACACGAGGAAAGCCTTACAAAGCTCAAGCAACAACTGGATATAAGCCATGAAGAGTACAAGACCCAACTGGATCTAACTCAAAGAGCAGCCCAGAACGAGACGGAACATCTACGGCGGCGCACAGATGCAGAGATCGCGGATTTGCGAGCAACGGTTGGACGGCTCGAGGTTGACTTGATGAAGGTATGCGAGCTGGCAGACCAAAGACAGCACACTCTTGACTTACATCCATTTCCAGGCAAATAAGTCAAAGGCCCAAGAATTGCAAACGCTCCAGGCAATGCATGAAGAGGCTGCGGCCGAGCAACGGGCCCGAAGCAAGGCAGTCGAAGGCAAGCATGAAGAGCAAAATCGTGATGTACAAAATCGGCTGGACAAGGCACTCTGCGATGTGAAGGAAGCAAACTCAAAGTCCGCTCAGGTATTCACGCCCCCCTCACGAACCCACTGGAGCTGAGAAGAACATAGCTAACGATTGCAAAGATCGACATGGCCCTCCAAGAGGCAATCAAGTCGCGAAAGGACACACAATCGGAGCTGGACGACCTTTTGATTCTGTTCGGGGATCTAGAAGAGAAGGTCGAAAGATACAAGGTGGGTCGTACATCCCAATACCCCAACTCTTGAGATGATGCAGTGCTAAAAGATGTTGGTCAGGCCCGTCTCCGCGAGCTTGGTCAACAAGTTTCCGATGCTGAGGATGATGAAGATGAGGATGAAGATGATGAAGATGGAGATGGAGATGACGAAGACGGCGATGGGAATGAGAAAGGCAAAAAGTAATCCAAAGAAGCGGAATGAAGAGTCAAGGCGTGTCTTGCGATAGGGGAACTCCTAGAGGAGCCAGTGATCTTCGCGGTGCCCGGTATTGGTCGCACACTCGTGTATAGGAATATCGCTACATATATGGAGCACTACTCGGTATGTACATACTTCGACCATACCGCCTGCTACTTAAGTCGAATTGGCGCCTCGACAGATTGCATATATATGTGACTCTTATGCGTTTAAGGAAGAATCTCTCCCCATGTACCGGTAACGCCAACGTCGTGAGAGTGCGAAGCCTCGAAGGGGGGAAAAAATTGCAACAAGGAACCCACAAAAACCACGACGATCACAACGTGAGTATGAGTGTGCGATCAGAGCCATCAACAGCCTCTCAAGGCTCCGAATTATCGGAGGACGGCGAATGGCTCGACGTTGAGCCCGATGAGGAATCCTTTTCCTTCATCTCGCTCTTTGATTCAGAGAGCTTCATTACCCTGGAGAGAATGCTCCGGCATTGCAAGGAGCATCACAACTTTGATTTGAGAGCCACGATCCGGGACCTGCAGCTCGATTTCCATGGCGCTGTGAAGTTGATCAACTACATTCGAAGCTGCACCAAAGAACAACGAACATTGCCATCCAAAATTGTGGCGGAGTATTTCACAGATGACATCTTCCTCCAGCCCATACTGGAGAACGATGCTCTCATTTTTTCGCTGGATGAAATTTTGGATGAGATCGAGGCTGGGGGCAATGGCGAGGTTACTTCCGATGTTCCCAGAGGGTCAGGTCAAGAATTGGCCGCCCGCAACAGAGCGCTCGAGAATGAGCTGGAGTCGCTCAAGGCCCAGTTTGCCAATTACCGCCGTGCCGTTGAAGAAACCCTGGATCGTCGCTGGGGCGACGAGTCAGAGCAGCCTCAAACCACATCCAAGAGCGCGACCATTGAAGACAAAGGCAACTACTATTTCGAATCATACGCAGGCAATGGTAAGATAGTGCGGCGGGCTGCAGAATTGCAGGAGAGGCTGATGATTCTCTGTGACCAGACATTCACGAAACTATGCTTAAGGATACCGTGAGAACGGAGGCGTATCGTGATTTCATCTACTCCAATAAGCATATCTTTCAAGATAAAGTGGTGCTCGACATTGGCTGCGGCACAGGTAGGATCACTTTCGGAAACTTCACTTTATTCACAACCTAACATCTGTGAAAACAAACTCAGGCATTCTCAGTATGTTCTGTGCCAGAGCGGGCGCCGCACAAGTCATTGCAGTGGACAACTCGGACATCATCGCCAAGGCCACCGAGAACATCTTCAACAACGGCCTTGCAGACAGAATCACATGCTTGAGGGGCGCCATCGAGGAGGTCAAACTCCCCGTCGACAAGGTCGACATCATCATCAGCGAGTGGATGGGCTATTGCCTCCTGTACGAGGCGATGCTGCCCAGTGTGCTGTATGCGCGGGACAAGTATCTGAAGCCGGATGGCTTGCTTGTCCCGAGCTCCGCCACCATGTGGATCGCACCCGTGGAAGATGTAGAGTATGTCTCTGACACCGTTTCATTCTGGAGAGACGTCTACGGTTTCGACATGGTCGCTATGCAAGAAGGCATCTTCGATGACGTTCGCGTCGAGGCCATGTCAAAGCAGTCCGTCTGTGGAGCGCCGCACCCCTTCAAAGTCCTCGATCTCCATACTGTTCAGCCCCATGAGCTCGAGTTCACCGCGCCTTGGAAATCGAGCCTGACCAAGAACATCGACGAGCTGCACGGCTTCCTTATCTGGTTCGACAATTTCTTCGCCACGGCCAGGGCCGAGCCTGTGCCCAAGCCGGAGACGACGCCGGAAGTGTTTATGAAAGCCAAGACAGGAAACGTCGCCTTCACTACAGGCCCATCCGGCACGGTGACCCACTGGAAGCAGGGCCTGCTTCTTCTTCCTCCTTCTGCAGCCCCAAAGAGCCTCTCGGTGTCTTGCAATATCGCGGGCAAGGTGACATTTGCGGCTCTCAAGGATAATGCAAGGGCTCTCAAGCTTGACTTGTCATGGCGTATTGAGGAGGACGGGGAAAACGAATCGTGCTGGACGCTGAGCTAGATATGTATTCAAAAAGCAAGGCCTTGAATGATGCAAAAGAAAAATACAAGAGGTTCCGTCATGAATGTCTTCGACATGACATGATATACTAGTACAATGGCCGTTCTATACTTAGAAATGGGGAATTTCGAGTCCTTGCATCAGCAAGTTCACAATGCTGAGAAAACCCTCTCCCAAGATGAATCCCTAGTGTCACATGTCAACGGATGCCACGTATAGTGCGATCTTCTCTGTGTGAGCTTACAGATGCAATGATTATCAGTGGGGTGCTTGGTCGTTTGAGAACGTTGCCCCAGTACCAGGCGAGGATCCCACCGATGGCTCTGGCCAAGGTGAATGATGGGACGTTATACATGCCTGCGCTTTGTTAGACATCGCTTTGCCCTCGAACCACCGTCCCAGCCCAGCAGAGATAATCTAGAATACTCACCAACAGCCACTGCAATGCCACCGGGTATATAACGACGCCACGCTTTGTCGACGGAAAGAATCCTAGCCAATGTCGTAAGGGTGAAGAGAACACCGGCACCAATAGCCCATTCTTTGGCCATGTATGGCAGACCTTGACCAGTCACCAGTCTTGCCGTGAAGATCCATACGTAAGCAGTTGGAACCTGGAAAAGATTCCCAGGAATCTCGTAGACCCTAGAAAAAAATCAATCAACATGTCCAATGCGACACTTCGAGACGAGAACTCACCTCGTGTAAATACGATATACATAGGCACTGAATACGGCACCAAATGTCGCACCAATCGTTTGGCCCCAAAACTGGGCTTTCGGGGCAGCTCCCAATAGGTGCCCTGTTTTCAGATCCTGCATAAGATCACCCGCTTGCAATGCTCCCTGTGACCTAGGTCAGTAAATTGAAATGTGGGAGAAGTCGGCGAGGGTTGACAAAGAGACTTACGGCTTCCGACTTGAATCAGGGCGCATGGAATTAGCTCAACCTAGAAAAGACATGAAAAGGGAGAGTATAGAGGGGGATGACGTACGACGGCACCGGCAACCAGATTGATCAGAACGCTAGATTTGTTGGATTGAGGTATGATGAGAGCGAAGAAGAGCTGTGCCAATTTGCTGATGCCTGACACAGGATTGAGATCTGTTTCTCCGAGAGCCCTCACACCCATGACGCTCAAGACCAAGGCCATCAGAACGGCGATGACGTTCGCGTAGAGCGGCACGAGGCTTCCAAAGACAAGATGGATGGTGAGCACGCAGAGCGCAACAGATGCGATGAGCCCGACGAAGACGATTTTGTCGCTGACTTGTTGCTCATCCGGGGCGTCTTCTTGCTCCTCTGGCTGATTCGACGCGATGACAGCGTCTCCGTCTTGGTCCGTCGCTGGCGGGGCATCTTCATCGTCCTCCTGTGTCGGCAACAGGGAATAGGAGCTCGATGCAGGAACCAGGAGGCGAAACCTGCTCCGCACGAGACGCTGCTGTAGCCACGCCAGAGCGCTGGAGGCATGGGCGCTTAGGAGCGGACGAAGTGCGATGTACGCAAGCGATATGACGGCGTCAACGAGCATGATGGCTAGCGAAATCCAGACTATCCACCCTTTGCTGCCGTGCTCCCAGTCGTTGACGGGTCCTGGAGCCCAGCCTTTGTATTTGGCCAATGGACTGAGGATCCCCCAGCCAACGACAGCGCCAACGACCATGTGAAGCGTTGTCTCCGTCCCCATGATGATGCCCTGGCCAACATAGGCCATGCTTGGGTTCAACGTCCAAAGCCAACTTTGAGCAGCGACGGTACCGAAGATCGGAAGGTCTCGTAGCACGGGGAAAAAGTAGTTCAGCACGGTGAAGGCCCCGGAGATGGCGAAGCACGATAGCAGCAGCCTCATGTGGTAGGCCCAATCGGTGCCAGAGCTCGAGTCTTCTCCGTTATCTTGACTGTCCACCGCCTGGCCAATAATGTCGTCTTCCGACGGGCTCGGGTCTTTCTGGGGCACGAGGCTGGCGAAGCCGCCCTTGGTGGCAGCGTCTAACTCCTCCTTGGTGATCTTTCGCCCCTTCCCATGCAGGACCAAGATCAGGACGGCAGTACTCAAACCACTTGGGAACTTCAGTCTTTCCCGCGTGATGACTTGACGGCGCCTGAACACATTGATGGCACTAGTCAGCCCTATGACTCTTGCGATGCTCACCGCGACAAAGCGATAGTGGATCGCCGGTGCACACTCACAGCGGGACGGCAAAAACAACACCAAAGTAGCAAAGCCCAAGAGACCAAACAATGAGCTGCCACAAGCTGAGGGACAACGGCCCTTGCTCGTGAGGCTC
Source organism: Escovopsis weberi (assembly GCA_003055145.1). Lineage (NCBI taxonomy): Eukaryota > Fungi > Ascomycota > Sordariomycetes > Hypocreales > Hypocreaceae > Escovopsis > Escovopsis weberi. The sequence continues at coordinate 1,210,960 of NIGB01000005.1, forward strand.
AAGCAGGTAGTTCATTGCGGGTATCTATGCCCCATTAGCATCTAGATCGCGACCCCCCCGAAAGCTCTGCCCGGATTCGCGACTTACAACACCGACAAACCCACAGCCAAGGGGCATGATCGCCATGCCGCACGCGACGCTCTGCAGCAGCACATTCTCGACGGGCGTAAACGGGAAGCGGAGGTGAGGCCGGAGAAGCTTGAAGACAGCGTAGCCCATGAGACTGGCGGGCATGGACATGATGGACACCCATCCCGTCTGCAGCCCGAAGTACATGTTGGCGGCACATATCACCGTGCCGACAAGCAGGCCGACAGCTACACTTCGGAAAGTGAAGCTCGGGCCCAGCTTCGCATGCGATTCCATGATGGGGCTTGAGGTCGGCTGCCAACAGCAACCCGACTTTCGTGTGAGGGGACAATGTCTGCGGGAGGATCAGGGCCGTCTCGTATGAAAAAAATATCTCCCTTGCGAAGATGGCATAATCGTGTGTGGATGGAGTTGAAGGAAAAGTACCGGCCTTGCAATGTCATGCTGCGGGCGGATGGTGACATGCAATGATGACTAATGGATTGATCCATCTAGGCGTCGCGGGCATTACATACAAGAGCACTGTACGGAGTATGTCTTCATGCGGACATTTTGACAGCTCGGCGTCCACGGGCAGATGAGGTCATCGGCGGCGTCGATGCGAGATCGACAAATACAGGTGCCTTTGATATGTACCTCATAACGGAGCGCAATACCCAAAGCCGACTTCATGTGCCGACAGCCTGCACTTGGCAGCAACCGACAACTGCACGATCCTCTGACAATGCACCTGAAAGCTGCAACCCTTATCCCCCGCCCTCGAGTGTGTCGATTAACAGGTCTTACTCGTGTTACCTTGAAAAGTTTGTGTGTAGATGGGCCTACAGGCCGAAGCTGCCCAACAAAGACTCTGCGTCCGGCTCATGGAGGAGCGACGGAGCTGCCAAGGGCTGCTTCGCCAAAGCTGGCTGTTTGGCCATGACACTCATGTGCAGATCTGACTTCGGAAGATCGTTCACAACAAGCGAGCTTCTCCTTCCCAGCAACGCCAGAGGGTTCCTCTCCCCGCCAATCATGGCAACGCTTGGGCGTTGGAACTCCCAATTTCGCACTAGGATTTGCATCAGCTCATCTGCAGCTGTGGTCTAACGTCTGCAATGAATTGATGCCATTCTCATGAAAACATAACTTACCGAGGTCAAGTCCCAGAAGATCGCATCCCATCCGATCGTACAACTTTGCGCTGTGAAGGACAAACTCCCATTCAACCCTCGGCGATACCTTGGAAGCACCCCTCAAGGTCTGCAATGTCTGTTGTCGCAGTTGGGAATACAGCACTACAAGTGCCGGGTCGTCTGTCAGGAAAAGGCGAGACGAGAGATCCGGGGAACACGGCGTCTCAAGCAGTGTGTAAACAGGAGTCTGCGGAGCAATTGAGCGTCAATATGCCTTGATCCATCCGAACAGAGAGAAAGAAGGAGCTTGGGCTCCACTCACAATCAGAGCCCTCACAGCCATGTCTTTCCGGCCTAGCATCCAGAAGGCCCAGGACGCCAGCCATCGATCCCCCTGCCGCGCTGCCAAAGGGAGAACTTCCTCCTCCAGTAATTTCTTCAAAACGGGGCCATTGTCTCCTTCATAGACACGGGTGATCGCGACTGCTAACTGGAGGTCTTGCATCTGGCGCAGACATGTGTCTACGGCCGCCTCAAGGTTTCCGGCTAGCAAGAAAAAGGCGGCGGCATACTCTGTGATGATCAATGAGAAGCTGCACTTCAAAGGGTTACGCAGATGAGTGTAATTACCGAATCGCCGTTTGCTCAGCAGTGCATAGGCATTCTTTAGTGCGGCTGTCCGCCACTTTGGCTCGTCGAAGTTGTTTGACAACAGCCTCTGGGTGGCGCCTTGTTCCTTGTTCCAACTTGCCATCCGCCAAAGCCCCTGGAGGACTGCCTTTTTGCGAAGAGCCAGGTAGAACAGGCTGCAATCTACCGGGTTCTTGGTCTCGCTCTTGGCATATTCGTTCCGGGCAATGACCTCGAATTGGTTTCTCTGTTCACGCAGGTGTCAGGCGTCGGATATCGGCGCTTGTCCACACAAATGGAAAGAAACTTACGAGGCTTTGGCTGTCGGTCAGCCACATGAAGATTCCACTCTCCCGCGCGTGCTCCCAGAGCATGTTGCCGTGGTTCTGTCGTGACACAAAGTCGAGAAGAATATCCTGACTATTGGAATGATACGCCCAATTGATCTCCCTCCAGGAGAGTTGGATCTCTTTCGTGCGTCCCTTGCGTAGGGCATGCTGCCGGAAGAAGAGCATGAATCGAGATCCATTCTCATCCAATGAACGACGTTGACGTTCCACCAAGGCCACACATTCGATGATGTCCACCAGATGGATCTGCTCTCGACCAGATAGCTGCGGCAGTCTTAGTCTCGTTAGTTTCTCGTTGATAGCGGCCGCTGTCTCCTCGGTGAAGATGTCCTCGTCCTCGTCATGATGGTTCTGATCCAGAAATGAGCCGTTGACCCTCTCGCGTTTTCCAGGATCCGTTTTCTAAAGATCCCCAAATCAGTCCGTTGATCAGTCAGTCAAGTCAAAGCCAACTGAGACTTACTGCCGTGGACATGTAGAAGTCCGTGAGGTTGAGTCCTAGATAGTTATCAACAGATTCGCCGGGGATGAGATACTTCAATGTTTTATGCAACTCGACGAGTATCCTCCTCACAATGGTTGTCTTCCCGGCCAGAATGCACTGCCCGAGGAATTGAGGATGGAATAGGGGCAGGGGCCCGTTGAATCGTTGAACCGCTTCGAACAAATCCCATGTGCCCTTCTTTCGATGAGGCAGCCTGAGCTGAGTCACTGCCGGGTCGGGGTTGATATCGGTCCTATCGTAGATGAATAATTGGTTGCCGGCGCCGATCACCAAGTATCCATCACCCAGCCATGTCGAATCGCCAATGGGATGCGGCGTCATCTCTCGGATACTGATCTCGCGAACGGGTGCCCATGCCGGCCCTTTGTCGAGGTAATCAAAGCGCATTTGGGAAAGAAGCAGAACGCGGTACTGGAAACCCACGGCCAGAATGGATTGAGCATCTGGTGTTGATGTCCAGTCGAGATCTTGAATCGAGTTGTGCATCTCGTAGTCCTCCTCAAACTCGAGTCGAGATCCGCCAATGTCCCATATTGTAAGCTGCGACCTCGCAGAGTTGACCAACGCGACCTTCTTGAGCGTGCTGCCGCTCGCCAGTGCCGGCTCCGAGAGACCTGTTTCAGTAGAACATGTCGAAAGCCATTCCACATCTCGGCGTTTCAAATCGATGCGTGCCGTCCACAGATCCACGCGGCCAGTATGCGTGTACGAGACGGCGATGTCACGAGCGAAAACATCGAGGAACCCGGATGCGACGGGGACAGCCCCGGCGGGATCGACAGGGAGGACATACTTCAGGCCTTCAACGGCTTCCAACTCGAAGCGGCAGAACTCCTGGATTCGAGCACCGTCTGTTGCAGCTGTGACCTCGAAGAAGCGAGGAAGGGTGACTTCCCAGACAATGCCTTGCCGTTCCGATGTGACAGAAGCGATGTGGGCCGTGGTGGTATCTGCTGCCTGCGGACGGGGCAGGATGATCAGACAAAGGGGCTTCCCTGCCACTTTGTAAGGGCAATGAGCGAGCGCCTTCCCCTTTGCGGTTCGGCAATCCCAGAGCGATATCGTCTTCTCTCGCAGAAAGACGACGAAACGGCCTTTGCGAAGGAGGCAGATGCGATGGATATGACCCTCCTCGGGAACGACACTACGGCGCATCAACCCAGCAATGGGCGACTGCAGTTTGCCTTGAGTCCTCAACACATGGTTCCAGACGATGGTTTCTCCATTTCTTGTTCTCGATACCACAGCACGGCCACTGAAGTTTCTGTTTATTTTCTTGATCGAGGCCGAGTGCCCCGACCAGACGGAATGCAACGACAAGCGCTTGTCATTCGACGTAGGATCAAAGAAGTCTGCGACGCAAGAAGTGAAAACGCCGATTCGCCCATCGAAGGAATGAAGCAGAAAATGCAGTTTCCCACCTTGGCCGGCGCAGTATGCTCGCATCTCCACGTGCGATCTCCTGCCTGGCTGGAAAAATCCATCCATGTTGTCCGGCAGATGAGACTTGACCTCGGCGATGTTGAAGATCCGGCAATCGTTGTCGGCGTTGCTCGCGACATCAAGCGCCCAGGCTGACATGGACCCTCGGCCGTTCAGGGCCAGGTAGATCTCCGGGCTCTTTCTCGCAATGGCGACCAGGTGGTCAAGCGCGACGTCGTCCGTACTCTGATCATCCGCCATGCGCTCTTCCACTGTCTGCTCCACTGCGGCGGCGAACTCGCGCCCGTCGACGATACAGGCCAGCCACGAATCTTGGATCAGATCGAGGCTCTGGAGCGACTTTCCCACGTCGATGGTGCCCCAAATTCTCCATTGTATCCCATCGTTCGTGTCTGTTGCCATCCAGACACGCAGACAGGCATCGAGACAGAATGTGTATAGAACGTTGTCGGCTGTCTGTTCGAGGTGGAACGGTCTGCGCCAGCGAACGTCGACGATGATGTACGGATGCCGGATGTATGATAACTCGAAGCGGATCTCTCCAGCCCCATATGTTAGGCGACGCCAAATTTTGACCAACCGATCGTGGTAGCCGATGGAGGCGACGTAGGCGGAGTCGTACGACAGCGAGGCGAGCTTCACCGCGTTCGGAAGCTCCTCGCGCCATGAACATGTCGCCTGTCCCTTGGTGTCAAAGAGAGCCAGCGACCGTCCCGCGACTAGGAGCTCCTCAAAGCTTCCCCATGACAAGTACGGTCGGAGTTCGCGGTCGCGGTCGCGGTCCGGTATTTCGAACGAAAGCTCCAAAGCCCACTACCGATTCATTAGCTTGAGTCGCACACAGAGACACTTCACTCGTGGAGACGAACCTTTAACGAGCCATCCTGTAGTCCTCCCAAGGGCTTGTACACCCGGACCTCGGAAGACGTACACGTCGCGATCTTGCCCGAACCTTCGTCGACTGCGATCGCTTCGAGATACTCCTCGTCCTCATCGTATATGGTCTGTAGGATGGTTTGCGCGCCGTTGAGGATCGTGAAGGCGTTGCCGCTGACGTATGCCTTTGAATGGGGGAGGATGGTCAGAGAAAAGCACCCTCTCTTCGCGTCAAGGATTGAAGCAGACTCACATTGATGTTGATGTTCTTCCAGCGAGTTGAAGCCAGGCCCTGGAGCCTTGGCTGCGGCTTGCCTGGAAGGACCGCGCTCATACTACCTGGTGGCGACGGACCATTCGCATCTCCAATAATGGACTTCTAGATGCGAGTGCGATGAGGTCGAAGAAGACGTATGTCATGTTGCATGATGCGTTTCAACTCCGTAATGTTCATGCAATCATTGAACAGGGAGCCGGGCATGGTCTAATATCGAGTACGAGCTCCTCGGGCTACTACCTCTCGTAAACGGCGTAGCAGCGACTGGACTTGCGTGGCACTAGGGTCAATCTATGTGGATGTCATGATCGGACTAGAAGGCCACTTACCCTAGATGCACTGTCGGCTCGCCTATGTACATACATACCTCACCTATGTACATAGTAAACAGCCTGTCAATACAATACCAGGTACTAGTATAATACTACCCATAAATGTTTATTAAATATAGGCCTGTATACAGGTTAAATAAGCTAATAAGAAGGTAAAGAATAGTATAAAGTAGTATTATAATACCCCTCTTTACTACTATTTACCTAGAAAAAGAAGGTATCTTTTAGCCTTCAAATAATTGCATATAACTACCTTATACCTTAATATTACCTACTTAGAAGAATTTAATTACCTCTTTTAATATCTCTTTATCTCTTTATCTTTTAATCTCTTTATCTCTTTATCTTTTAATCTCTTTATCTCTTTATCTCTTTATCTCTTTATCTCTTTATCTCTTTATCTCTTTATCTCTTTATCTCTTTATCTCTTTATCTCTTTATCTCTTTATCTCTTTATCTCTTTATCTCTTTATCTCTTTATCTCTTTATCTCTTTATCTCTTTATCTCTTTATCTCTTTATCTCTATCTTTTTATCTGTTTATCTCTTCACCTTCCCTCTATTTTTTTTCTCTAGATCCCTTTACCTTCTACTCCTCTTATAGTATCTTATTTCCTATCTATTTCGCAGGGCAGCTACTAGTGTAATACGTCCTCGAGACGAGACTTTACAAAGGTCCCGAAAGGGCCCGCTTTTTATAAACATTCAGGGGTAGTATTATACATACGGAGTACTCCTCTACCTTATCCTACCAATACCTTCCATAGAAATAAACAAATCAATTGTTCCGATATATCAATACTGAAATCAAACGTTGGCGTCAACACATCGAAGTTAATGGCTAAATCATACAAGTACAAATGCAAAATGTGGACTTATGTTGACGTTTGACATTTTTTTTGTCATTCAATATGTAGGTGGTTTGCTCCGAGACCCTCTCCTCGGCTTGTATGCTCTAAAACTACGGAGTACTCTAGCAAAATCCAACTCAACTCGACCTTCGGACAACACCGAGGCGGCCGGCCCTTCTGCCCACTTCTCTTGGGCAAATCTCCTTTCAATGGGTATCTCCAAATCTATTGCTCGTACCAAGAAAAAAGCCAGAAAAAAAATCCAAAGCCGCTCCGCTTCCTTTCCAGAAAATGCATTCCTCCTCTTTTTCAAATGGGCCTTCCTCGTTGCCCCGCGGCCCAAGCACCAAGTGAGCCAGGCTGATTGTGCCGTGGATAAGACTGTGCCATGGGCGTCCGAAACGTTGCTGCTGGTGTGACTTTGGCAGCAGATGCCCGATTCGCAGCGAATGGTGCTGGACGGGGCTGCCTGTTCGTTGAATGATGAAGCCCCTGACCTGCTGGGGCAAAATTCACATTCCTTGATTCCTCCAATTGCCTCCCGAATCGTCCGTATGCGGTGCGCTGGGTAGAGCCACGTAATTTGTTGCGTGGTTGTGTGATTGCCGCCGTGCCCCGTGCGGTAGGAGGGTTCACCTTTGCGGGGGACCCGGATCTCGCTCGCACCGATCCGAGAGTGGTGCTCCTGCGGAATCTGTTCTCGGTCCTCTCAGTCTGCAGATACGGTGTTCCCAGATGCAGGCGTAAAGGCACTGGGGCGCCGGGCGTAGTCGAAGGAGGTTTTGCAGCTGGCCTGCCGCGTGGACGAGAGGCATAGGATGGTAATTCCACACCCCCTGAATCTCCACCACTGCTTGACAGAACCGACTCTTCATCGGATTCCTTCACCGGCGGCATAGGACGTGTGGACTGCGCCAATGACATGGGAAATGGGAGGCCAGTCCAGCGAGTAGGTGTGTTCACTGTGCCGGTGGCGACGTCTTGGTTTCGAAGTCTTTCACTGAGAAGGTAGCGGCGGGATGATAGGGTTTTCCAGCCACTCCTCAGCACAGGGGCTCCCGGCATTGGCGTGTTTTGTGTGCTTGGCTGGGCAGTATCAGCCCTTGCTGCTTCGAAAGACTGTTTCCATTGTTCAAACGTTCGGTTGCGCTTTTCGCTCCAGAATCTCTGTTGAACCCTGCTCGCTGTGTGGGCTTGTCCGCTGTGCTGCAAAGATGATTTTGACCACTCCTTGAGATATCGACGTTGCTTGTCCATTGCCCAGGCTTGCCATGCCTGCATCCCCCGCTCTTCGTCTTCCCTTGCATTATCGCTCCAAGCAGACAGCCATGCCTGCCTGTGGTACCTTTGCGTCATCCCCTGGAGAGACGAATGGTCCTCAGCCCTCTTGGCCCACTTGTGAACGATGCCGTACACGCGTGATAGCTCGTGAGTCGCAGCCAGTGCATCGGCAATGTCGGCCTCTTGGTTCAACCCAGCTGCCAGTGCCCTCCACTTGTCCAGGGCGGCGAAGAAGTTTCGTTTCTTTCTGGCGGATGACACCTCGGTATACCTTTTCATGAGATAACGTCTAAGAATCTCTTTGTTTCGCTTTTTCCGTTTTTCAACAGCTGTGTCCATCATTGGTAGGACGCTGGTAGCGACAAGAAAGAGTCTGGCTCGGCTATGTAGCCTTGTGAGCTGAGCCTCTTGGCGACGCGATTTACCCAATAGGCCGAAGAATTTGTCGACGCTGTGACTGTGGAAGTTGTTTCCAGCAATTTCCCCTGCCACCTTGCCGTCTCGAGACTGACTCATCCATGCTCTCAAATTCCGCTTGATGGTGAAATACTCCGTCTTGAAGGTATGCAACTTTGCCCGCATCATCGCGCCCCATCTCAAAAAAACGTTGGCGGCTTTCTCGAGGTATAGCTTTTCTCGGTAAGCCTTGGCTCGCCTCTCGATTTCAGCTCGATAAGACCATTCCCCAAGATGATCGTAGGTGACACGAAGCATCCCGACCTCGCGGGCAGCCTGGAGTCGCCGGCCGGCCGGCCGGGCTTGCTGTTTCCAGCTCGACAAGGCGGTGAATTGATCGTGAGCCATCTTGCGCCGCAGCATGGCCTGTTGCATGGTGGTGTCTCGCTCAGCGCGGGACGACCACGTGCTGAATGCGTCTTTCTTGACTCGAGTGGCAGCCTTTTGACGGGCCTTCTCCACCATGAGGTGGCATGACCACTTGTCGAACGCCCGCAAAAGAGTTCTGTGGCGATAGTTCCGCGCGATTTCTGCTGCCGCCATGCTCAATTGCTCTTCCTGGTAGGCGACGGCGCGCCTCAATTTTTGGACGGCTGTGACCGTCCTCAGATGATCAACGGCAGGCACCCTCGAGCTTGGCGCTTGGCTCCAGCCTTGAAAACAGCGAAAGCGAATCATGTGTCTCCTAGCAAGTCCTTCTCTCTCAAGTCGCGTAGCAGTTCGATCTGCCCAGTGATTAAACACTTTGCTCGCGAGATAAATCTCTCGAGCGCGGGCAGCACGATTGAGGAGGAGCTGTTGTTCCTGTCTCTCCCTCTCGGCAGCGACCGCTGCAGGTGTGGTATGAGAAGCTGCTTTTAGCTCTCGGGCCCGGTCAATAGTCGGGGTCTTGGGAGGGAATCTCTGCGCCAGAGCTGGCCTGTCCGGTTCAGTGTGCCGGGCAACCACGACAGGAGGCACGGAGGGGCTCAGAGGGGATCGTTGATCGTAGAGCAAGGGACCGACATTAGATGATCGGTCGTTCCGAAGCGGCCGGTCATTCTCAGAAGGCCGCTCATAGAGGGGCCACTTTTCTTTGACCTCCTGCTGGCTCTGCAGAGGAGAGATTGCTGGCGAGAACTCATATCGTTCATCAACCGCCACAGGACTTGGCTGAGCTTGGGCCGAGGCCTGCGGGCTGGGCTGTGACTTCGCGTTGCGCAACCCTTGCGATTTCTTCATCGCACCGCGCCATTTATCGAGCGCCGAAGCCAGTGCATTGCGCCTCAAGTTGGGTAGTGCCCGGAAAGTATCCATTTTGATTCCCTCTTTCGCCAATTGACTGTTTCGGATATGAGGGGGGATGCGGACAATGACAGGATGCAGCTCGTCCCCCCCAATATCAGATCCAACAGTCGTCAGGTCGACTTCTTGACGGACTGGCATGCGAGGCATGTAAGGGACGGGGCGTTTTGGAGACGGCGATAGTTCGGTGTTTTCCTTGAAACTGGGTTCTGTCACGACTTCGTCGACGACCAAATCCGAGGTTTCCGCCTTCCCTAGTTGACTGTTCCGGATATGAGGTGGGATGCGGGCGAGGACGCGTTGCAACTCATTCACATTAAGATCTGAGCCGACAGTCGTCAAGTCTGCTTCTTGGTGGACTGGCATATGAGGCATGTAAGGGGCGGGGCGTTTTGGGGACGGCGACAGTTCGGTGTTTTCCTTAAAACTCGGGTCTGTAACGACTTCGTCGACATCCAAATCTGACTCCTCGTCCGAGTCGCTCTCCTCTTTTGCTGCAAAGCCTGAACGAGGGGGAGCCAACTGGGGATTAATAGGAGGGGCCATCCGGGGAGCCACCTCAGGAGCCACCTGAGGAGACATCTGGGGAGACATCTGAGGGTACGTCTCGGGAGCATCTTGAACATCGTTGACGATGGGAAGTCCAACCTTGTCCAATGCGATGTTTCCCAAGGCCGCCTGCTGACGATGGTATTCGCAGAGGGGGATTGGCTCCGATGCGACAGAAGATGAGGAGCGAGAGCGAGGGCTCTCTTTTTCCAAGGACAGGCTCGAGTCATCCCCAAATTCCAAGAAGATGTTCATTCGCTCCAGAATGGCCTGGAATTTCTGAGAGAGGGTGCCAGGGCCTTGCTCGCCTCCGACGCGGAAGACAAGCGCTGAGAGGTGGGAGTCGGCGTCCGGATCGATGCCATGCTTGGGGAGGATCTCATCGTATGCCTTGAAAAGCGCGGCGGCGGGCAATGGCTTCGGATCCGGGGTCTGGTCGAGCTGTTCCTGGGCGGCGGCAATCACAGAGTGCAGGACGCCGATGTCTGGAGGGCCATGTCAGCATCCGGGGAGGCACAATAGCGCCGCGGGACAAGACGGCAGCAGCGAGCTTGTGGGGAACGCACCTTCATTAGAGTAAAACGGCTCCTGCTCCTGGACGGATGAAGCGTCACTGGGAGACGCGAAAAGAGCATGCTCGGGCATAGAGGCAAGAGCGCTCCGTTTGTTTGGGGAGTAAAGAAGTGCCACTGGGGAGCTTCATTGTTAGCTTGGGGAACGAGCTTCACTCGAGGGAGGCGGCGGGGGGGAATCGGGATGCTGACTTGAGGCGGGATGTTGTCGATGTTATTGATCCATAGTCGAATAACGTCTGACGAAAGCGAGGCACCAAGTCTGAATGCGAAACCACGGTTCCTGATGTTGTGGGTTTGTTCTGGGTTGTGATTCTGTGATCGCGAGAAAATTTATCTCGGTGTCGAGAAGAGCGCGGAGCAAAGCGACGATGTGGTTGAGCAGAGAGGTCTTGTGCAGCGTTATCGTGGGTTTGTTGAGTGGGTGGTGCTTGAACACTGAAGAGTTGCGTGGGCGGGATGGTTCGGACGGTAGATGTGGGAAGTTGCTCAACATGAGTGTCGCCGGCGATCGCGTCTTCTCATTGTCTAATCACTCGGGAAGGCTCGCAGCAGTACGAGGAACGAGTGGTGGTGGTGGTGGTAGGTTAGGTTAGTACTGGTACTGGTCTGAGCCTAGTACTGAGACGAGTTGCGCCTAGACGCGGAGTACTAGTACTATCTCGTGCCGAGGGGACCAGACGTGTTTTGGGAACCACCTGATTCTCAGTTCTAAATGGGCAACTCGGCCACGGGTACGGAGTACGGAGTGAATATACTCACTCTATTACTTGGATAGCCCTCGCTGGGTGCGTTCTGACATGAGTACTGAGAATGGAACCTCTCGCGCCGCACTCACCTCGCCAATTGGGCCTAGACATCAGGGCGATCTGGCAGACGCGTGTATTGGTCAGGTACTACCAAAAGTACATTACCTCTCCTGATACGGACCTGTACAATAGGGCATGTTCCCACTGAGGCTTAAGGTGCGCTACCGACGTGAGTCGCGTTGCCGCGACGCCTTTTGGTCTTCGCTCCTCGAAGTTCGAATGGGAAATGGCACGAGAGGGTTACCGCCTGATCGGAGTTACAGGTCCTGATTTGACCCGATACCATGAGATCATCAGATCACGCGCGATTTCCCATTCGCATAAACCCGGAGCTTCGCGATTAGTACTGTCCGTGCTTATTCTCTTTGCCAAGAGCTGATCCCTCCGAGTCCCTCAGAGCAATAGGAATACTTCTACGATACTTAGAGATTAAGGACTGAGAGGTATTTCTAAGTATCTAAAGACGAAGTCTTGGTGTTTAATTTACTTAAGAATACTTGCCAGGCAACCCCTCTTAAGTGCCTTTAAGGAGCTGTGCGCAACCGCGCGTCTCTTGCCTCTGCGCAGGTCTTGGGGCATGGCTTCGAATTTTGTGCGGGGGTCTCTTCATTACTACTACTAGGTATAGTACCTGGTAGTACTCTATGATTGCGCTGAGATAGAAATCGAATATCCTTATCGACTTGAATTGAAGTTAATCGTACCGAGTCTGTAAGAGGAGTACGGATAAGAATAAGTTTAAGATAAAGATGAACATAGAAGTCGAGGTTAGCTTAGGTACGGGCTCGTACTCTCGTACATCATACTCCGTAGAATGGGTGGAGGTAGTAGTTCGAGATGACTAAGGCCCTTAGTGAAGTTGATCATTGCAGACCTAAGACTTCCCGTCACCCAACAGATGCTGGCAGGCTCTCAGTAGCAAGTCAGTTGTGGATTTTTCATCTCTAATTACCTACCTTCAAGCAACATAGAAAATCGTCAATTCCGTCCATTCATGCTCCTTATGCAGAAGCCCCTTGCATTAGCAGGCACTTTGCAGATTCATCACGGGATTTCCCCCACTGAAGCCAGCCCGTGTCATCAGACATCAACTCCATGCCGAGCACAAGTAAACTTCAAAGCGTGGCCACACGGCCCATCCGCAATTTCGCGGAAGCCGCTTCGAAATGCACAACCGAGGTATGCCATCAGTCAGAGTCTCTTTGCCTAAGTGACAGACTGTTCCCGCGGTATTGACTCTTCAGCAGGCTGCTGCGTACGGCAAGTGCATCGTTGCCGACCACAACGCCGTGGAGAAGGACAAGTGTGTGAAGGAGTTCATGAGACTCAAAGACTGCTATTTGGTAAGTTGTCGACCGATCTTGTCTGGCTAAACTAGATCCAATCTCACAATGCTCGATCAATTCTAGGTAGCTTCTAAGAAAATTTAATGCTACAGTTCTGCTGGCAATTTCATTTGTCTTCTGTGCTATTCATCTAGCGTGATCATCTATCTAGTAGATATGCCTCGCGGACGCGTGACTTACAGTTTCAAGAGTCGCAAAAGGACCGTCGCTTGCTGTATCTCTTGCTCCTCCTCTGCAATCAGCTCGTTGGATGCCCCATCCTCCTGCTTCTCCACAGGCCGCCGCAAGACCTTGGCAAAGCTCGCTGAATATGTCTCTAACACTTGTTCTACGCCAAGCTGATCCGGGTCCGACAAGACTCGGTACTCCATCTTGACATCATCGGTAGACTGCAAGCCAGCCTTCTTTCGCAAACGCTGGACGCGGTTGATGACCTCTCGCACGAAACCTTCCTGGGCCAATTCGGGGTAAATCTCAGAGTCCAAGATCGTCAAGACATCACTGTCCGTGTTGATCTCCAGCATCTTAGACGACTCGTCCTCCTTAACGCCTCGGCGGACGACGAGATCGCCCTCTTCCAGACGAATTCCATCCACCATGATGTATTTGTCGCGCAGATACTCCTTCACCTGGTCACTCGTCAACCCCGGCAGAGCCTTCTTGACGCGGATCATGTCCTTCTTCAGCTTCTTGCCCAAAACTGGCCAATCAGCCGTGACACTGTACTGGACATTGTACTTGGACTCATCTCCGGTCAGGACGAGATCTCTGATGTTCAGCTCGTCTGTGATGTAGTTCTCAAGAGACCTGACATCTTCGATGTATTCCTGATCAGGATGGATCACGACCAGAGTTCGGAGAGGAGTCTTCAGTCCAATTGTCCTGCGCTCCCTGGAGACTCGAGCAAGCTCGATCACGCGCTGCATCCTCCCGACTCGCCGCTCAATCTGGGCATCAAAGAGCTCTTGTCGGACCTCGGGGAATTGAAGGAAGTGCACACTTCGGGGGTCCGCCCCTTGCAGCTCCTTGGGGATGAATTGGACCAATTTCTGGTAGATTGTGTCGGATAGGAAAGGCGTGAAGGGAGCGAGTCCTCGGCAAAGAGTGAAGAGAACTTCGAAGAGAGCGTTGAGGGCGTGCTGGGTGTCGTCCAGGCCATTCTCCCCCTTCAGGCGCCGGCGGTTGAATCTGATGTACCAGTTGGTCGTGTTATCAATGAGTTCGAGTAATCGAGGAACCACAGTGTACAAACGGTAGGCTAAGTTTCTGATTAGCAATGCCACAGATTGTCGTATCAATGCTCACTTTGCGAGACTCACCCTTCATCTCTCCATTGACAAATTGCAACAAACTCTGGCAACTGGCGAGGATCCAGCGGTCCATGACATTCGTGTTGCTCGACTCCATGCCAGGGTTCCAGACGTAATCGACTCCTTCCACTTTCTTAAGAAGAGCGACCTGGCCCTCAAAGAATTTGTAGCTGTTCCAGAGCGGCAGAAGAACTTTCTGCACAACCTCCTTGACTCCCGACTCCTTGAAACGAAGCGGTTCGGCCCGAACGACGGGTGAGTTGATCAAGTATAATCGGAGGGCGTCTGAGCCGTACTTATCCATGATGATTGCCGGGTCCGGGTAGTTCTTCAGTCTCTTGGACATTTTCTTGCCATCTTCGGCCAAGACAATGCCGTTGACCACACAATTCTTGAATGGCGAGGTACCGAAGAGGTGAGTTCCGAGAACGAGCAATGTGTAGAACCAGCCACGTGTCTGATCGAGACCTTCGGCAATGAAGTCGCCCGGGAATGATCGCTTGAATTTCTCGACATTCTCGAATGGGTAGTGCTGGCTGGCATACGGCATGCTTCCTGACTCGAACCAGCAGTCGAAGACTTGCTCAATGCGTCTCAAGGTGCCTTTGCCCTGCTTGCTCGGTATGGTGATATGATCGATTTTGTCCCGATGAATGTCGTTCAACTCTCCAGTATAACCACTGAGCTCTCGCAGTTCTTCGACGCTTCCAATGCAAACACGCTCCTCCAAGTCATCGCTGACCCACAGAGGAATGGGCGTTCCCCAGTATCGGTTCCTTCCAACGTTCCAGTCCCGGGCATTCTCGATCCAGCTGGCGAATCGGCGCTGCTTGACAAACGTGGGAACCCAGAGAGAATCTTCGATGTTCTTGAGCATGTCTGGAATAATCTCAGGAATGCGGATGAACCATGACGGGACCGCCCTGTAGATGAGGGGCGTATCGGATCGAGGGCACATCGGGTACGAGTGATAGATTTGAGATTCAACGACAAGGCGACCCGAATTCTTCAGGTACTTGATAATGTGCTTGTCGGCCTCCTTGACGTGCATGCCCTTGAAATCTCTGACTCGCTCGGTAAAGTGGCCTGTGTCGTCGACCGGGTCGGGCGGTGGGCGGCTTTCACTGATGATGCCGGCCTCCAGAGCCACGTTGTAATCATCCTCTCCAAACGCGGGGGCCTGGTGAACAATACCAACACCACTGTCGGCTGTTACGTATGTCGCATTCAGAACGCGGAAGCCGACGTCCTTGAATTCTTCGTAGAAGTAGTCAAAAAGCGGCTGGTATTTCCAACCAAGCATGTCCTTGCCCAAAACTTTTCCGACAATGGTGTACTTGGCCTTCTTGGGATCTTTGTACAAGGTGCTGAGCAACTGCTCAAGGAGGATATAGGTCTTGCCGGACTTCTCATCCTTAATCTTGACGTACTCGAAGTCTGGGTGAGCCGCCAGACCGGTGTGAGATGGCAAGGTCCACGGCGTCGTTGTCCAGGCCAGCAGGTGGACCTCGGGATCGTCTAGGAGCGGGAACGAGACCACGACAGCGGGGTCGGTGACATCTTGATAGTTTTGGTTGGCTTCGAAATTGCTCAAGGCGGTTGTCAAAACAGTCGAATACGGCATCACACGGTATCCCTGGTAGACTGAGCCTTTATCGAATAGCTGCTTAAAGACCCACCAAAGGGATTCCATAAACTTGTAATCCATGGTCTGTAATGGCGTGTGAGTCTCTCTCCCAAATAGCAATAAGACAGGGTCCCACTACCTTGTAGTCATTATCGAAGTCAATCCAACGACCAAGGCGCTCGATTGTTGTCCGCCATTCCGCGGCATATCGCATGACAATCGAGCGGCATTCTTCGTTGTACTTGCCGATACCCAGCTCCTTCACGGCGGCCTTTCCGGAGATGCCGAGTTTCTTGTCAATTTCGTGCTCGATTGGCAACCCGTGAGTGTCCCAGCCAAAGCGACGTTCCACATGGTAGCCTTTCATGGTCCAGTATCGAGGGATAATATCTTTGATCGTCGAGGTCAAGAGGTGCCCGTAGTGGGGCAGACCAGTCGCAAATGGAGGGCCATCGTAGAACGTATAACTGGGGTTTCCGGAAGACAACTCGAGCTACGTGGATCGTGAGCAAGATACTTGGTTTCCATTGCTCTCGGTCAGCGATCCTGAGCGGCATACCTGACGGTGAAACGCATTGATTTCGCGCCATCGCTGGAGGATGGCCTCCTCCTCCTTGGGAAAGTCGATCGACATCGTTGGCGGGGGGGACGTCTTGCTTCTCTCTAAAGAGCGCACACAAAAAGCAGACCGACTCGAAATCGACAGCCGCTGACCAGAAAGTTGCAGGCCAGACGACGGAGTCGCAGCTGACGATGAGTTTTTTTTGTCGCACGCTCTTCGCACTCGAGGAAGAACGGAGAGTGTGAGTCAAGAAATCTCGGTGATGGTGGGGTCTGATTGAAGGCAATGCCCCTCACTCAATGCAGGCTAGAAGGTAGATGTACGGAATACCTGCACTCAATTCCTGCGGCACCCTCGATCTGCCAGGGATCTGCGCTTGGTGTAGCGTGACTGGGCGGCTGAAGTGCGATGAGCGACGTACCCGATACTTGGTCAAGATCCGTTCCACCTGGCAAGCGCAGAGACGGTACGAGCTCCGTTGCGGCACCGTCGAGGCAAGTGCGGGCTTGTGCTTCAAGGTGTCTCTATGAAGACAAAGCGGCGTGCATCTTTCCTGATGCCGATTCCCCTGCGGATGTTCCACATCACGACGCAGTCCCACCCGCGGGCACGATGTACCCGTGCTCATAAAACTCCATTAGGGGTTACCTCGTCTGAAGGTCACTACCTACTAAGTAGGAGGCACTGCGACTCCGACCGATCCATACGGCTGGAGTATGAACTTGGAAAGGCACCACGCAGCTCCAGCACCCTTGGCAACTTCTTGCCTGCTGCACGGAGCGGAGCGGCATTGAACCTCCCTCCAGGGCGTCCAAAGTGGGACTCTGCGACCGCCCTGAATCGCCAATTGTCGCATGATTGGCGTCAAGTTAGGCGTATCTCGCACAGCCATCTCACGCAGCGCTCCTTGACTCTCTCGAAAAGCTGCCTACATGACCGTCTCTTGAAATCCTCAAGCCCAATCTGAGGGGGACAGAATTGAGTCTTGGCCGGTCTCTTCAGAATCCTCTCCCGACCCCTCATCGACCTCTCCCTCCTCTCTCCAAGGGCCGTCCGCCGGCACATCGAGGCCTCGGCCAGCAAGACCGTCTTTTCCAGTCCATCATGTCCTTCTTATTCGGAAGAGCAAGGTCGCGAGCTGCTGCGGATCTTCCCAGGCAAGCCCGCGAACACATCACAAGACTCGAAGGTCCCAATAGCGCTGCCAAGGTAGGCGCTTTCTTTCCCACTCTGCCTCTGCCCCGTTGGCTTGGCTCATCACTCTGACATGTGCAGGCCGAGGAGCTCGCTCGCGTTCTCCATCAGATGAAATTTGTCTTCCAAGGTACTCAAGGTGTGCATCACATTTCGAATGGGCTTTCGCTTCGCCCGAACGGGAGACAATTGAGATTGACGTTGCGAAAGAATCCGATAGTTCTCCCGAACAGATATATCAGCTTGTCACTGGATTGATAGACGAGGATCTCCTTTATCTCCTGGCCACCAATCTGTACAGCCTGCCCTTCGAGTCCCGCAAAGACGCTCAAGTCATCTTCTCCTACGTCTTCCGCTTCCGTCCCGCGGCCACACCCCCCAAAAGCGACCCAATTGCCCTTTCATATGTGGTTTCTCATCGCCCACAAGTCCTTGTCGAGTTATGCCGAGCATACGATCACAAAGAGAGCGCAACCCTCGCGGGGTCTGTCCTGAGGGAGCTCCTGAAAAATGAGGCTGCAGCCGCTATCATCTTATACGACGATGGCGACGAACCGGGCTCGAGCTCCAAAGGGTTACTTGCCATTGATCGCGACAGGCCTCAGAGTGGCAGAGGCGTATTCTGGAGATTTTTTGACTGGATCAACAAGAGCTCCTTCGAGGTCGCTGCCGATGCCTTCACGACGTTTAGGGTAATCATTTCTTTCACACTGCCTACTTGGCATCATGAGGCCGGACATGTACTGACCAGGTCCAGGAACTCCTGACAAGGCACAAAGACCTCGTACCGAAGTATCTCTCCACGAACTTCGACCTCTTCTTTGACAAGTACAACAACGTGCTCGTTCAATCCAACAGCTATGTCACAAAGCGCCAATCCATCAAGCTCCTCGGCGAAATTCTCCTGGACCGCTCGAACTACAGCGTGATGACGGCATACGTCGACCACGGGGAGCACCTCAAGATCTGCATGAACCTGCTCCGAGACGACAGAAAGATGGTCCAGTATGAGGGTTTCCACGTATTCAAGGTCTTCGTCGCGAACCCCCACAAATCCATTGCCGTGCAGAAGATCCTGCTCATGAATCGAGAAAAGCTGTTGACGTTTCTCGCGCATTTCCTGGAGGATCGCACAGATGACGAGCAATTCATTGACGAGCGCGATTTCCTGATCAAGCAAATCCGAAATATGCCTGCAAACCCGGTAGCCCCCCAAAGATAGCAACAACCAGGCTTTGTGGGATGTGCTGATGTTGGAGTTCCAATTTGAGATTTTCGTTGCATATCCTATCTGCGCTGCTTCTTTCTTCGGGCCTGGCGCTCACAATTCTTTGAGGGAGTCGAGGAGATCACCCAAGCATATGGAGTTGGGCTGTTTTTGATCCCCATATTAGTATGACAGTAATGCAATACCCAGCGAAAATGGCATCAATGGGCCGATGCGACAATACATTTACGAAAATAGCATTTGATGATGAGCATATTTCCCCATAGGATGGATGGAATTACAATGGCAATTACCTTAGTAGGGTTCGTAGTTGCCCCTATTCCGACCGACGCCCTTCGACTGCTGCATGTAATTCCAGACCCGAATGAAAAGCCCCCCCTTTCCCCTTGGCACCACATAAGCCACGTTAAATCGTACATTATTCATACATTGGGATGGGACGCACTGCCCTCCTCAACGCTGTCTCGACAGCAGGACATTGACGCTTTCCCTGGCATTCTGGGAAGCCCAGATAGGATTTCCACCTCGCCGCCACTCATCGCCTGCCACGTTCTCGTAGCCGCTCGCCGCCTCGCCCATAATCACCTCGAGATCGCGCTTTTGCGAGCTGAGCCAGCTCCTCACAAAACTCGCGGGATCTTCGCTCATGGACGTGAAGAAAGAGTGCTTCGCCTTGGACACTGATATTGCCTGCACGAGCCTCGCCAGCTGGTCATCGAGGCCGTTCACGTCCTTGAGCATGGCCGCGTAGGAGGGATTGTTGAGGAGCGACCTCAGCGTGGCCCGGGAGGGGTCATCCAACGACACCTGGACGTCGTACACCGTGGGCTGCGGGTTCTTGTGGAATGCCTCGTCCACTCGGATGGTGTACGGAAGGTTGATTGGGGGCAATGGCCGCAGGTGCGGCATCACATACTCGTTGAGCATGGGGATGACCCCCGTCTCTCGACCGATGATCTAGGTGGTGAGAGTTAGTCACACGCGGGAAAAAACGAGGCGAGAAACCAAGGGTAACGCATGCTGGATGTGTGCGGGGCGTAGTACCTTTCTGAGGAGATCGTCGCAGCGAAAGTTGCGCTTCTCCTCGTCCTCCTGCAGTGAAGACAGCCGGATGTATTCCCAAAGGGCCATGACGGCCTCCTGCTGCGTCGCTTCGCTCATGTCGATGGCATCCGCCAGCTCCGGGCTCAGCTGATACTTCTCGGGAGACTCGTGCCGGAAGAGGTTGATGGTGATGTTCATGTTCTCGTCCCCGTTGCGCTTGAAGATAAACTCGTCGAAGCTTGAGGCTGCGGATTGACTCGCCGCGCTTTGGCCCCTGACCGGAGCATCGGCTCTCTTCCACTCGACACTCTGCTCGGCGCCGTTTCGAAAGCGTGAGCGGTCGAAGTCGACCGAGATGGCTTGGAAGAAGTCGGAGAATCGACAGGGAGGCAGTTGTGTCTTCGATTTGGAGCCCGAGCCTGTGGCCCCCTGGGTTTTATCTGCGCCGCCGTCCAGGTCTTCATGGCCTGTCCGACCAAAAGGCCGATCGTCAAGGTCGAATTGATCGTCCAGGAGGCGGCCTTCGATCTTCACCCGGTACGAAGCTTCCATGGCCGGAGTAAAGTCGAAAGAGTCCACGTTAATGCCATTGCCCTGCCAAATCTGATCCTCGACCGTGTTGCTGATCCATATCCGAAGCGTCCTGCGGAGCTGGTCAAAATCAGCAAAGCCTGTTCAGACAATCCGACCTCGGGGATCTCAAACCTTGGTTGTAGATTTCGCACTGTCGATCAGGTCCAGGCGTTTACGTGTCGTTGTAGAATCAAGCAGGCGCTCAATGTCTCGCAATTCGCCATACCGCATGGCAGCCTCCGGGTCGATGATGCAGTGCTCGATGCCGTCCGGGATGTTCTTGTCGGTCGGCCTGCGACTTCGGCGTTTGGCCATTTCGCTGGCGTGCGCTTGAGCCTGCTGCTGTTGCGCGATCTGGGCTGGGGTGAGAGGGACTGAGGGATGGGGTCCCGACGACATCATGGGACCTGTCGAGCACTTCCTGGTTAGACAGTCGCAGATTGGATGATGATCGCTTCTGGTGGCCAGGGAAACTTGCCGATGCCGCCGCGCCGTTGATTGGGCGCATGAGGAGATCGTTGCGGCGGCTGCTGCGCATAAGCGCGGTACTGCGGTTGCATTTTTGCTCTCAATCTTATCTAGAGATGCACGGTAACGGAAGGTACGAGTAGAGTCGAGGACGGACCCGGTCGTCGTGATGTGGAGAGGAAGTGGAAAGCGCAATCCACTAGCATGAACTTCCCGAGTCGTGTCGTGCCTTCCGCGCGAGGGATGATCAATTGGAACTGATATCACGTGATGCTCGACAGAGACGCGCTTAGTAAGCACGAAAGCTGCAGTGGTCATCAACGCCTGCAGACTTCCAATTGATGGCCTCCCTCCTATGTGCCTGAATATGTAGTAGTATTCACTCCGACGCCAGGAAACGTGGGGGAAAAACACCAAGAATGTCTACTGGAGTTTGGCTAATATATTACCACTACTACATGCTCCGTATCTACCTACAGACCATCATTTTTGGACAAAAGAAACCCGTATTCCCAAAGATTGTATGTGTTCCAAAGTGACCAGCTCTCCAACAGCTTCCCTGAAGAAAAGAAGAAAAGATCGAGAAAAGAAAAACAACAAGCTGGGACGGCCGTCCTAGTAGACCATCTTTCAAACATTTGCAAAGCGGCTACTGTATCTACCAATTTTTTTTGTTGACCAATAAAAACCTTCCTAAGTGCCTCGCTCCCACACGACCGATTATCTTCGATGCTGAAAACCGGTATTGGGCGGCGTAGCATTTCCAGCGTGAAGCAGGCTTCCTCCAATAAGGGCTGCAAAACATATTCTTGCCCGACACAAACGCCTCTTCATTGACAAGCAATCCAGAATTTGTTCCGACTCTGGCGCTGATCAGGGTTTGATGCGTCGCGCTCCAAGAAGTGAAGGTGAGAGAAATAACAAAGAAAATTTTGACTTCGGACCCAAGAGACAGAAAAGAGGAGGGGAAAAATAATAGATGGATGACAAAAAAAAACAATCCAGGTACACCAATTACCATGTTCTAATGCACAGCTGTTAACTTGTGAGTGTTACTACCCCGCTGTCAATCGCTCAGAGACGACAAAGAGTTGCGACGAAAGGGTGACGGGCCCCTTTGTCGATCTTCTAGAGAATCAATAAGTTTTGTGATACGCCGCCCCGCTGTCAATGGACGCTGAAGTCGTATCAGATGAAGGAGACTGTAGCCAAGCTTTCCCAAGTCTCGCAAGAAGAAAGAAACATCGGCCAGTCTGGGAGGAGACTCTTCAACATTTGCCCCTTTACTTGGTGCTTCAAAAGGCAGGCCCTAGTCCGTTTCGTGATTGTCTCTTGCTGAAACGATTCCTTTTTGACGTCGAATCTTCGAGGCTCGCTTGGCTTTTACTGATGTGGGTACGGCTAGGTCGGTCTCCCGCTCCAAAACCATCAGGATAGGTTCCTCGCCCCCCAAAGGTGCTTGAGGGACTCGAGACGGTGGACCCCATGTCTGCAAATGCCCCATCTGAAGTGGCATTCTGCGAAAGTGCTAGATCTTTGGCCCTGTCTAGGCTTTCGATCCACTCATCAACGAGACTCCTCCCACCTTCGGGGGTAGATGATGTTTTCGGTTCCTCGAAAACGAAATGATAGCCGCCCTGGAAGAAGTAAAGAATTAGCATTTGCGGAAGTTCCCCCCCCCCCCCCCCCCCCCACCCGCTACCCCTCCCCCCCGCCCTCCCCCCACCCTCCTGCCCCACGCCCCCCCTTCCCCCCGCCGCC
>NIGB01000005.1:1233516-1272975 GCA_003055145.1 Escovopsis weberi
CCCCCCCCCCGCGGGTGTTCGAGGAATGGTGGTTTGTGGTCATACCGTATCGAGACACCAGACAAGCTGGCCCTTAGCATCTTGCTGACTCCGCCACGACGCATCGGGCGACAAAAGCGAGAGTTCCTGTTTCGCGCGCTTCTCTTCGCCGCCAGCCGGCGCGAGCAGAATACGGCCACTTGAGGTGACCATGACAAGCCTCTGTCGTTTTTTGGTTGTATTGCCCCCGAAGAAACGAGAAAGTTTCCTGTGGCCTTCATCAGACCCCTTGCCGCTGGACCCGTTAGGTATAGGCGTTGAGACCACCATCAGGTCGCCTAGCTTCAGTATGCGCTCATTATTCTTCGTGAGGACCGGGGACCATTCGAGGTCGAGTTGCGTGGGTGGTGGTAGCTCGGTGATGATGCGGGCCGGACGAGCGTTTCCGTTCGAGGCACTAGCTTGCGCCTGCCCATGAGATGGTGCTCGTGCAATGGGTGCAGGGCTGGACGAGAAATTATTGAGTTGTATGATGTTGGGTTCCTGTGGCGGCGGGACGTATGGCCGTAGCCTGGGTGCCTTGGTCCTCCACAGGTGCTTTCCAAACGGTTGCCCGTCGAAGAATTCGTGATTCTTGATGTGCTCTATGGTCAGTCTCATGGCCGGGTCAAGAACGAGACATCGTTCGACCAGATCTCGCGCGGCGGGCGGGAACCCCGGGGGAAAATCGTATTCGAGATTGACGATTTTCTGGAACGTGAGGTACTCGCTGCCAGCCTTGAAGGGTGGTCGGCCAGCCAACAATTGGTAGATGATACACCCGAACGCCCACAGATCGCTAGCCTTGCAGGCGTTCTTGTGGGTGAGGAGCTCGGGGCTCACGTATTCGGCCGTACCGACGAAGGAAGCAGCCCTCTCGTCATCGCCGTCTCGTGCGTCCGATTCGCCATTGCCTCGTTGCTCGGCTTCTGCAGATTTGGGGTCGCGAGGGTCGAAGAGGAGCTTTGCTGTGCCGAAATCGGTGATCTTGACGTGCATCTGATCATCGAGAAGAACGTTTTCCGGCTTCAGATCGCGATGAATGATGCCTCGGGAATGCATGTAGTCAATGGCATCGAGAATCTGTGCCCCGTAATACCTGGTGCAATCAACATCGAATGTAGTGGTCCTCTTGAGGACGCCTAGCAGCTCGCCACCGCTGCACAAGTCGAGTACGTAGTAGAGCGACGTTTCGTCCTGGAATGTGTAGTAGAGTCGAACGATGCCGGGGTGTTCCGTGAGCCGGTTGAGCGTGTTCTTCTCTATGTTGACATATTTGATCTTCTTCTCCTTGATGATGTGTCGTTTCTCGAGAACTTTGATGGCATACTCCTTCAACGTCTGCCGATCGGTTGCCAGGAAGACGGTGCTATAGGAACCTTCGCCCAGGATGCGACCGAAGGAGAAGTCTCTGACTCCTTTCTTGATCTGCCTGACGACGGGACGTCCATTCGCATCGATCTCACGCCGCACACCGACAGCGGCGCCACGATCCTTCCATTCTTCGCTCGATGTCGGCACGGGAGCGTCTCCTGCAAAGGGCTGCTGACCGTGGTGAGGGGGATAGCTGCCGGGCCCGGGTCCATGTCCAGCTCCATGCCCAGCCCCAGCTCCAGCTCCAGCCCCAGCTCCAGCTCCTCCGGCCCCCCCTCGGCCGCCGCCGCCGCCGCCGCCGCCGCCGTGTCCACCTCTCGAGACCCTGCGCGGAATCACAGGGCCCCCGCCACTGCCAGATGCAGCTGGAATCTGTTGGGTCTGATGATATCGGGAGGGATGTGCGTGGGAGGGTTCACGAGAAGGATAGGGCGAAAGATTCTCGGGAGCGGTCGTCTCCGAAGTAGGTGGCCGGCCCATTCCTGGCTGGGTCGGAGGTCGAGAGAGGTACGAAGCAGCACCGCTAGCCTGCGAGTCGGCTACATGATTATTGGCGACGGCGGTCGGGTCTGCGGCAGAGGAGGCAATGGGGTCACCATTGCCAGAGGCATCGTTGGCATCGTTGACGGCATCGGCAGCGTCGTCGGGGTTGGCTATTCGCAGTCCGCCAAGAGCCTGGGAGAGGCTCAAGTCCCCGTTCATCTTGCCGAACAAGGAGCATCAAACGACTCCCTCGAAATGCCGGGCAGAGCTCCCAAGTCCTGAGAAGCTTCAAGGTGGTGATGAAGAAATCGCCTTGTTGAGTGAGGTGCACCAATGGCACGGAAAAGGGAACACCAGAAGGTTAGTAGAGTAGTGGTGGTACTCGTAGTACGGAGCAATAGTTGATAGATCTATTCGGACAAAGTACCGTCCTCGTAATGTCCGTTCGAGAGAGTGTGCTCAGGGGAGATCAGGCGTTTCGGGGCAAAATGCCAGACAGCGCTTCTCCTACTTGGGTAGTATTGGGAGATGGATGGATCTGGATAGATTTTAATTGCCAGAGCTCTTGCTCGATCATCCATTACGCCTCGATGCTAGCCGAGAAGAGCACAAGGTGCCTGGCACGGGGAGGTACCGGTAGCGCCGACACGACTCAGTTCAAGTTGCTCTCTGCCGGGGCCTACTGGGACAGTACGGTTTGGGTACCTGTAAAATGCCGACTTCCAGCGCGAAGCCCCGTACTCCGTACGAGATTGCGGGTACTCACTCGTACGTACAGGTGCTACTATAGTACTAGTACCTTGTACGAGTTAGCAGTACATCGATGATGCCACGACAGCCAGAACCCAAGGTGCACCCGTGGATCATCACTCGAGTTGGGATCAACAAGGCACAGGTACTACCTCCTCTAACGGAGTACCTAGCAGTACGGAGTACACTGATTCACTCCGTACTCCGTACATGTACTCGAGTTTGTCCCCTAAAGTCAAGTGGAGCCAAGTTATGAAATCTTTGGCAATGCTTTTGTCGGCACACGCAGTGGCGGATGCGCTCCGGGGTCCCCATCAATATTCAGGCCGTGGAGGAGCCACCGAGTCGTGCCCACATGGGGGCGACAGAGATTCGGACTCGAGAAAAGTGCGGACGATGGCGCACACGGCTACAACTACTATAGTACCGCGTCGCAGGTAAAGACGTGGCCAGCACAGGCCGGGCCTTATCTTCTCTACAAGTACTCCGTACGGAGTACGGACTCAGTACGAGTACATGCGGAGGACATGCCGTATAGTAACTTGATGGATCCCTGACGCGCGTGATCAGGAGTCAGAAGGCTTCCAGAAGAACGGGCTTGCGTTGCATCCACTCTGCTTCACGCTTCCGGCGTCCTTGCCTCCCCACGCCTTCCGACCAGCGTCTTCACGAACAAAGGTCTGGGCATTGCAGAGGTCAGGTTGTCTTAGTACAGCAGTTGTAGAAGATGATGTTTGCACTGCGTAATTCAATCAGAGATTCTATACTACCTCTGCCTCCTCTTGAGCTTTGACTCATACTTCGTAACTCTTGCGAGTGAGTCGACTTCTACTCCGTACTACTCTCATCCATGACGACGACTCAACGAGCGATTCGTCCTTACTCTTAGATGTAGAGCTCTAGTATATTGTGGATCCGCCAAGCCTGAGGGCATCAATGAACACGGCAGAGGAAGCGGTCTTCCTTGAGTGGGTGTTGAGGCTCTCCTTGTCTTTCAGGTCTCCATCAGTCCATCAACCATCATTGTACCCTTCAAACGACGAGTCCTGCAGGAGCGTCCCGTTGTCTTGCGCCGTAGCACGGAGTACATAGAGGTACGAGAGGCACGGAGAGGTGCGAGGCACGAGGACGACCTGGCAGGAACCGTAACATAAGAGGTACCTGTGGCCGTGCTGGGTCGCTATCCGCACTGCCCGCGCTGACCTGCAGGGAGCTCGTACTCGTACTGTGCTCCGTACGGGTACTCCGTATGCCCGGCCTGCACCTCGTACGGAGCAATCAGATGTGCCATTTCTCGCATAGCGACCTTACCACAAACGGCATGACAGAAACCATAGCGGAGCGAAGCTTGTTCCTCTCCGAAGCTTCTGATCTCAGCCCGGTCTTAATTAGTCGTCCCCACTCTTCTCCATTCCTCCAGTTTCGAGTCGCACCCATCCGCTGCATAGCACTTGCAGGATATCAACGTCCACCACCCCGGCTTACCTTTTTCTCTGTGGTTTTTTTCCTCATGCCCTTTCTCTTTCTCTTTTCTACTTCTTCCTCTTCTCTCTCTCTCTCTCTCTCTCTCTCTCTCTCTCTCTCTCTCCTCTTTCTCCCTTCTTCCCTTTCCACTTCCCTCTCTAAACTTTCAATCTCAGTCCCAGATCGCCCTTGATCCGGCTGCTTCCTCCCGCAGGCATCATCCATCCTCATCAACTCCTCATCTCAGCATTTGCCTCAACCATCTCATCATCACCCTTTACATACTTCAATCCTTACCACCCGTTTCATCTCGCGTTTACATAATACCAGGCTACATATCCGATCTTATCCATCTCTTCCACTCATAGCCTTTTACCCACCCATCGGCCATCGACTTGCCATTGTTATATACCGTCACAAATCCGCATTCTGGTTTGTTGAACTGCTAATCGCTACTAACATCAAGTCCTCACTTTCCTGCCACCTGTCAACCCTCTCAACCGCTACGGCAAACCTTTTCGACATGTCAAGCTTCACTCGGCAGTTCTCCTCCGCCTCTCCGGTACTTGCAATCACTCCCTTGCCCTCCCACCAAAATCACTTGTCGGGAGCACCATTCTCGCACCAGCATGGACATTCTTCGGTCTCGCTCCATCGTCCGTCACTCTTCACTGGACGCAAGCGCCGCCGTGATGAGGCAGGCCCCAATCTTGACTCCGACTCTCCGTTCCCATCAGCCCACGGCAGCCCCAGAGATTGGACGTCGGGCGATGGAAACGTCCTCTTCAAGCCAGCTATGAGCTTTGGCTCCGACGCCAGCACATCATCGAGCAGCTGGCTCGGACAACGAGACGCAGCTCAGGACGCTCGTATCAAAATGCAAGCAACTGTCGCCGCTCCAAGGAATCACAAGTCTCAGCGAGTCGACTCTACAAATCACAATGGGACTTGTCTTTCAACACCAACGACCGCCGCCACTGGCGTCTCGGGCATCTCTCCAAACAACGCCGCACAGCCCGTCGTTGACGACTTCACTCTTCAGCTCGGCATTGGCTGGAGAAAAATCAGCAATGAAGAGCACATCCAGGCGGCGGCCCGAGGATGGGCGCGCTTCATCGAGAACCACTATCCCCTCTCTAACGTCAACATTCTTCTTGAAAGCAAAGGTCTCCAATCATATCTAGTCGAGACATCCCAGGGATTCTACTTGTTCTCGGAAGACTTGCGCCGGGCACGACTAGTGAGCCAAGATGCGAATGGGGCACTTCGGAACTTACAACAATCTCCCCCGATATTTGAAGGCACGGAGGAGCTCTGGAGAGTCGATCCACCACGTTCCAGCCAAAATGCTCTCAATGCCGCATCGGCCGATTCCGCCATGACACTAGATTGATCTGGGCAGTGATGGCCCTCTTTCCTTCTCTCTCCATCTCTCTGTCTCTTTCATTCTCTTTTTCTCTCTATATCATCTCTTTGATCTTTTAGCTCATCCTCATTCTTACATCCACTCTCCTTGGTTGCCCTCCAGGTCTTCTGAAATTCTCATTTGACGGATGAAAAAAAAAGCATGCATCACGGTTCACGGTCGGTACGAAGTCGCTCTCTACACGAGATGCTCCACGAAGTCTTGAACCATGACGAAGGGACGTACAAAATGGCATCACACTGTATCAATATAATGAAAATGATCTCACTCCCGATTCCTCCTTCCTGGCCGGCGTGACCTTGGTGCCTGGTAGTAGATGTAGTACCTCTTCGTACAGGTATTAATTTCGAGCAGATGCCATCTCTGATTGAATGATGAGCTTGCCGAATCGCCAATGCCGCGTCGGCGATGCCCAGTCGATGACAGCGAAGAAAAAAGCAACCGGCGACGACCAATGACTTGCGAGGTCAGACTTGCTCCTCCCGACCTGTATGTACGGAGAACGGGGGGTAAGTTCGATGGTGCCTGGCGGACTCCATTGTGCCTGGTTTTGGTGCAGGCACGACGCGTGGGCGCTCTCCGAGTCCAAAGAACTCGGACTCACTCGATCAGGAATACCACTGGAATGTACGGAGTACCTACGGAGTACTACCGAGTCGGACTGCCAGGCCAAGGAAACCTCAGGCAGCCAACTGGGGATTCTGCATTTGGCCTCGGAAAGCAGCAGCAGCCCAGAGGGCGGTTCGGAAGCGAGGGAGGCATCTGCGTTGTGACTGCTTGAGGATGAAGCCTCGACCCATCAGGAGCAGTCAGGTTTTCTCCCCCAAAAGGCCCATCTGGCGGGCCACTGGGTCTTGCCTACCTAGTATTCACGCTTCCGTGGCTCCCGTGCTTCCCGGCCGTGAACATAGTAGAATCCATCAATGAATTGATCTATTGCATTCTGCGCGGAGCGGGTGACCTCATCCCCGCTCGAGCGCCCGCGTTTCAGGCCCACTAGCAGAGGGTACTTATCGTCCAGGGTTGAGATTCGGCCTGACCCGAGGTACCTCCCGCTAGTGCCGGCGGAACAAGTTGCGACGTTCCTCGTCCCGCCCGCATCCGAGTTCCTCCACCGAACTCAATTCAAGTTGCATTAGATGTCCCGTCCCTCCATCGCAACGCTGCAAGTCCACCATCGAGCGCGCTCTCCAGGGATGAGCCGACGGAAGCCTCTTGACGTCAAACAGGACCCAGACGCTGCGCCATGTCGAGACCGGACCAGCTCTTCCTGCTCGCGGACCACATCAAGCTCACGCTGCTAGAGCGCCAGCGCGCCCGCAGCCTGGGCCTCGACAGCGACTCCCAGGACGGCCATGTCGCGCGCTCGCTCGACCAGTTCCGCGATGGCATCGCCTCGCTAGAGCAGGAAAAGGCTCGCCTCGAGGGCGCCGGCGATCAAGCGTACGTATCATCACGCCCTCACTTTCTCTCATCCCCCCTTCTCTCCCCCCCCCCCCCTTCTCTCCTCCCCCCCTTTCTCTCTCTACCTCCACACACTCGCACACGCACACGCACACGCACACGCATGGTTTCAACCCTCAGCCCCGCGAAGCCACCCAAACACTGCGCCTGAGACCGCGCTCCCAAGCTAACAACGACGCCCAGCGCCGCCGCCGCCCTCGCCGACCCCATCCCCGCACTGCGCAAACAGCTCGACAGCCTCGTCTCCCAGTTCCACGGCTTCACCAGCATCTCCGCCTCGACGGGGACGCCCCCGGCCGCGGCCGAAACCCCTCCCTCCTCCGACTCCTCCGCCGCCTCCGCCTCCTCCCGCAGGCCCAACAAGACGGTCCGCTTCAACGACCCCGCCACCCCGAACACCACCACGGCCACCACGGCCACCACCTCCTCCACCTCCGCAGGGGAGCTCTTCGCCCGCTACCACGACGACCCGGACGCGTCCCCCGGCTACAGCGACAGCGCCTCCGGCATGAGCAACGACCAGATCCACCAGTACCACGACCAGATCCTTCGCGAGCAGGACGACCACCTCGACCGCCTCGGCGAGTCCATCGGCCGCCAGCGCGAGCTGAGCATGCAGATCGGCGACGAGCTCGAGAGCCACGTCATCATGCTCGACGAGGTCGACGGCGTCGTCGACCGCCACCAGACCCGCCTCGATCGCGCAAAGAGGTCCCTCAACAAGGTCGCAAGGGCCGCCGCCGAGAATAAGCAGATGACCCTCATCCTCGTCCTCATCGTGGTCCTCGTGCTCTTGATCGCCATCCTGAAATGACGTTTGTCCGCTGGTGATACATTGCTTGGAAATCAAAATCTCGAGCACCCGCGAGAAGTGAGTATATATTGCATTCACATGGCTTTGGCGTTTGGCGTCTCGTTGCTTGGGGCTTGCTACAGAAGATACGATGTCTTAGTCGAGGACCGACTATACTACTATCTAGAAAGAGCGCGGCGATCTGGCTATTCCTGTTGATTCGATTTGCGGGTCTGCCGAATGCTTAGGCAGGCTACTCTTATATCCAAATCTCGCATCTTCATCACTGGTTCGTCCCATGGCATCACTTTCATGATCGTGCCGATTCAGCCTTGACTTTTTATTATTCCCTTCTGAAGATACAGTTCCGTGCTTTGACAATCTGAAATCCATACTCCCTGGCTTCCCTGCCTTCCTTCCTTGACCCTATGCAGCCAGTCTCTTGATTTCCTCAACGGATTACATCGCCTTCCTTGTCAATCCCTTCGAGGCCCTCGAGGATGTCACAGCCACCCAGCAACCCCGCTCCCCCGATGGTCGTCTTCTGTTCACTGGACCACACTTCGTGGAATTTGACGCTCTTGTCGCTCGACGCAACGACAATGCAGCCTTCGGACACCGTACGACTGCTCCTTGGATCCTGTGAGCACGTCGGACCCCAGGGATACGGGATGGCATAAAGCGCCCGCAGTTCTCCCTCCCACGGGATGGCCGCCACCTGTTTGCAATCCGGCCAGCTGAAAACGGCAATTCGGTAGGGGTGTTCAGGCTCGGCGTATCCGAACGTGGCCACGATCTCGCGCCTTGTGGACGACCAGATCAGAGACGTCACTTGTGCCGATACAGCAATGGTGGCCAGAGCTGTTCCTGATGTCGTGTGGTAAAAGTGTATGCATTTGTCGTTAGAGCCACCTCCCGTCGCGATCAAGCCTTCCCGCCACGGACAAAAGGCAATGGCCTTGACGGCAGCGCTATGTGTCCACCGCTGTCTCTCCGAGCCCGGACCCAAGCTGCGGATGCTATTGCGAGACGGCCGTGTGGAGCGAGTCTCCAGGTCGTAACCATCGAGGATTGCTTCGTTCGTGGGGACCCCGCGATTCGGATTCGAAAGCCTTTCCGAACGATCATCGAATAGATCTTGCCCCTGAATGCCCGCCAGGCCCAAGGAGGATCCCCAGTCGATCCTGCCGTGGTCATCCCTCGGAGCGCTCGGTCTCTCCAAGAGAACATCGTCCACATCAACGAGGCAGCATAGGTTGTCATTGCCTCCCGAAGCGAACATTCTCCCATTCGGCGACCAAGCCAGACCGCAGATCTGCTGAGTGTGGAGAGAGAGCTTGGCGACAAGATAGATAGTTCCCGGCCAAGTATCACGAGTGACCTCCTAACTCATGGGCCATTCTACTAAGTAGTAGTATATGGTGCCAACATCGTCACCAACGATGAGATCTTCGGTCGAAACCATGACGCCTGGGTTCATCGGATTGCGTGACGGCCTCGGCACGCTCGTTGGCCTCCAACTGACGCATGCGACTGGGAAAGGCTGCTGGATCTCGAAGCGAGGAAAGGCATCGTACATGGACTTCAAGACCAAGGATCCGTCTGTTCGTCCGATGGCAAGAATGCACTTGCCGCCTTGTGCTGAGGAGTAGGCAATGGATGTCAGCCAGCCGCCCTCTATCGTGGAGCCGTGCATTGTCCGTGGTCCCGTCTCCTCAGACCACGTGTACAAGACATTTCCTAAGCCAACGGCAAGTTGATCACAGTTCGGGGAATAAGCGAGGACGGAGCAGTAGAAATCATCCCGTAGGTTGGGCGCATCGAGGACGCTGGTGCTGTTAGCCTGTGCGAAGAAGGCATTGGAAAAAGAGGGGGGGTTCCGTTCAGAAGCTCCATACCGAAAGGGAGCGCTTGGTAACAACCGTGTCATTGCCGGCCCGGGCCGTTCTGCAGTCGATCAGTATTTTCCGGGCTCTTCTTATCCAAGTATCGTTGTCAACTTGTCACATACTGATCGTTTCTTCAAAATCCAATAAAGAATCGTGGCACTCGGTCCACGCCCCCCTTTCGGGATCAACAGTCGCCTGTAAGGGCGGTCTCGAGGCAGGATCCGAGCGGTCGTTGAAATCGAAGATTCTTCGGACGAAGTCAATCTTCAGCGCCGAGGCAATGCGACCGTGGTATGCCTCCAAGTCATCCTCAGCGTGGAGTTTCGGATTCGTCAGCGACATGGTAAAGATGCGAGCATTTGTGCCGCTCCTGATGTGACGATTGTGGCCACCGCCGACGCTAGGATCACCCGGCGCGAGGCCCCCCACCGCCCACACATTGCCTTGACTAGCCTGCCTCGCCTCTGCATTCTGGGTTATCACTCCCAAAACTCTGTTGGCTGCGTGGAAACAGAATAGTCAGTCCGAGGATCCTTCTATGCGACATCGTGGCAGAGCAGTTTCACTGACCATTGGCCTGGGTGCGGAGTCTCGGATTTCCAGTCAATACTTCCTCAGACACGGCACGCTGCCTCTGCTGGCGGGGAAGGAACGGATTCCGAGTGGCCCTTCGGTGTCTCAATATCCGTTCCGTGGGCCTAAGGTCCTTTGTTTGCTTTGTTGTTCGGTATCGCTCGGTGCTGGAGACATCATTGTCTCGGCGAGGAACAAACCTGTCGGGACTGGAGAGTGTACTCCCGAGATGCTTCTGCTTATGCGCTTCTTCAGGCTCCTCGTCTCTCGCACTTGATTGAGCGGGAAGATCGAGGGGACTCAGAGCCGAAAGAGGCCCGCAGGGCGTCGAGAAGGAGCGTCGATTAGGTGTCCGGCAGGGGGTTGCGGGTCGGTAGAATCGTCTGGCCTTTTCGTTGTCTTCGAGCTGGAACGTCGAGCTTTCCTAAGCCCCAGACCCATCGAATGCCGAAGGCCAACCAAGCCTGACGCTTGGAGCAGGGGTCGGTGACCGCTCGTCTATAGAGCCATATCCAGAGTCGACCGGGCTGAGAAGAGGACCGTCTGCCGCAAGCGGGCCATTGCGGCAAGCGGGTGCTGAGTTCTCGGAGTTCACCTTGATAGGGGTTGGAGAAAACATGTCACACACTACACCACACCACTCGTCAGCTGTGCAGCGATCGAATGGGGGATGTAAAGGCTTCATACCTTGACACCCTCTGCGGATCGAACTCAACAGTGCCTCATGACAAATGTAGGGATGATAGAT
The DNA here is from genome assembly GCA_003055145.1 of Escovopsis weberi. Classification (NCBI taxonomy): domain Eukaryota; kingdom Fungi; phylum Ascomycota; class Sordariomycetes; order Hypocreales; family Hypocreaceae; genus Escovopsis; species Escovopsis weberi. The sequence continues at coordinate 1,244,499 of NIGB01000005.1, forward strand.
CAAGGATGCCTTGCAAAGAAAGAACGTGTAGCAGAGAAAGAGCAAAACACGAGATCCCTCGAACATACGCCCCGATGGTGAATATGATGAGATTGAGAACAGCGACTCTGGTGCTGAGAGCGGCGGCGCCGAGGCCCTGGTGCTTGGTATGGATACTCACTTTCTGGTGGCCTAGGCTGTAGGGGAGAAAGGCGTGCGACTTCTAGGTTTTTGCTCGATCAACCGGCTGGATACTGTATGGACCCGCAGGCACGTTTTCTAGATTCCAGTCCTCGAGGAGGGCGCGGTCATGGAGCACGTGTTGCCTTGAGTTTTGCAATGAATTTGATCAATCTCTACAGCGAGTCCGTCTGTCTCAGGACTGTGCAGGCAGGTGACACCCGATGATCTCGAGGGCCACCTCTTCACTCATTCCTTCCGTGGTGACTCACGCGGCAAGTAAGAAGATTGGGACAATTGCGGCAGGTGCATTCCATGGAGCCTCTGGACGTTCTTGCAGTGAGCGAGCTCGAGTCGTCACAAAGTTCTCAAAGAGGTGGGCGACTTCACCCATGGATCGTCACTGATGCTAAGCTGGATTGAATTGATCATTCTACTCGATCGTCAAGCTGCCTCGTAACAGATCATATACTCTCTGTGTCCAGCCCATTGAGATGGACGCACTATGTGCAAAGAAGGTGTGTATATACATATCCCAAAAACGGTCCACCTGTCCCGGACCATGGCCTTGCCATCGTTTACTCCCCCTCCTGCATCAGCTTCGGCCAAAGCGAGCGACGACTTTTCAAAAGAAGGAGAAAAAATAAGTGAAAGAAAGAAATGTGTGTCGAAAAACGAATAGATATGTACAAATCCATTTGATCTACGAAGCCTGGCTTCATAGTCTCATATACAGCCCCGCCTTCCCGGAGCCGCCCCGCAGCGCCTAGTAGGTGCGGCGGCTTACTGCGAGGTGGTGTTGGTCTTGAGGCCGGCCACGATGTTGGCGTACTGGGAGTTGGGGTAGTCGAGCCAATTCTGGGTGGAGTCGAGGCTGCCGAGACCCTTGTGGCTGGTGCCGAGGAGCGAGTCGGCGCCCTTTTTGTCGGCAGAAGCCTCCCAGAACATGCTGCCACCGAGGCCCTGGTTCTTGAGGTAGGTGACCTTGGTCGTGATCATATCGGGGGTGTCGAAGGAGATGAGCTCCTTGGTGCTGGCGTCGTAGGAGTAGGTGGCCTTGGCGACATCATCGTAGAACATCTTGGCACCAGCCTTGGGAAGGGCCTTGTAGTCCCAGACACCGTTCTCCCAGCTTCCAGAACCGACACCGGAGTAGTTAGCACCCATGCCGGTGGTGGACTGGAAAGAGCGTCCGTAGATGGGCATGCCCAGGACGAGCTTGTTGGAGGGGACACCGGCGTCGACGTAAGCCTTGATGGCCTGGTCGGTGTTGAAGGGAGTGGAGTTGGGGTTGGAAGGGTTGGCGTAGAGGTTGGCGTCGTGGCCGGTCATGTTGCTGAAAGATCCGGCGTAGTCGTAGGCCATGAGGTTGATGTAGTCGAGGACCTGGCCGAGCTGCTTCATCTTGAGCCACTTGTAGTGGTCGGGACCGGCAGGGGCGGCGATGGAGAGCAAGAAGTGGTGGCCATTGGCGTACTGAGCAGCGTACGCGTCAAGCTCGTCACGGACCGCCTGGAGGAGGAGGACCATGTTGGCGCCCTGGGTGTCGTCGGCGGGGTACTCCCAGTCAATGTCGATACCGTCGAAAGCCCAGTCCTTCATCAAGGTGACGGCGGACTTGGCAAAGTTCTTGCGTCCGGCATCGCTGCTGGCGGCGCCGGGGAAACCAGTCGACCAAGTCCAACCACCAATGGAAAGGATGACCTTGAGGTTGCGGTTGGCCTGCTTGATCTTGTAGAATTGCTTGACACAACCGTAGGCGTTGTGGCCAACATCGTTCCAAGCTGTTTGCGAGTCAGCCGAATGTTCGAGGCCATTGGACGGCCAAGGGGGGGGGGAAACAAGAACATACAGTCATCGGCGTAGTGCTTCTCGAGGTCGGCGTAAGAGTCGCCGGTGAAGACGGTACCGTCACTGCGGACGTTCATGAACGAATAGAGGACATGGGTGACGTCCGAGGCGACAAGGTCCGCGGGCTGGAAGTTTCGGCCGTAGATACCCCTGAGACATCCTGTCAGAGCCTTGCAAGAGACGGCAGCAGGCTCGGGGAAGGAGAGAGGAAGCAGACTTACCAGTTGGTGAAGTAGACGGCGTTGACGTAGCCATTGGTCGGGGCGACAGGGGCCGCAAGACTGAGGCCGGCCTGCAGCGAGGCGAGAATCGCCAGGGATTTGGAGAAGACACCGAACATGTTTGCGGATCGGCTTATACGATACACTGCAAGAGAAGGCGTCGACTGCGAGGTGTGTAGGGGTGTGTGTGTGTGTGTATGTGTGTTGTGCAACAGCTGACAACCAAGAGCGCCAGGCCCTTTCAGTAAGGTACTAAGGTTGTCAACAAAAAAGAAGAGAAAAGCCAGGCCAAGAGGCAGGAAGAGAGGACAGGCTGGACTTTCTGTCGAGACTGTCGAACTGAATGCAGAGATGCTTCTTCGCAAACGTGTCAGAGTCACCGAGGCACCCGATACTTATATTCCGATTCAGCGAGAAGACCAAGACAAGGGGAGTGGACCCGCACGCCCTGGCACGCATGCATATCGAGGCCTCACGCCCATGCCATGTGTTGCAACATGTCGTGGTGTTGCTAGCACAAGCGCCATCATCCAGAAGCGTCGTCCGCGGCTCCGCTTGGGGTGAGGGTCGGGCCACACGAGCACCTGAATTACCTCGAGGAAGGGAACTCGGCATTGTCGTCTCTTGGCTTATGCCGATCCGCGGCCTGGCCTAGTGCTCGTAGCCGGCCCTTCTCCCGGTTGAAGGTCTTGTTGGACTAATCACGAGAGAGGAAAGAAGAAACCGATTCATCAATTTTGAGCAAAAAAAGAGAAGGGGAAAAAAAGAAGAAAAAAGGAAACCGGGCTAGATGGGCGTGGAGGAAATTTCCCGATGCAGCCTTCGATGCTCTGGCAGTGAAGATGGCGCCCCCCGCCTTAGTCGAGGTTAGCACCTGGCATCAATCAATTCATGTTCTGAACGCAGCACGAGTTACTAGTAGCAACACACCAGACACTTGAGGTGCTAACCCATTGATGCTATCCTACCTACATACCGGTACCGCAAGCTTCGCAACGTTTCCCGCGCATTCAGGCTAAAGGTCCCATGATGCCTCCCGTCTTATCGTGTGAGTTGCGAGCGAGGCATGGGGTTGGGAAGAAGTGAGAGGTAAAAAAAAAAAAAAAAAATAAAAAGGGGGGGGGGAGGATCAATCAATGGATGGAGGGGGGGATGGGAGGGGGGAGGGGCGTGTGGTGGTGCGCCAAGCACTTCTGCGAGCCGTCCTGGTGGTGGTTGAGTTGACGGGTAACATGACGCCGGTTCGGGGGATAGAAGTTAGACCGCGCTAGCTCTCCATTGAACCTGAACAATGCCCTTTAGCCCCAGGGCTCGTCTCCAATCCGAGCCTCCGATCCAGAATGACACCTGCAGCACTGAGATGTAGGTACAGCGCGCATACATACATGCGAGTGCCTACTTGGCATTGCGGTCCAATCCATTGATCGATTACCTTTACGGAGCACTGTGGTTGATGCATCCGAGTCTGGAAGACTTGATCAATACCTCCTGTACTGTACACATGTGCAAGTAGGTAGTAGTACCACCAAACAGTGCCAGACCTTGATCAACTGACCCGACTCTGTCCTCGCTGTGCACCTTGTGGTACTCACGAGCATCTTGATGTACTCCCGGTACGAGTACCATACTCGTAGTAGAGACTCCGAGTAATCAGAGCCTCAGGTGGTGGCAACAGCTTGACGAAGGCGGTCAATTCTACCGCTCGGCGCTGGGCCGTAGCCGGCAAGTTTAGTGCCCAACTTGGAGCGGATTGATTTGAAGACACCAGCTGTACCGATAACTCGTATGTACACAGTACATTGCGAGGGCGCTAGCGGGGCTCCTCCGCACTAAGCTCGCGTTCGCTTTGGCACTTGAAGTCGATCCCGCAAAGATGGCAGGCCGCCGGACCGCGCGGTAGTCCTAAGGTAAGGCTCTGTACTCCGTACGGAGTACGGAGTTAGTACTTTCCCAACCTTCTCTGGACGCCGCGCTTCACAACAACCCCCGCAAAGTGCCTCCATCGCCGCTGAGCCTCGGCTGTCTTCTCTACATGCCTTAATGTCCTCTTTGCGGAGGGTCTTCGATTTGAGGCAAGACCCAGGTCCATGGATGGCGATTACTACTAATGTGGCAGCGGGGTACATCAATTCTTTGTATCGACACCCACCAGGGACGAACGGTAAGATCAATGGTACTCCGTGGTAGCACCTTCAGTGGCTGCAGTGAAAGTCAGTCCCCGTCGGACGTGGGGGATCCGAGGCAAGTGCCTGGAACGCAAATAATGCCCCAGACTGCCCCAGTGCCATTCCTTTTTGAGTAGTACCACCTACCCATCAATAGATTTGCTGGCCATTTCGACGTTGGTTCCTATGTACAAGTACCGACCTGTGGGCGTGCGAAGTCATCAAAAGTAGGTATAGTACCTACTCGTACAAGTACCTGTACCTGCCCTTTCCAAACTTAGTTGACTCGGAGGCCACCTCGTCACTTCCTGATTCAAGACTCCACTGCTATTGGATTTCACAATTTCGATTTGGCGAGTGTCGAACACCTTGGAGTTTTCACCTCATGGGGAAGGAGGTAGTGGCATGGGCGAGCCTCTCCTCAGCTGCACTGATGGCCATCATGACCGCCGCCTCCAAACCTCACAATGTCGCAGCCAGATCAAGCGCCAATCCTTCTCTGGACCTTGTGCCTACACCCACTGCTAGACAGAGTGCCATCAGGCCGTCCGTGCAGTCGAGAGGATGACTGATGACGGAGCATGTCTTGACGTAAACGGTCAAGGTATGGATGTCAGCTACCATGTCACGGGCGGACGTGCCCCGTCCGTTCTCTCTCTTTCTCTTTCTCCCCCCCACCACGATTGCGAGACCTGCGAGACTTGCGAGACATGCGAGACAGGGGTGTTGGCTGGCATGATGGAGAGACACCCTGTCGCTTTCGTTGGTGATCTGTGGCCGGAAAACGGGAAGAAGAGCAGAGGTCTCACTCGACGCGTGCCAGTTGTGATGCTGATTCTTGAGGAATTGATATATCGGTGTGATACTCTACTAACTAGAGACAGCACTAATGATTCTGCTGCCAAATCGGGCTCGCGAATTTGTAGACGAGGCTGGCCATAACAGATCCCGCCAAGGGTTGAGTCCTCCGGGGGTCTCAAGCCGCATTCATGGCCATTCCGTCAACAGCACGGACGGCTCCCGGACTTCATCACGAATTACCCGCGAGTCTGACGAAGATGGGAGAAGTCGGTCTGGGCTCGAAGAGCGTTGGAGTACTCGTACATACCTCCTGGACCTCTACTCCGTATGTACTCGTACAGGTTAGTACTACTCCGTACATACTCTCCAACCTCTCCTTACCTCACAGCAGCGAGTCCGCAGTGGAGTATCAGCACTGTATTCGTGCCCCGTGCGGAGCACATATCCACAGTCGGGCAAGTGGCTCATTGTTGTTCAGGATGAGTTGAGCCCTTCAAGGAATCATCCCATATATATATCGATCTATCTATGTATGTATATTGTGGTCTTGGCTGATTCGTCCCGCCTGAGCAAAAGAGGACCCTCGCGATGGTCGATAAGTGGATCAGATAGCTGCAAATGGGGTCGAGAGCAGGCAGCCTTGTGTCTGGGGGAGCGAGAAAAAGAAAGGGGCCCTTGCGACGTGGCGTCCCGGTACCTGACTTTCCTGAAAGGGCTCTTTACATACGAGTACAGATGCTGGTCCTCCGTGCTCCGTACTGCTGCGCCTGTTGGCCGCCGTCCGCGATTTTATCCATATTCTCCGATGACGATGAGAGAGGACAGAAGCATTTTAGCCCATCTGTAACGAGAAAGAAGGCAAATGGAAAGGCCCTGAGGAAGACAGAAAGAATCGATGTGCGAAATATGACGGCCGCTTTCTCAAACAGTGCAAAGGATCGGTGCCGTGTAAGTCAAGAGCCCGCCGCACTCTACGGATTACAACCACACCAGCTAAGTGCTCAAGAGGCTGATGCACGCGTGGCCAGGCAAGATTGCGGAGAAGTCCAGTCCATCTGGACTCGAGATACATTCGACGGATGGGGAACCCGGCGTGGAAAGAAGTCGTTCTCTTAATCCATCCGGAACGTTGCAGGATCCAAATTGCGGGGAGGAGAATGGTACCCAAGATGGGCACCGATTACCACCACATGTCCCGCCAGTTTCTAACCTTGTTTTGGCCAACGCTGGCGTTCTAGAGGTCGAATGCCAAGCGCGTGCCCCCTATCTTTTTTCTCCCAGATCTTGACGCTCACAGACCCGGCCTCGCGTGATGCTCAACGACCAACGGAAGATCCAGGATCCATCCTCTGGACTGATGGCGGAACTTGCATCCTAGACAGTTCGGTCGGATGGGTCAAAGCCCAGCCCCTCTCAGAGGCAGCATCATGATTGCCTGACCTCTGAAAGCTTAGAGATCTCCGCCAGCGTGACCAGAGCCCTCGAAAACCATTCGGGTGAGATCCCGTCGAGAAGTGACTCTGAAGCTGGCATTCCCTGCGAGTTCTCCATGCTAGAATCAAGGTTCCATCTATTCATTCATGTACTCCGTACCGGACCGGGAGAAGATCGTAGCAGAGGGAGCACGTGATCCAGGAGGTAGCAAGATGAGCGAAACCCCGCGACTCTTCTCATCACCAGCATTTCAAGTCTGGGCCCGGTTGATTTTGAGAATCAGGTAGATAACGAGACATCGTGGATCTCTTGCGAACGATAGTCTGAGAGCCAAGGCAAGTCTTAGATAGATGCCTTGTATGTACATACATACATGCTCGTACTCGTACTCGAAAGGTGCATGTTCGGAGAGCCTGGACGCAACCCGCGTGCCAACGCCCGGGCCCGATGATGGCAATCACTGGTGGTCAAGGCTCACAGGTTTCCGTCTCTTGTCGATTTCTCCCGAGAAGTTCCTCGGCGCCTGTGTCAGTACCCGGGCTCGTACATTGAAAGTACATACCTATTCCGTACTCGACGGTGAGGAAGAATTCAGCAAAGATGATCTCTCGACGGCGCTCGGGTCTATTGACAAGCCTACTAGGCAGTGATCATGATGTCGGTCCGAGAAAATAACAACGCCCCCGTCCCCCCGTCGCAAATACAGTAACCTGAGTTCCTGACTCAGCAGAATCCCCCGAGAGACGCCGTGTGGGGCTCGCGCTAAAGCCTAGACCAGGGAAGGTCAAGATTCGGCTGTTCTTTCCTCCGCATCCAGGGGTGCATGAGGCAGGCACAAGCCGCGAGTCCGCCCCCCGCCAGCGCCAGGCCCTTCCAATGCCGAGCGGGCGGGCTTTCTCGAGCTCCCATTGGCCTTGACGGTAAGAGCAAGGCCCCTCCCCGCAGGTCAGTGGCTGGCGCTGCCTGCGCACTGCCTGGAAGAGGCCATCACCGACATTTGAGCATCACCGTGCTGGATCTCGCGAGCAACTTGTTGGATATCTTGCTTCACCAGCCCGTCGTTGGCTCTCCTCGATCATGACCGCTCGTCATCGCGCAGCAACCAGGCAATTCGAGAATCGAGATCCGAGCCGGCCTGTGACTCTGGGAGACGAGACTGCGCGATTTCAATACTACTTGTTCGCCTCCATCCGTCGACCATCTCCTGCCAAGTCTCTCCCTTGTGACCCGCCATCTCTTCCCAACTCCCAAAAAGAGCAATTCAGACCGAGCAGACCACATTATCGTGCTTCCTTCTCGTCATCACGTGAAGTTGAGGAGAAAAAAAAACTTCCGTCGTCAAGTCGTCCACGGTTAAGCGTGTACATACTACTCATACATACTGGCAGTATCCAATGATCAGTTCACCCCAGCTGAAATGCGAATAGTGTTCTCGAATTTTCTGGCTAACCGCGAGAGGGAGGTGATTCACAGATCCAGCAATTTGGCGCAGAACCCTCGGCGTCTCGTTGGCTGTTGGACCCTGCATCTTCGGCACTGCCCCGCGTTGACCTTCGGCCGTCTCTACACTATTAAGCATAAACCGATGTGGCTGCCTTGCCCCTCGTTCGAAGGGGCCGAGATATCTCGCGGCCGTCTACTCGTACGAGCACGCCGGACTAGTGGCTGCGATCGAATCAACCCGGCCTGCCTTGTTCCTTGCGCCCAACGCTATTCGGTCGTCTTGGCTTTCTCTTTCTTCAATATAGCGCTCATTCTTCTCCTCGTTTCATCCACGGGATCTGCAACGTTACCCAAAGAGTGCCGACCTGACGCGGGCTTCTCGCGGGGGATCTCAGGTCCTCGAATCCTGGGGCGAGTACGTAAAATAATTCCTGGGGTAGTCCTTGAGATGATTATCCGGGAGGCACCCCGCGGCCTGGCTCATGCCGCGCCGGCGCTGATAGGCCGAGGGCGGCTGGTGATGCTCCCTTTCCCGGTAAACGCCCAGGGCGATCCCATACCGGAGCCATGTGAATGGCGTGCATGAGCGGCATCATGCCTTACATATGATCATGTGCTACGGCATGCACTTTTGACGAAACACGCGGGGTCCCGTCTTCCTTCCTGGGATCGGGGACTGGCTTGCTAGGACAGGGACGTTCCATCGAGATCCCTAGACAATGGGATGCCGTCCCGTCGTGACATGAGAGCGACCCCTCGTGTCCTGGGCGGCCTGGCTTCCCCGCATCCGAGGAGAGGTCTTCGACATAATTCCGCAAGTTCCGCCCCGCCTGGCCCGAGCCTTGGCCCTCGGCAGTCCCCGCACACTGTATCACCTCGATGGAGTGCCTCGCATCATCATCCGATGTTGCGGCTACGCAATATTCCCTCTCTCTTATCGATTGTCGTCCGAGATTCAAGTAGATGCTGTCTACTCCGAATCAACTGCGTTTGTACTTGTAAAAAAGTTTTTCTCAATACTTTCGGCCCCCGCCAATAACTGTCAGCCGGAGTTTCAAAGATGTGTGCCGTGTAGGTATAGTAGTGATAGTACCTCAGGCCTTGAACCGAAATACATAATATGGCAGATACCACAACTTTGCGGCTCATTTGTGTCATATGTGTGCCTCAGACAGAGATCTCCTGTCAGGCATGTCACTCTTAGATGGGAAGAAAAGGTGGGCACACGCGTCGATCTTGTTCCGCGCACGATGTTTGAAGTTCGAAAATCGCCAGCTAGGACGAAGTTTAGGGTATTTGTACTCCCTATGGCACATGCCAGATCCGCACCCGCATGGTGTCAATTCCTGACGACTGGACCTTGGAGGTTCGGAATATGGCCGAGTTGAGCAGAACTCCATAAGTAATGTCGAGAGTCTGGCGGGCACTACCCGTATCAATTCGTACCGGGTATGCGCACGTCAGCGAGTTTCAGCCAGTGTACGGAGTACATACGAGTAGACTCGGAGAAGCTGCACGCCGTCGATAGCACTTATCAATCCCGACCCACATCGGCAGATCATCATGCGGATAGCTTCATCCGTGTTCACAACCACCGCCCCTCCTGTGCCACGAGTATCGCGTGCTGATCTTCCGGATGACCATAGTTCAAGGCGGACAAAATGGCCACGGTATGTGCTCATACGCCCCCAAGATGCGAAACCCCAATATGGGGTTGCCCCGAAACGTGACTGACGAGACGATCGCAGCATGACGTCCCGCGAGCCACCAGACCCCGGACCGAGGAGGAGCGCCAGCAGGAGCTCGACAAGATCGACAAGTATCGATCCCTGGAGGATCAGTTCCGCCTGCAGGTACTTGCTTGCCCTATGAATTGTCGAAGCCGCTTCTCGTCCCTTGCCGGCATTCGGCTGATTGCAACTTCAACAGGTGGCATCGACGCAGTTCGGTCCCGAGACCCTTCAGCTCACAACGAAGCTCTTGCGCTTGAACCCCGAGTACTACACGGTCTGGAACGCCCGCAGGCGCTGTCTGCTCTTGGGTGCCCTCTTCAAGCCGTCGAATGCGGCATCGACGCCGGTGCCGTTAGCGAATACGGGCAGCGCCTCTTCCCCTGCCGAGTCGTCGCCAACGTCCCCGAGCGAGAGCCTTAAAACGTCCGCGCTCCCTGGCCATGGTCCAGCTTCCGAGACACACGATGACGAGAGCAGGGATGATCAGGCGCGAGACGTGATTCGAGCCGAGCTCGACTTCATCGTCCCCCTTTTGATGCAGCACCCGAAATGCTATTGGATCTGGAACTATCGAACGTGGATCCTGCAGCAGGCGATCGAGAAGCTCCAGGTCCCCGTCGCCAAGGCCATCTGGGAAGAAGAGCTCGCTCTGGTCGGCAAGATGCTACACAGGGACTCGAGGAACTTTCACGCCTGGGCATACCGGCGCCACGTCGTCAGTCAACTGGAAAGCCCCGCCTTGGAGGGCCAGAGCATGGTCGATGCGGAATTCGAGTACACGACCAAGATGATCCACAAGGATCTCTCGAACTTCTCGGCCTGGCACAACCGCAGCCAGCTCGTATGCAGGCTGTTGGATGAGCGCTCATCTAGCGACGCTGCTCGCAGAGAGTTCTTGGATCAAGGTACGACAAGCTTGCTCCGTAGACCCCCCCTCCCCCCCCCTTCCCCCGGCCTTTTCCATACGACGACGAGCTCCGAGCTAACGCTTCATGTCCAAGAATTTGAGTTGGTGCTCAGGGGCTTGGATGTCGGCCCTGAAGATCAGTCGTTGTGGTACTACCACCAATTCCTCGTTTCCAACGTGACGGGACACGGTGACCGGCCTACCATTGCTCCCAATCTCGCCACGTCCGAGCGCGAAGCCATCATTCGCCGAGAGATAGATGCCATCAAGGAGCTGCTTGAGGACTACGATGATATCAAATGGATATATGAGGTGCTGGTCGAGTACGCCTTTGCTGCTCGACAATTGGCCGCACAGACAGACGAGAGGATTGAATCAGGCGAAAGCGAAGTTGCACAATGGTTGAACAGACTGAGAGGGCTAGACCCCATGAGAAATGGCCGATGGGACGATCTCGCGAAAAGCCTCGGCCTTGCGTAACGGGCAGCCACCGAAGAGGGAGAAGGCCGATCTTATATCCTTCAATGTCTGCTGTGTCCGTTTCAATCGTTGGCTACTGCTACCTTGGTATGCTTGGCGCTGTTTCATACGAGTTGGCATTTCTCCTGGTCGAACCTGCCACCCTGACCTACCAGGTCGTCTAGATAAGCCAAGAAGTCCTCGGCGGGGAGCATGTCGACACGGCCCAGGGCAGGACTCGACGACTCAAGAACCCGACCCCCGAAGAGGACCCGCACATAAAAGATGCCATCGGTCGAGGTCAACGTTTGCTGTTGATGGTTCCCAGCGACCTCCTCCGGGGGGTGGTCCTGCGCGCCCTTGCTGTACAGTTCGAAGACGACCTCCGATCCCATCCCAGGCCACACCATCCGATCGATCTGCAATATGGAAAGAAGCCTAGATACTGAGCCGTCGTGTGCGACGTTGTGAAAGTAGACGGTATCACTCCTCCCGGAGATGGCGTCTCGAAAATGGGCTGCTAGCTCACTGATCCAGACACCGAGAGACGCGGCACTGGCGGCGAGCGAATCCGGGTGGTCGCGATAGATGTGGCTATACTCCAAGTTGCCGAGGCGGTAGACAGTATCTGCGAGATCCTGAGACACGCAGTCGCTGCTGTTCCGCCCGTTGACAAGCTTACAGGGCAGCGGCTTTGCATGACACTGCCTGGCCGAGAGGTTGTCGAAGTAATGGTCGAAGGACTCGTGAAAGCCGACATCGTCCAGGGGAACACCCGAGATGCGATCCAATTGATCGAAGACGCCTCTCGAGGCCTCGAGATGGCGCTGCCACCCTGGATTTCCGTTGGACGTGATAGCCGAGAAAAGGGCGCGCGCCTTAGGGCACGGGTACTTCGGCTCGAGGCTGTCGACGCTACTGGCCTGGAGGAAGGGCACATTCGGCATCAACGATCATGTCAAGTCCAAGCGTAAGAAGCAGGGATTGAACAAGGAGAATCTGATGGATGCCCATATCCATACCTGCGTCAAAAGCGACACCGCCCCCTCCGTATCCCACATGCCGTTGATCACCATGCCGGCGACCTGGCTCGTGATGTGATTGTTCGTGACTCGATACCTCACTTTGGACCCAGGGACCGCGCCGTCCGCGCCTCTCGCGGGCAACAGGCCCAGCAGGGAATGATAGACGTCGTAGAGATCGGCTCCGTGTTGCCATGAATCGAGTAGCCCTCCGTCGGTAATCTGGGGGAACTGGCAGCTGCCCACCCAGCCCGCCGGCGAAAAGGGGTTCATCTCGGACGCGTACCCCTGACGAAAGACCGCAGCTGCCTCACGGCCCGTGGACGGCTGCGCGTAGATGTGCAGCCTCTCATCGTCGCAGTCCCAAGGGTATGACTCCACGGGAAAGCCGTTGGATGCGTACGGCGTTCGTTTGTGATGTCTATGCATCTAGGCCGATAGCGTCAGCGCGCGCCCCCCTCCCCGGTCAAGCCCGCACGCAGTCAACGTCGAGTTCGCTGCGAGCGAAAGAAACGAGGGCCTACCAGCTCGACGTATATCAATTGGTACTCGTCAGGAGGCCTGACGTATTCCCTCCTGCGGACGTGAGGCATGTTGCACCAGTTATACGTGCCGTACTGCTCATCCGGCGTGGACGACGAGTTGAAAAGGAACCCGTACGTGCCTGGCCCGTTGAGGGCCTCGGTGAGGTTGTTGATCCTGGTCTGCGAGGGCGCGTGCCATGATGAGTCGTGCGTGGGTGCGATGGCTTCCTGCAGGGGCAGCCACGGCGTGAATGTGGATGCCATCGCCGCGGCGTTCGACATTGCGTTGCGGGCTCGTCGGTTTGGTCGCGCGTCGTTCCAACGGGCGGTGATTATGCTGGGAGGTTCACTGGCCGGCAATGCAGTTTGAAGCTCGCGAGCAAGATCGGGGCTGGATTCTGGCCCGGATTGGGTTGGCTGTCCGTCACGAAGGTATGTACCTTCTTCCATTAGAAACGGAGAGGTTGCGTTCGGCCGAAATCGGGTGGATCGACATTGCCTCCGACGACTAATGTGCTCATCAAGTTTTCAACCGAATAGATCAATTCAGCTGGACAAGCCCGGCCAAGATGGAACAGGGCATTCGCCATGGTGATTTGGGGTATCGTAGAGCGACTGCATTTAACAATCAATTCATCCATAGCGGGCTCGACCTTGCAATTCCTCGTCATTGCTCGCGTGTTCCAAGGATTCATCCATCTCTGCGCTTGACGCCAAATTCTTCTTGCAATGTCTACTTTCCCTTCAAGGGTGGCCAACGGTTGACAAACAAGATAATTCATCGTGATTCCCTCACAGCAAACACCTCTCTTCGATATGTTTTCGTTTCCATTGATATATGAAAGCTTCGAGCTTCGGTAGACCCCGACGCTTTGAGCGAGTTTCCCCAAACAAATTCACCCGCCTCTTCCCCTTCCCCTGCCTCTGCCGCGGCCACGGCCCCGCCCTCTCGCGAGCCCTTGGCCTCGTCTCCCCAACCCCGCGCCAACGTCGCTACCACTGCTTCGTTCTTGTCGAGGTTGTGCCTTGCGAGGGCGTGAGGGGATATCCTCGTTCCCGCTTGAATCCGCAGAATTGGACCAGTACTCCTCAAACTCCGCAAGCTCCCCTGGCGCCACCCCTAGACTGATCACGATCTGCTCCGAAGACTGAGGTTTTTCATCCACATCCTCGGGGCCGGCCGAATCGTCCGTATGGGGGGTTAGGGCCACGACGAGGGTGCCCTCGTGGCCACTGTCTTTATCGAAGACCTGGGTCCCGTCCTCGAGCACCTTCGCGGGCTTCGCTGTTGACCGTGACGGTCCGCCCCTGACAGCAGTCGACCGAGAGGCACCGGTAGCCTCGTTCCGCTGACCGCGCTTGCTAATCTTGAAACCTCTTCCCCTCATCGCCATTCGCTCACGCATTGACATGAAGCGTGTGTCCGGTTCGGGGGTTTCGGCGACTCTGCTAGGCTGCGGAGGGGCTTCGGACCGCCGAGGTCGTCCCCTCCTCTTGGGTGGCGGCTTGTCTTCGACATGGCCTCGAGCCTGATGATCCTGATCACTCTTGGCGTCACTTTCCATGTCCATGCTTGCTGCCGCAATCGTAGTCACACCAGACCGCCTTGGCCTTCCGCGTCGTCGGCGCTGAACACTGTCGTCGGCTTCTTCGGATACGTGTTCCACTATTTGAGACGCATTATGATCTTGGTCGAAGTCGCCATCGCTCCCGTGCTCCATCTCAATAACCGGCAGAGAAGACCTAGGTGGTCGCCCTCTCCTTTTCTTGGGGCCCGTCGAAGTCGTACTTGGCTTGGGTAAAGCCGGAGACGCCGTCGACACTTGTTTAAAGCGCCGATCAACCTTCTTATCAGCAGGCTTCTGAGTGGGCTTCTGAGTCCCTTCGTCTGTCTTGTGGTGACCCAGGAGAGATGTTACGGCCTGGGCAGCCAAGTCCATGGCGTTGTCGTCGCCTTCTATTGACTGGAGAGCAGGCTCGGTCACCTTGTCGATTGAGGGCACCAACGCCGCTTCTTCCTCTTGCATCATGTCGATATCAAGATCCTCAAGCTCGACATAGGACGCGAGAGGCTTGGCATGTCGCAAAGTCAGCTCGTTCGCATCGAAACGAAGCTTCTTTCGCACGGCAAGGTCTGTTCCAGCCGGTTCCACATCCCCCGCCTCCCCTGGCTCGCCTGTCCCCGCCTGCTCGTTGGGAGCTGCAACTGCTGGGGGAGCAGACCGTTCCTCCTCGTTGAACAATGCAGGATCCATGCTGTCAAGATAGTCGGTCTGCTGGGGCGCAAGCTTTGGCTTTTTGTAAGAGCTCCTCCCCACCACAAAGTCTGGATCTTCATTCTCGCGCTTGGCCTTCCTCTTCGCGGCCCTGATGGATTTTCGGACATACTCAGACACGTCGGGCTCGTCGAGTGCCATCGTGTCCGCAGTGGGAGCGAGATAAGGATCAAATAAGATCTTATCAGGGGTGTCGTCTTGTTCATAGTAGCCAAGACCAATGCGACGTGCGAAGGCGGACGGATCGGGATACGCTGACATGTCGGCGAGGTCGGCGTGCGACTCATTGGCAGCCCCATCTGCAATGGTTGCCGGTGCTGCTGCGGCATGATTCTCAGGGTGTGAGGGGCCATGAGGATAGTCTTGTCCCGGCTCGGGCCCAGAGACCCTTCCATGTCCAAGAACGTGGCTCTGGTCACCGTATCCATTCATTGCCGTAGCCATGCCATCCTTCGAGAGCGCAGCGTCTGCCTGGTCGCCAGGCATGGGGCCGTTCTGTCCGTCCTCTTCCCCGTCGATTGGCGCTATCAACTCCGCCGCATCCTTCTTCGCGCTGTCGGCTTGCTCTCGCAGGCGCTGCATTCTTCGACTATTCTTGCTGCGACTCTCCTCCCCAGCGGCCTTGAGCCAGGTCAGATTGTGAACTCTGAAGTCGACGAGTGCTTCGACGCTGCGGTCGTCAGCAACGCGTCGGGTGTCGTGCCCGAGGGAGGTGTTCTTGGGGGTGTATGGGTTCGAGGTCTGAGATCGGCGACAGTGACCGCAATTGCAAATCCCTAAGCACTTGGGGCATTTCCAGTGCTCGTCTTCGAGAACCTGTTGCGGCATCATGTCGAAGGCTCGGTATAGAACGCCATAACAGTATCCCTCAGAGCACCCCGGGTTGGTGCACATATGGATTCTGTAGCTGTAATCCCGATGACAGCAAACATGGCACCGCAGCAGGTCGCCCTTCTTCTTCTTCTTCTTTTTCTTCTTCTTCTTGGAGGAGTCATCCTCGCCGTCCGGCTCAGAGTCGCTGGGGGTTTTCTCGCGCTCAGGCTTGGTAATATCTTTCCAGGGACGTCTTTTCAGTGCTT
This sequence comes from Escovopsis weberi, assembly GCA_003055145.1. Lineage (NCBI taxonomy): Eukaryota > Fungi > Ascomycota > Sordariomycetes > Hypocreales > Hypocreaceae > Escovopsis > Escovopsis weberi. The sequence continues at coordinate 1,260,573 of NIGB01000005.1, forward strand.
CTTGACAAATTTGGGCGAGTGATTTCTTTCCCGACCTTTGCCGAGCAATCTCTAGCGGCTGTGGAGAGTGGTCTAGGTCTACATAGCCGTCATTCATGATGACGGTGCCTCGCCATGTTTCGTAGTTATCCACCAACTCAGACCACGACCACTGCTCGCACCATTGCAGACCGGAAAGGCAAGCGCAAGATCTTCCCATGGCATAGCATTCCATGCAAATATCGTATGCGTCTTCTTCTCCGTCGACGAGGTGGCGCACGCAATGCTTGCAGGTGAGGAAGCGGTTGAAGATGTTGGATCGGCAGTAGGAGCAGGTGACACAAGAATCGAAGGGAATGAACTCGACGTCCTTTTCCTTTGTGGCAAAAACTTCGTCGACGAGCAGTTGCGTGAAGAGGCCGAAGAGCCTTTTGAAGTCCGCTGCGAGCTGCTTAGTGCGCGGGGAGTTTCTGATGACGTCCTGCCCGAGACCCATGAAGCTCATCTGTCCCGAATCGGCTCCTTCTTCCAAAGCCTGGAGCTCTTGGTGGTACTTCTGCAGGGTGTAGTAGATGATAGCCTTGTTTTTGTACTGCTCGTCTCGGCACACCAACCGAGCCTTTGGGAGTGCCTCGTGAAGGGCCAGGTCGAGCGTCTCAACGGTCGTGCGGTTCCAAGCAACCTTCATTGTCCGGGTTCCCCTGTTCCAGACCTGATGCGCTGCGAGAGGAGGAATGAGGACGAAATCTCCAACACGTTGCTCGAGAATATAGACGTCGAATGGTGCCTTTTTCCAAGCATTGACCTGTGCGAAATGCTTCTCGATTTCAATGTCGTGGCCGAGCATCGAGAGAAAGTATTCCCGGACGACCTCGCGATCCTTGCTTTCGGTCATGAACCAAATCGAGCTCCCTGGCTTCTCTCCATTCCCATCTCCCGATGTCTCGACCATGATATTTTGACCCAACGAGGCGCACATTTCGCGATGCGCAGGCGTATAGGTGCCCTCATGGCCAATATAGCACATGAGGTTCTGGGCTCGCATCTGTTCAGGGAGGCTCGACATGAGATCACCGGCCGGAGCGGCAGTCGTCTCGTTTCGAAAAATGGTATCCTCCTTCTCGGATTCGATGCCCGTCGTCGTCACATTCTCGTTGAGATAGAACAGGCTCGGGTGGATGATTTTCTGTAGTGTCTCGCGCCATTCGATGGGGCAGTCGATATCCTTGAGGTAGAGGCGTTGTCGCCGCTCGTCACGAAATGTGTTTGGGGTCCATTGATTTGTGAGCTGCTTCATCGACCGCAGATAATGCCCAGTCGTCATGGGGATGTCGGTCGCATTGGATATGTCCCGCACGTTTTCCTCTGCAAGCTGGCGCGTTAGCTCAGACGAAAGCAACGAAGGAGGAGCAAAATTCACGTCTTTTGTCATAGTTCTTCTCGAACCATTCGGCGTTAAAAAGGCCGCGGGGGAGGACTGCATCCCAGCCGTCAATGACAAGAGGCTTGCCACCGGCTATGACATGGATTGCGATCAATTTTTCGAACTCCTGCTGCCCGAGATGGCGAATCTGAGATATGGAGACCCGTTGGACCCATTTGAAGTTCGCGGTGCGCTCGACGAGTCCTTGGAGATCGAGGTCGGGAGGAAGGGGGTCGAACTTCGCCTGCGGATGCTGTGCGCTAGGCATCTTGCTGGCTTCCTTCAGAGGCGATCATCAATAGAAGAAAGAATCCTCGAATCTTCTTCAGTGATTGTGGATTGGACACTTGCGGGCCATGTCCCGAAGAATCTTTCTACAGGTCGCTGCGACAAGACACGAGCTTTGGAACGATGACACGAGCTTTGGAACGACAGCCGATGGAGTCGGGCCAACGTGGGATGTGCCGCGGCGACGCGACGCGGAATATTTCTTTCTGTCCCAATTGCGGTACGGCGTCTCTTCACGTGCGATCGATGTACTGTATCGTAGCGTCTTGTTCGACCATTGCTTGAGCACACAGATACAGGCGATTCGTACGTCTGTAGCTGTGAAAGTCGAGGCAGCTGCTGCAAGGATGAAGCGTTCCGACGAAACTATCCACAAGACGTAACGGCTACTCTACGACGAACGGATCCTAGGACTGAGCCAATGATGGAATGTACTACTCGGTACTCGTATCCATCAAGGCTTCGTGCTCCGAGGACGACTCGAGTGGCTTCCCGCGCTTGCGGCGACAAGCGCTACGAATGCACGTGACCTTGAACTACATACAGGGATCAATATGACGAGCAGGTCCGGCGCCATATCAAGAGCCGCATCGCCAGGTCATGTGATCAAGTAACTTTTGCGTTTGTGAGGACGAGCTTGGAGGAAGCGAGACGTCTTGAGGATTTATCGCGATGCAATGCCATTGAGAACCTCGGAGGTGATGAAGATGTCTTTGGACAAGTCAAGGTCCCAAGAGCAAGATTTGTTACCCTGAGGCCCATCCAGAGAGTATGTGGGTCCCAATTGACTCTTCCAGCTCAACCACTTGTCGTCGACTAAAAGTTCTCGCGCAATCATTTTTCTCCATCACAGCTAACGTGAATAGGTATGCAGCAAGTCATGGGTGCAGGAATGTTGCCCAGGGTTTCGGTCTGGAAGAATGCACAATTGGTCACTCGAAATGTCTCAATTGTATCATCATTCAGGACGACCCCTCGCACATCGTTCGCCTCGGTTCTCAGAAGACGCGCTCCGGCCTGGAGATGCGGCCAGCAAGCTACCTCTTACCATCAGACAAAGTCGGAGAGGCACCCAGCGCCAATCGCTCAACATGAGGTGAAGCCGGAAGCTAGTGTCCCTTGGCCGGACTATGAACCACCAAAGACGGGGATTCTCTCCGTGTTGCCAAAGTCATGGGTCCCTTATGCCGAGTTGATTCGCCTCGACAAGCCTACCGGCACTTACTATCTCTTCTTTCCTTGCCTCTTCTCGACACTCATGGCAGCGCCCTTGACGGATCCGATCACGCCCTTGTCCTCTGTGGTCGGCACGTCGCTGTTGTTCTTCTCTGGGGCGCTGATCATGCGAGGCGCTGGCTGCACCATCAATGACCTTTGGGATAGGAATCTGGATCCACATGTTCGTCGCACCCGATTGCGGCCGATCGCTCGGCGCGCAATCACCCCTTTCCAAGGCATTGCATTCACTGGAGTTCAACTCCTCGCCGGTCTTGGGATCTTGCTGCAGTTCCCGCTGTCCTGTTTCTTCTACGCCACGCCGAGTCTCCTGCTCGTTGCCACATACCCCTTGGCCAAGAGGGTCACCTACTATCCGCAGTTCGTCCTTGGGTTGACCTTTTCCTGGGGCGCAATCATGGGATTCCCCGCCCTGGGCGTCGATCTCCTTGCCAACTCGGCGGCGCTCACAGCTGCCGCCTGTCTCTACTCCTCTAACATTGCCTGGACCGTGCTGTATGACATGATTTACGCCCACATGGACGCCAAGGACGATGTGAAGGCGGGCATCAAGAGCATTGCCCTGAAGCACGGGCACGAGACCAAGAAAGTGCTGAGCGGACTGGCTATCGCGCAGATAGGACTGCTTGGGGCAGCCGGAGTCGCAGCCGGCGCCGGTCCAGCATTCTTCATCGGCAGCTGTGGCGGCGGTCTCCTGACCCTCGCGGCCATGATTCATAAAGTCAACCTGAAGAGCGCCAAGAACTGCTGGTGGTGGTTTCAGAACGGATGCTGGATAACGGGGGGTGTCATCAGTGCGGGCTTGGCTGTCGACTATCTTTCTCGTTCCGAGGAACAAGCCCGGGAGGAGGTGCTGTCCATGTCCGAAAATTTCCATGTCGAAACCTAGCAGTGCTCAATAGATCGTGTAGAATAGGATAATCAGCCCGTGATGACGCAAATCCCATCAGAGTTTCACCCCTCCACTCCCTCCAAAAGCGCATTCTCGCGTGGCTTGAACTTTTGAAATTTTGGTATTTTGGAGACAATTTTTTATGATCCATGTATCTCGTCCGATCCTGGTCCCTCATGTTTCAAACCGAACCGATAATGCCGCTGCAATCAAGCCGATGTGACTCCTCATGAGAAATTTGTGATATTGCCGTCCTGCCCCAGAAAACAAGAATTCTTTATGATCGAGGCTTCTCCTTCTTCTCCTTCCACAGCGCAAGAAGACCGACACCAGAGACCTTGACGACCTTGAATCGAACACCGGGAATATCACCCTTGGCCTTGCCCTTGCGACCGAATCCAGCGAGGAGGACTTCGTCGTTCTCGTCCACGAAGTTCAAGCAACCGTCGTTGGGGACTACCGTACCCTGTCAGCCACACCTCGACAGACGGCGCGCATTGCGCTCATCGAATTGGGAGGAAAAAAAAACGTACCGAAAGCAGTGACCTTCTTGCCGTTCTTGATCAACTGGACACGGACACACTTTCGGATGGCAGAGTTGGGCTGCTTGGCCTCAACTCCGACCTTCTCGAGAACGATTCCCTTGGCGTGAGAGGAACCACCGAAGGGGGAGGACTTGAAGGCAGTGCCGAGAGCACGCTTCTTGTAGGCGAGGTCGGCCCATTTCTGTTCCTTTCGGTTGTTGCGCAGCTTGCGGGCCGCGTTGAGACCACGGGGTTTGCCACCAGCCATATTTGCTTCGCGAAGTCAGTAAAGAAACGAGAGGTCCTGGTGATCGTCGAGAAGAGCGGCGGCGAGGGCGTTCGAATCTGCGGGCAGACGTACCGACTTAATTTGATATCGCGACAACGGTTGGATAATGTGACTGGAAACGGATTGCCAACGGGGCTAGAATTCGGCAGACGGGAAAATTTCCTGGTAGGGTTTTCGCGCCCTAGACCAGAAAGTGGTGACGAGCCGCTGTGCGGGTCACGTGCGTGGCATCACTGCCGCCGGATCATCTCCGGTCCGCCGATTTTCGCGCTAAATGCCAACACTTCAGCAGGGACAAGAGTGCGCCTCTCGATGAGACCCGAGACCAAATCAACCAGCGACTTCCGAGGCTTATCTCATCCTTCGAATCTGGAGAGGTATCATGTTGGATCCCCCCTGAATGCCCATCGTCATCGCCGATTTGCTATATGGGTGACCTCCTTTGGCCCAGCGACTTCTCGACGACGATGCCATGTCTCTGACGCCCAAGCCTAAGAGTCAAAAGCGTGATGCTCCCCCGATCTCATTTTCGCAGCCCTCGCCGGGCACGTCTCACGTTTCTCTTCCCGAGATCCTGACGCCTGGCGCCGCGATCCCGGGACCCCAGTTGACATGGGACCATTCCAACGTCGACCTCGGCGCCCCCGCGCGATCCGTTGCCGCGGTCTCCACGAAGCAGAAACAACGCCAACCTCGCACGCTCCGGCCCGCGGGGAGCGCCCGCAGCACCGATAGAACAGATGCGCTCTGGGCCGAGATGCAAGCTACGCTGGAAGAAGTGGAGCTCTCCGCATCCGAGGGGACCCGGGTCTTCGGCCCCGAGCACGACCGCAAGCTCTGCGACCTGCGAGCTGCCCAGATTGCCCTCGCGCAAGCATGGGCCAGGAGCGAGGCGGATGACGCCATAGAGACGGGATTCCGCGACCAGGCAGCATCCACGATCGAGGAGGAGGTGCAGAACCTCAAGAACCCTACCTCGGACCCGCCACGGCCCGGCGCGGGCGACGGGACCGACGCGGGCAAGAGCACCGCCGGCGGCACGGCCAGCGGATATCCTCAGAGCAGCAGCGTCGGAGCGGACCGCCTCGGGGCCAAGCTCGAGGAAGAGACGGAAGTGGATATCCTCCTTGCCAGGAAGCGCCGTGAAGCCAATGACGAGTACTTTCAGCGAGTCAACAACGGAGTCCTCGATGTGGTTGCCAAGCTGGAATCGGTCGCGGTGGCCATGCGCACCGTGGAGCAGGAAACAAAGGATCTCTGGAACGATGACTCCAGCGTGCCTGAGGGATCAAGGCGCTGATTCTCACCGTGAGACATCATTTGACCCAGCTGACTGATCTTTTCGCGCGAAATCTGATGCGCTCAGAGCTCAGGGTAAGAGATTATAGAATCCAAGAAGGATCGGTAGACTCCCTAACGACATCGTCCATAGCGGTATATCCCTAATATTGCATTAGTGGTAATTAATATAGTAGCTTTATTTCTTACGCGGCGTGCGTGACAGCCGACGAAGTCTTTGTTTCTGGTGGATTGATGGCCATGTTCATCAGAAGTGGCCCCCCTATCAATCTCTTCATCCATTCCTTGAGCATCGTCGTCGTCTTCTGGAGTCTTGGCGATTCGTGAGTAGTAGTAGCATCTGCGCAGATCCGTCTTCATACCAGTTCTGGGGGCTCTTGGAGCGCCTTGCTGTTATTGGCTTAGTAAGACATCACCCCTGGCACGTGGCCCCACCCCTCAAGCCACCAGTGCCGTCATCAGCAAGCTCGACTTGCAAGCAGCTGCAACCCATCCATCACCACGAACCACGAAGCACCTTATCACCTCGAAACCGAAACGTCCGCAAGCCAGTCTGAGTCGTCACTCGAGGAACGAAGGTCGCATACGTGCCAAAGCCAAGATGAAGTTTCCAGCGCTCTTCGCCATCCTCCTGGCGGTCCTTCCCACTGCATTAGCCATCGACCAGAAGACGTCCGCCATCATCTGGTTCTCGAAAGATTCCACCCCAGACTCCGTTATCCAGAAAGTCAAGCAGGATATCCTGTCATATGGCGGCAAGATCTTGCATGAATACCAGCTCATCAGGTACCTGACACCTGCGCGCACCTATACCCGCCATTCTCGCGGCCAAAGGACTGACTGGACGATAGGGGATTTGCCGTTCTCGCGCCCCCGAAGGCCTTTGAGAGCGTCCGGGCCATGAGTGCCGAGCACTCCATTCAGATTGAGGAAGATGAGGTTTTGTCTACTGAGTAATGGGAGGCGCATGTACTCGGTTCGAAGCGCGGCGATTGCGGAAAGCGAATTTTGTTTCTGATGGCTGAGGTCTTGGCGCTCTTCTCCCTGTTCGCGGCGACTGATGAAGTGGAGGGCTCCGCAAAGTATGAGAGTCTACTTCATGATTCGCGGGACCTGGTGTAAAGTCTCGCTAGACTGGCATACTGCGTCGACATTGGATGATTGTCGGGGCCTTGCGGGTTTCACTTCTTTTCGTTGGCGTTGCAAAGTTTATTTTGATTATTTCGGCAGCTCGGTGACGAAAGACATCATTTGAAGAACTCATTGTTTATTGTCTTGAATGCAAGACCACGAGCTATTTGATCTTGGCGCCAGTCCCCTGCGTGACAGGCAGCCGTCAACTCCAGAGCTCGCTTCTACTCTCGAAGTGATTCGGACCGTCTAGACCTTGCCGCCTTGTGGGAGTCCAGATTTCTTCATGTCCATCCGAGGAGTGTAAGGATCTTGGTATAGCGAACAGTGCCTCATCACACTCCAATCGGTACGGCTTGGCCAGAAACTCCTTCAAGAGCTTCATGTTTTTTTTATCTCGTCCAGCATGTGGGATGAGCCTACACTTGTGCAAAAGTCTGCCGAATGAGTCCTTCGGGCCTTCTCCAGATAGTATGTTTTGATATTGAGGCGGCCCATCTTTCGAAGAGGATGGAGGTTGCCGCATGTTGTCGCGACGGAACGGCGGGCGGGACCCGCTGACGTGGGAGAACCGTGCCTGCTCCACCAGGGAGTGGAGGGAAGAGCCAACGGCAGAGCCAATGAAATTGAGGGTTATTTTGTGGGGAAAAGCCAACTGCTCATGGACTTGAAGGTCACGTCCACCTGGATCAATCTCCGCTTGATGCATAACCTCGTTATGACCACAATCTCTGATTGCTGCATTACTATTGACGCCCCTTTACGGGCGATACGTGCTCCGTACGATGATACGGACTCGGAGTGACCGTCCAATCGAAGTTTGGGCGCTTCAAGTTCAAGCCGTGGCCAAATTAGGTGTAAATAGCGCAATGAAGTTGAATGCGGGAGCTCCGATCGTCATCAGGGGGATCGATGATCGGATCCCGTGCGTCTGCAAATCTGCCAAGCTATAGAAGTAGGTTGTCTGCAGAATTGGGCCATCTCTCGTGAGATGAAGCTGGCTTGGCCCAGTCGCCCAGTCGACCCCCATGCTGATGTGCGCCGGGCAACTTGGTACTTATGCATCTAAGAGATGAAATTTGCGCCTTGAAACACATCAATTTGATCCATCAATCCATCGATCGGAAGGAGAGCTTCATCTTCCATCTACTCCGTACCTCTTATTTAGATTCCAGGGCAAGGACAGGCACGTGCTAATTTGCGTGTCGGGTCCACGACTCGGTTGAGCAGCCTCAATCTCTTTCATCTCTACAGGTACTCCTCAAACTCAGTACCTGGCTCGTCACTGGTACGGCTTATGCTGTTTTGGCTCGTGGTGGTGGTAGCAGCACTCGTGCAGTAAGGTACGGAGCACTGTGAGCCCGAGAGAATCGCCCGCTGGAGTCTCAGACACCGTGACCATCACCGCCGAACAGGGTCGCCTCGCTCTCTGCCTCTCCGCCGAGCCGAGCAAACGACGTCCACTCGCCTTACCTAATGGAGTGTGCCGTCTCAAATGGCCCGTGCGGATGCTCGAAATGACCCCAGTTGTTCATGTGCCTTCGTGATGGACGAATCGAGCCAGATATTCTCTCCTCCGCGCTTCCTAGTATTGGCTTTTTTTTTTTCGACATCTTCCTAGAGAATTAATCCCTCTTAATGACCTTGACGCAACAGTCACCATCGTGATTTGGCGACGCCCCCGACAGCCAGATCCGTTCGACTGCGGAGAAATGTTGGGCGAGACATCTCGGTTACCTTTGCTGGTGTAGCTTCGACCGTCCGCCCCCCTCCCCCGGACATGTTGGCATCCCACCACAACTCTCCTCTTTAACCTCAAGCCACTCTCTTCCCGTCTTCGCCGGGAGCATTCACCACTTCGTGTCGAGATCCCCCGACGTCTCGTGCGAGCATCAGCATTCCCTATCACCAAGATGCCAGTCTACAGCCAACGAGCGCAGGCTGCGCTGCTCAAGGCAGTCAGTAGTAGCTTTCTTGCCGCAGCGCACTGCCCCCCCCCCTCCCCCCCGTCCCCCGTCCTCGACTGATCAAACTATTCCATCATCCATGATATCTGTACAGGTCGATCGATTCTTGATTGCGGCTGACACATTCGGAGCGTCTAGGTCAACCGCGTATTCGACCTGAACCGCACTGCCGATTCCCTGGACGAGCTAACAAACGGAATCACCCTTGCTCAAATCCTCCATGAATTAGACCCTGAATTCGACCCGTCCCACCTCGAGCAGAATCCTGGAATCTCAAGGCATCTCATCAACAAACGCAACATCCAGACTGTCTACAAGGGCCTCTTCCGCTTCATTCGCCGCCAGATTCCAGAGCTTGGGTGTCAGGCAAAGAAATTTGACTACCATGCATTCGCCGAGAACCCGGAGCCACAGGGCATCAGCCAGGTAAATACACATGACCCTGGCTCCACCATTTCCCGCTCCCGCCCCCCTTCTTCCCGGTCAGGGAGTCAGTGCAAATTGCAGGAGATGAACGATTGCTAACGGATCGACGCTCGCAGCTCCTGGCTGTGATGGTCTCTGCGGCTGCCATGGGCCCGGATAATCAACGATATGTTCCGCGGATACAGAACGGTCTTGACCGCGATACGCAAGCCGAAATCATGCAGATCATCCGAGCCATGCAGCAGGACATCGCAAACTCCAAAGACGACGACGACCTTGATGAAGCCATCGACGCCGTGATGGGCGCGCGTGATATTGAGCTGCTTGTCGAGGAGCAGAACGCCGTCCTTCGCCAACAGCTCGACGTGACCAAGAAGACGCTCTCCGACTACATCACCCGCCTCGAGCATTTGCAGCAGAGCCACGAGGAGTTGACATCCGAGAAGGACAAGAACGATCGCGAACTCGAGGTTCTCAGAAAGGCCACCCAGGATGGCGCCAACAGCGCGAAAGCAATCAAGCACTTGGAGGAACAGGTCCACGAGCAGATGGAGATCATCTCCCGAAACGAGGAGATCATTCGAACCAACCAGAAGGCCCGGACCCAGTTGGAGAGCGAAGTGCAGCGCCTTAGCCAGAAGAGCATGGAGACTGACGAGCTTCGTGACCAAGTCTCGGAGTGGAAGCACAAGGCTGAAGAACTTGAGAAGAAGGCCAACATGGCCGAGCGGTACAAGCAGAAGCTTGAGTCTCAGCAAAGCCTCGTCAGGGATTTCCAGAGCCTCCAGTTCGAAAGGGCCGAGCTGCAGGAGCAGTTGCGATCTTTGATGGAAGACCGGGAACGGAGCGAGCGGCTCAAAAAGGCTGAGGACGAATTGACCAAGATGATCACTCAGTCCGAGCAGCACCTCTGGGACGAGCGAAACCAGAAAGCCCAACTGCTGAAAGATGTGGCGGCTCTCCAGGACGAGCTTCTGCGACTCCAGGCACAGAGAACCCACGACGAGCATTTCATCCAGGATCTGCAGGAGCAATTGCAGAGCGGAGAGGCTGTATCTGTGGCGCCTCAAACTCCGGTTGTCGGACCGTCGTCATCGGTCAGACCGACCACCTTCAATCTCGAAGATGAACTGAATGACGCAGTTCACGAGGCTGCCCAAACGAACATCCCCTTGGAGCTTTCGAGGCTGAAGGCCGAGAATGATCTGCTCAAGAAGACCTTTGGGTCGCCCGGAGATGCGGCATTGCTTCGGCGGGAGCTTGAGACCCAGAAACGCCAGAGGGAGCGGCTGCAGCAAAATTACAACGAGATCTTCGAGAAATACACGGTACTCAAGGAGCACATGCATGCCCTGATGAACAACGTGGCCGGCGAGGGGTAAGTTCGCTTGTTGTGGAGACCTTCAGGTCTCGCTATCTTGCTGAGAGGCGGTATCAGGGTCGCTAACACTGAGTCTTCAGATCGGATGCTTTCATCAAACTATTCAACGAATTCACACAATTGCAAGAGGAACTGGACCAGGCCAGGAAACAACTTACCGGTCTACAAGCTCAGCTTGCCGACAGGAGCCGGGAGCTGGTCAGCCTGCGGACGGATCTCTCGGCCGTACAAAAGGACAGCATCGCGGCTTTGGATGAGCTTAAGAGCACAGACAAACTCATATCCGGGTCCCTGACGACTGAGCTGGAACAGCAACGAGAGGAGACGGCGTTCGTGTCCAGCGAACGGGATGCCCTGAAATCTCAGCTGATTGGCGCTCTCCTATCCAACGACAAGCTCAGAAAGGATATGGAAGAGAGCAAGGACCTCCTGGAAGCCGCCACCAGCTCCCATCCGGAAGCTTCAGAGGCCGCCAAGAAAGCCAGCGAGAAGGTTGAAAAGTTGCGCGCCCGTCTCATCGAACGGAACCAGGTACGTCCAGTGCACAACTCCTCCCGAAGGAGTGCCCCGAAGAAGCCCCCGAGACCCGAGAAAGCCTGCATATGCCGCTTCGCCGGAAGCCAGAGATGGCACGCCGCAACATGCACCCCCGTGGCCCCGTACGGCTCGATCCAAGTTGGATCCATGACGATCTCCACCATGTGTTTTCTCCCACGGAGATCACATTACACTAACGCCTATTGATACAGCAACTTGAGCGGTCGGAGCAGGAAAGACTTGACCTGCAGACCAAGCTCAAGGCAGCACAACATGGAGAGAATACAGCGGCCCAAAAGGTACGCCCTGGCTGCAGCTATGTTTGTCACGGGAGAAAGACATCTTGACTAACGTCACAACGCTCCAGGCCGCATCGGATCACATCATCAAGAATCTCCAAAGGGAAAACGCGCTCATCACAACAGCCTGGTATGATCTTACGAGCCGGATTCAGAGCAACCACGTTGTACTCCAACGCCGGCAGGACGCCCCCAAAAGCTGGCTAAACAAACAGAGGCAGTTGGTGAATGGTCAGTTGCGCCAACGCGACATGCTCTACCTCTACTGACCAGACTCCTCCAGCTGCCCCGAAGAGATAGGATCTCACGGGCTGAGCTCCGCCATTGCATCCGGGCCGCCAGTTACTCCAGGACTACCAGGCACTCCAGGAGCCCCAAACAGGATATGCGCAGCCACCAGGAAGAGTTGCTTTCAACATCGCCTTCTTCACGTTCTGCCAGGCGTGATGTGGTGACCCGTGGATGATTCCCTTGAGATGGCATACCTCGACGACCGGCATCCATCCTGGTACTGTGTCTTCTCTGCGCTATATCTGGGTCGAAGAGGGCAGATGCGCGCGGCTTCGTTTTCTTTACTTGCTTTGTCCTTGAAAGTCATGGCGTCGCGGGAGTCTTTGAATGGGCCGTCAGGTACTTTTAATCATCCATTGTTGGTCTCGATGTGCGGGCACAGTCGGGAAAGCCGAAATTCACGCACAGATCCAAAGCATAGAATTGAAGGCACCGGGGGGG
>NIGB01000005.1:1272987-1293503 GCA_003055145.1 Escovopsis weberi
GGGGGGCGAAGCAGCATCTTCCAAGGGGGAAGAGAAGAAGGAAAAACCAAAAAGGAAAAAAAAACACTGGGCATGTAGAGATAGTTGAATATTCAAGAATGTGATGGATTTTTTTCTCCTTTCTTTCTTTCTTTCTTTCTTTTTTCTTTCTTTCCTCGCCGACTCCAACCCATTGAGCTTGTCACGCAGTGACATTAAACAAGTCTTGTATACATTTTTGTCTAACCGTACGAAGATCAATGGCTTTCGCCTATATGTAAAAATGGCGGTTGAGGTGCCGCTTGAAGCCAAGCCAAGAGAAAAATGGGCCACGAATGGCCTGGACGGATTTCCTTTTGATATCTTTTCCCCCTTTTGTTCGACAGAAAAGTAAGTATGTTCATATGTATATCCGACAGCTCAGCTCTTGGTGGCGATTCGGTTGAAGACGCTGGAGCCCCGGGGCTGCTTGCCCTCCAAGATGTCGAGCATGTTCTTCCACACGTGTCCGGGGGACTGGCTGGCGTCGATGCCCTTCCAGATGCCCGTCTTGCGGTAGTAGTCGACGACGGGCGAGGTCTGGTCGTGGTAGGTGACGAGGCGCTTCTTGAGGGCCTCTGCGTTGTCGTCGCTGCGCTGGATGAGGGGCTCGCCGGTGACGTCGTCCTTCATGGCCTCCTTGGGCGGGTTGAAGGTGGTGTGGTAGGAGCGGCCCGAGGCCGGGTGGATGAGGCGGCCGGTAATGCGGGCGACGAGCAGGGAGTCGTCGATCTTGAGCTCGACGGCGTGCTGGAGGGTCATGTTGCGCTCCTTGAGCATGGCATCGAGGCCCTCGGCCTGGGGGACGGTCCGGGGGAAGCCGTCGAGGATGAAGCTGGTCGTCACGGCAATGGTCAGTGTCCTGCATCCCACTTTTGCGGTTTCCGTCTTTTTTCTTCTTCTCCTCCCATACGCCTATGCGGTCTTTTGCATCCTGCGGCGAGCGAAGGCCCGAGACAAAACAAGGACGAGGGAAGAAGAAGAGATGGTAGAAGAAGGGGAGGGAAGGTTGTAATTACCCGCGCTGGCACTCCTTGTTGTTCTCGAGTTCTTCTCGGATCATGCCAATGACGATCTCGTCGCTGACGAGACGGCCCTGGTCCATGATCTTCTTGGCTTCGCGGCCAAGAGGTGTCTTCTTGGCGACTTGAGATCGCAGCATATCACCGGTAGCCTAAGGTAAATCGACCATATCAGAAAAAAGTCGCATTGCCAGCCGGTGCTGTCGAGCAGGGGTTCTTCTGGATGAAGGCATCGCATACCAAGTGGCAGCAAGAAAATCGCTCCTTGATCTTGGGGGCCTGTGTTCCCTTTCCTGCGCAAGCAGCTGTCAGTCTCGTGAACGCATCTCGGCGTGTGCTCACCCGTCGACGAAGTGACCGCGTCCATCAACGCGGGTGGCATGTCGAGGGATCGATGCGAGGGCCATGGGCGATGGGCGCGAGGCGCGAGGCGCGAGGCGCAAACTCACCAGCTCCCGGAGGTCCGATGAGGATCATGCGGATGTCCTCGACGGTGGCCGGGGCAGCGCCGGTGGTGCGCTGCTCGAGCTGTTTGATGCGCGAGTCGAGGTTGCTGATCACATCCTTCAACTGCTTGAGCTCATCCTCTACAAAACCCATGATTGCGAAGCTGGCGGGCCTTTCCGAGGCAATTGACTGAGTTGGCGGATCGCTGCGACTTAGCGAGAGTCGTTGGGAGGAAGAGCAGCTGCGCGGGAGGCTCGGGTCCAAAGGCCTTGCAGCGGTTTCGAGAGAGAGAGGGGGGGAGAAGAAAGCAGAGGGTGAGGAAGAGAGAATGGAGAAGCAATGGGCGGCACGAGTCGGAGGACACGAGATTCGGAAGGTGGATGGATCAATGGATGATGGATGGACGCTCTCCGATTTTGCGTGGATGGAAACCAAGACGCCAAGACCCAGGACGGAAAACGGACACGGGCAGCCCTTCCGATGGAAAGTCGAGTTGGAGGGCCTGAATTGCGGGTGTGCGGGTTTGCTACGGCGCTGGAGCCTGCGCGTACTGGCCTGCACGTGGGAGGTTCCCGGATCTCCCTCCACCGCAACACGAAGAGAATAAATCAAGGTACCCGGGACCTGTGAGGTGCGTGGGAGGTACATTGGACGGAGCGCGGGTTCGGTCACGATTGGCCGAAAATCACGGCACGGCCGATAGCGCACCCACTATTGGCACTGATGCAGCCAGGGAGCCCCCCCATCGGCGACGCTGGGTCAAGTCCTTGGGGATCTGGATACGGAGTACTATCTGCAATGTTGCCTTTGTTCCGGGGTGAAGGCCAATCTCAGTGGCTCTGCGGAGGAAAATCGATCTCAGACGTAGCATATTCAAGCCGACGCGGGACTGCAGGCAGACCCTTCCATTGATCCGTAGCCGAACTGTAGCCGGCCAGTGCCGTGAGCTTGACGTCTACGAGTACCGGTATCGCGTGCTCCATGCACTTGAATCACGCCGTCAAAAATGTCGGCCTGCAATGGCAAGGGCCTGCAAAATGGACCTGGTATACGGAGTAGCATGGCATGGACTGCATTCCAATGATTCATCGTCGGAAACAGCACGTCAATCCACGATGGCTGCTCCCTCTCTTGAACTCCAGGAACGGCAACGAACCTTCAGGCTGGTGGGGAAGAAAAACCCAGGAGCCGGATATACATTTTCCCGTCATGCGCCGCGACCCTCGCTGAGCCACGAAGCCTCGGCGGGGCAACAAGGCCTGAGAGACGCGCTGTGGCAGGCACAACCCCACTGAACAGTGCTATCAATCCATCTGCACAGGAGGCTCAGCCGATAGAGCTCACCTAATGGTATTGAGAGATCCAGTTCCAGATTCGGGCTGATACTGTCCATACAGGTACGGAGTAGCACATCCAGGATCCCTGCCGCAGGTGCTCGCTACAAACGTAAGGCGAGGTTACCTAGCAGACTCCAAAGTGCTCAAGGTAGCAGCATTCAAGCCTCGAGCGGCGACGGCAACCTCGACAACTTTCTGCATACACATCAATCCATTCATTGCACCTCGGAGTCTCCGCGTCTGCATTCTCGTCGAGCGCCATTCGCATCTCACCGGGCAGGCAAGGCCACCGACGATTTACGCCTCCATCGCCACATTTGCCCATCATGCCGACGACCACAGCAGAGACCCTCTCCCTCGTCACCCGAAACGTCTCCGTCGCCCCCCTCGTCCTCCTCTCCGCAGTCGACCATTACAACCGCACAGATCAGAACAAGATCAAGAGGCGGGTCGTCGGTGTCCTGCTCGGGCAGAACGATGGGAAGAACGTGAGAGTCTCAAACAGCTTTGCTGGTACGTCTCCAGGACCATCGATCCGCCGCACTTCCTCCCCGAGAAACGACATCCCTCTATTGCCAGCGTGCAAACAACACAGCGCTCGAGATGGGAAAGATGGCTTGATCTAACGCACCGCTCGCCTTGCACAGTCCCGTTCGAGGAGGATGAGAAGGACCCTTCCGTGTGGTTCCTGGACCACAACTACGTCGAATCCATGAACGAGATGTTCAAGAAGGTCAACGCGCGCGAGAAGCTGGTAGGATGGTACCACACCGGCCCGAAGCTTCGGGCCTCTGATCTGCAAATCAACGAGCTCTTCAAGCGATACACACCGAACCCGTTGCTGGTCATTATCGATGTCCAGCCAAAGGAGTCGGGCGTTCCCACAGATGCCTACTTCGCCGTCGAGGAAATCAAAGATGTAAGTGGTGTCACAGGAGGCTCACCAGGGACAGAACGCCCCACCCACCATGGCACTTGATTCTGATCGCGGGCATCATCGCAGGACGGCACAACGACCGCACGAACCTTTGTCCACACCCCGTCCATCATCGAAGCCGAGGAGGCCGAGGAGATCGGCGTGGAGCACCTGCTACGAGACATCCGCGACGTCGCCGTCGGCACGCTGTCCACCCGGGTCACCAACCAGCTCCAGTCGCTCCAGGGCCTCCACCTGCGACTGCGCGATATCGGTGCCTACCTCCAAAAGGTCCTCGACGGCCAGCTGCCCGTCAACCACGCGATCCTCGGGAACCTGCAGGACGTCTTCAACCTGCTCCCCAACCTCTCGACGCCCGAGGGCGACGGCAAGTCCGGCAGCCGCGAGCTGTCGCACGCCATGAGCATCAAGACCAACGACCAGCTCATGGCCATCTACCTCAGCAGTCTGATACGCGCGATCACGGCGTTCCACGACCTGATAGAGAACAAGATCCAGAACCGCCAGCAGCAGGAGGAGAAGGAGGCCAAGAAGGACGAGGGTGCCGCGGGCAAGGAGGAGAAGAAGGAGAACGGCGCCGCGGGGCCCAATGGCGAGGCAAAGGAGGGAGGCGACAAGGACAAGGAATCTAAAGATAAGAAAAAGTAGCAGTCGCGCAACAAAGATATCGAAAGAGCCGGATAGAGAAAACGGCCCGTCCCCTGTCCTATTCTCCTCTGGCGATAAATCCAATTCGAAGTACTACAAACGAATGCGCACGGCGTTTGCTGAACTGCATTGATTTGATCTATGTGTATGTACAAGAATCGAATCAAAGGCCGGCAACCATGGCCGCGAGCTCTTCCTTTGCGACTGTCCTGGTCTCAACGCGAGCGCCCAGCCCGCCCTCCCACTTCTCGGCGAGGAAGCACGCGAGGAGATGCTTGCAGCACGGCACATCCGCATCTCCCTCTAGTACTTGCCCCCGCCCCTGGCCTCCCTCAACATCCACACTGCCCCCGCGGTCCTCCCTCCCGTCGAGACTCAAGCCTCCGAAATCGAGTCCGTCGCTCATACTCGTAGATTCGCCCTCCGCACGCCCAGCCCACGCCGCCGCGCGGCGATACGCCTCAAGCGCGAACGCCGCGCAGGAGCAGCTCCAGGCATCTACGTGCACGAGGTACCGCCGCCTGGGCGGGCCGAGCGCCGCGTCCCGCCGGCGGTGGCTCGTCGCTGAGCCCGAGGCGGCGGACTGCACGGCGTACACGACGCCGAAGGGTCCCTGGGCCTCGGGGCCCGCTGGGTCCGGGTCCGCGGGCGGCTGGTCGTCTTGCTGGGGGGAGGGGCGGGCGTGGGACAGGGCGAGGCGGGTGATGAGCTTGCGGTCGAGCAGGTCCAGGGCGGGGAGGACGAGGGCCGGGAAGATGACGTGTAGGGTGAGGAGGAGAGCGCGGCTTGATGGGTCCGAGGGGTTGTGCTCGCGGGCGATCGAGGTGATGAGGGAAGTGATGAGTTCGCGATGGGATGGGAGAGTGCGATTTTGCATTCTTTGCCTTGGTATTTTTTTTTTGTCTCTTTGAATTGCTTGCTCGGATTACGGTCTGATGGTGACTGGCGACAACAAGGCGTGCATGCTTGAATATGTGCCTTAGGAGAGATTGCAGAGTCTTGATGGTGGTGTTGATGCTGAGGTGTGGGATGACTTCAAAAGTCCGAGGTGCGGGACATAGTACTGTTTTGAAGCAATAGATACTACTTCTCTCATTGCGGCCGTCTCAACGCAGGGTTGGAGATTCGAAACAACCCCGGCGTACACGATTCTGGTCATTGATTCTACAAGTTTTACTGGCTTTGAGATTGTCTTTCTAGGTAGTATCTTACAAGATCTATCTCTACGCGTCCTCGGGCCCTCATACCCACTCCTTGGGCTTCCTGAGCACATCGACCAGCCTCTGCTCCCTGCTACCGGGCTCGGGCTCGTGCATGTACTTCCAGGTCGCCGTGAGCGGCAGGCTCATGAGGATGCTCTCGACGCGGGACCCGGGGGTGTTGAGGCCGAAGGAGGTGCCGCGGTCGTGGACGAGGTTGAACTCGACGTACTTGCCGCGGCGGATCTGCTGCCACTCCTTCTCCTGCGGGGTGAAGGGCATGTCCTTGCGCCGCTCGAGGATGGGCAGGTAGGAGGGCAGGAAGGAGCGGAGGCAGTCCTGGACGAAGGCGAAGGTGCGCTCCTGTCCGGCGGCGCCGGCGGCGCCGGCCTCGGCCTCGTCGAGGTCGTCGAAGAAGATGCCGCCGACGCCGCGGCACTCTGCGCGGTGCTTGTTGTAGAAGTAGTCGTCGCACCAGCGCTTGAAGCGGGCGTAGTACGAGGGGTCGTGGGCGTCGCAGGCGCGCTTGAGCGCGGCGTGGAAGTGGGTGGCGTCCTCGTCGAAGAGGTACGAGGGCGTGAGGTCGCTGCCGCCGCCGAACCACCAGGCCTGGGCGGAGCCGTCCGGGTTGGCCGTCTCGAAGTAGCGGTAGTTGAGGTGCACGGTGGGCGCCATCGGGTTGCGCGGGTGCAGGACCATGCTGAGCCCCGCGGCGAAGAAGTCGAGCGACTCGACGGTCGGGTCGAGCGCCTTGTGGTTGACGCGCATCTTGGCGATGGCCGGCTTCGGCAGCGAGCCGTAGACGACGCTGACGCCGACGCCGGCCTTCTCGAACACGTCGCCCTCCTGCAGCACGCAGGTGATGCCGCCCCCGCCGTTGGGCCGCGTCCACTCGTCCCGCCGGAACGGCTTGCCGTCGATGCGCTCCAGCTCCGACACGATCAGCCGCTGCTGCTCCTTGATGAACTTCTCCATGCGGAGGCGCATCGGCGAGGAGGCGCTGATGCCGGCCTCGCGCTTCTTCTGCTCATCCTTCTCCGCGAGCGTCGCCGCGTCGAGCTTCGCGCCCTGCGGCAATGTCTGCGACAACACGGCATCCGCTGCGTCAGTCAAGCTCTGGAAGTTAAAAGGGTTGGGGACAACCATGACGCTCCGGGTTGAAGGCGAGGCCATTGGACGAACCAGGTTGTAGGCAATGGGGATGGCAAGCCCCAGTGCGGCCGCAGCAAGCCATATCGACGACGGCGAAGACGAAGGCGAGGCTCTGGGCTGTGCTGAAGACGCTGCTGCTGAAGAAGAAGAAGAAGAAGAAGACGAGGAGGAGGAAGATGAGGAGGTCCACCGCCGACTACTGGAGCCGAATCGGGTTCTGGCGGGGAGCTGTTCCGAGCGCAGGCAGAGCTGCGCGGCGAGGCGTTGCGTCCGACGAAGAGCCGCCATCGTGGCCATGCCAATGGGGAGCAGGAATAGCGATCACGAGGAGGGGACCCGTGACTGAAACATGCAGGCAGCGTGCCCGACCAAGATGACCAAGATGGCCGACGCGAGGAGGCAGGGGTAGGGAGAGGGGAAGAGGATTGATGGGAAGAGGATGAAGAAGGGATCATGAGCCGGGAGCTCTCTGTGACTCGGCGATCATCCTTCGAACCCGAGAGCTGCCGATACTATCGTTATCCAAGAGAGCTGATCGATGGGGCGGGCCATCGAGATAGTAGATGCGTGCTCTTACGAGTGCAAAGTCGACCTCATTCATTGATTGATTGATCGTTTCCAATCCAAGCCTAGTGCGTAGCGTGAACACTGGAGGTGCAGATTACTGTAGCGACTGGCTGAGCCGACAGCACCAGATTCTTGGTCACTTCTTTGCCGAGCACGAACAATGACAGTATCATCACGGGCTGCCGTCAATTCTCCTAAGAAGCCTGCATCTTTCGAAGCTGAGGTGAGTCTCTAGGTACTACTCCGTAATATCGACAGCATGATCCGAGACTGGCATATTGAGTCAACGCCGTGCTTCAGTCGTTTGGAGTTGGTGCATATCACATGGTCAGGTGATTCCCCTACAGGGTAGCTGCTCCGGGCACGAGGACCACATGCAGCACAGATGTGCACGCAATATCCAGCACTGGATGCACGTTCAACATGAGCTTCGTGGTTCCCCTTTGTCTGGGAACTCGTACTCGTACCAGTACTTGTGCGAGCAGGTATAGGGGGTCTTGAGGTCTTGATGGGCCATGTAAAGGAGAGGTCCCTTGATGGATCCGTTGGAAAAGGACTAGTGCCTCATATCTCCTGGCGGAGGACCAGGTCAGGAGCTCGTCTGCGGAACGGTTATGGTCGGAGGACGAGGCATGGGGTGGCTGATCCTTGCCTTGGGGGCTCCGTATTCCGTACGGAGCAACAGGTCTGGAAAAGGAGGACAAGCTGGAACATTACCACTCCGTAGTATAGAGCGATACGGAGTACTCCGTACTCCAGACCAGTTCACCTGTCTTCCGTACCAGTGGCAGATGACCTTGCTCTTTGACAAAGGCTCATCTGAGCGCGGATGTTGGAATCCAACAGGAGTCATTTCTGCCTGTGCGAGTACATAATAGCACCAGCATGTTCTCTTATTCCTGTGTTCATATTGCATCTCATACATATTCTGTATGTATTCATCAATTCCTTGATGGATTGATTGAATGGATCTTCTACTCCAAAGCGTCCGTTATGCACACCGCAACAAGGCGAGCCTGCACTGGCGGACGCGAGCTGGGGATCCGGTCCCCCAATGTGCGGAGTACTCTCTGTCCCGCAGGTACAGTGCATGCACTGGATGATCCACCCCTTCACTGCAGGATGGATCACTGCGATTCACAGTGCGAACCAGCTGCCGATCAGGGACCCGGTACCTGGCAGATACTACAGAGCCCCCCCCCCCCCCCCCCCCCTTTCCCCTTCCCCGGCGGCGAGCTGGCCCCCATCATCCCGACATCAATCAGCAGCAGTCAGTGGTCTCTGCCCGTCACTCTGGCACTGCCAGTGGCATCAAGTCCGGTGCAGCCTCGAGCTGGATGATTCATCGATTGATGCTCTCCGTGGAGGCGAGCCGCTTTGGGTCTAGCGCCGCGGCCCCGCGTTCCCCATCCCTGCCGGCACAGGCGGTCCAAGTTCTCAGTACCTCTGTTGCTAGGCGATTTCCTGTGTGAGAAGAGGTATTCGGCACCTCAAGGCTCCCCCCCCCCCGGAGATGCCTGTCCTTCCACACTGGCTCCGGGGCTGTCTGGTGTGTCTGCCTCAGCGTCATTGCAGTGCGTGCTACGAGTATGTACATGTTGCCTTGCGTTGCCTCCAGCTGCCTCGCGCGCTCGTCGAGCTCGTCCCCGGACCCGGTCGGGCCACCGCCTTCGCGTCTCCCTGGAAGGCGAGCTGGATCGCACGAGTACGGAGTAGTACGAGTAGTCACTCCATTATCCTCCAGTCTTCAGGTGAGTGAGTAATCTGGTTTCTGGATCCCACCCCCAGGATCGGCACGGGTCCCAGGGAGGTGAGCACAAGGAGGTTGATCCAAGTCCTGAATACTAGGTACTAGGTAGCATAAACCGCCCCTCTGGGGACATCCATCAATCCATCCACGTGCTGCTCCTCATACATAACTCCGACTCTCAAAGGAGCTCGAGCTGCCACTGCCGCTACTACTACTAGTATACTGCTACTCGGGTACTCGTACGAGAGGCACCAACTTCCAGTACGTGCTTCTTATTCTTAGTCAGTGGTGCTACTCCTACTACTACTACTAGTACTCCCGCCTCTGCCATCACCTCGCCATCACCTCGCATATCTTCCTCCTGCCACATCCATCTCGCTCTGCTTTCTCTTCCCCTTCCATCTACTACTACTCATCCACCATCCCTAAACACATCACGACAACTCCGTCACCCATCGACAAGCCCGCGATTCCAACTCGTTGACCATCTCAGTCTCTTGACTCCAACAGCCGACCACCTCCCTCTGCCGACCTCGACGCTCCTCCCACCACCCCGATCCCTCTCCAGCTAGAGCCTATACGCGCATCCATACGTCAGTCAAGATGCGCAGCAAGTTCAAGGACGAGCACCCCTTCGAGAAGCGAAAGGCCGAGGCCGAGCGCATCCGACAGAAATACGCCGACCGCATTCCCGTACGTACTCTGCCACCCATCCATTCTCCTGCTGTCTTTTTATTTCGTCCTTGTCGGCTCCTGGCCATTTCGCCTCCCTTTCCGGCTCCCTACTACTAGTAGAGGCAGTACGCGATGAATGGGGACCTGGCCGGCAGACACTACTACTACTACGTCTACGCCGATGGACTACTACCCAGCAGCCATCGCGACGAGTACTCCATCAACGCAAAGCATCACCGGCATCAAGCAAACTTGCATCTTCATTTCAAAACGGAACACTAACCCCCCCTTTTTTTTCCCTTTCTTCAAATAGGTCATCTGCGAGAAGGTCGAGAAGAGCGACATCGCTACCATCGACAAGAAGAAGTACTTGGTCCCCGCGGACCTGACAGTCGGACAGTTCGTCTACGTCATCCGCAAGAGGATCAAGCTGTCGCCCGAGAAGGCCATCTTCATCTTCGTAGATGAGGTCCTGCCCCCCACAGCCGCTCTCATGAGCAGCATCTACGAAGAGCACAAAGACGAGGATGGGTATGTCATCTCCCCCCTTTTTTTTTTAATTCTGACCCTCCCGCCATCCGTTCGCATCGCCACCCCCCTTGCGCCGTGTTCAGACCGACTGACCTTTGTTTGCCCACAGCTTCCTCTACATCACCTACTCCGGCGAGAATACCTTTGGTTCCGCCTAAGTTCTCGAGGTGATCTAGAACCAAGTCCCTCCTTTCCCCTTGTCGGCGTGGATGATGCGGGCGTTCCGGTCTTACTTGGGCGAAGACAACTCTCGATGGGGGAAATCTCGGGCTCTGTCATGCTGTGCCTTTCTTCTTCTCCCCTAGCGGGCCATGCCCGGCCTCGGTTGGGACCCAGACCCTGGACAACCCCCTCTGCTTTCTGTATAACTTGCTTTTCCTCGGTGGGATCTGTCATGCTAAGGGGAGGGGGGGGCTCAATCATGGTAGGACGCGCAGCACCGGGTGGCTCAGGAGGCGCATGCAGGCGGTCAGCTCCAGCTTCCCAAGCTCTGACCTTTGGCATTTGGCGATGGCTTCCGATATGGATCGCGTCGTAGCTGTCGTCGTGTCTCGCATCGCTCCTGCAATGTGATCAATCCCTCCTGTACCTGTTTGTCGCCACCTGGGATGTGGTCCAGACCCGACAAGCTGGGGTCCCTTCTTTCTGCTCATTACAGTCGTTTTTTATTTATGGCAGTGTTCGAGTACAGCATTAATCAAGAATGAGTCCAACATCGAAGAGACAGAGAGGACGGGAGAGGGACAGAGAGAGAAATCGTGTACAGCAATTTGCCGCCTTCAGTCACTCGTTACCAGTACCTTGGGCATTCTAGTTACCGTGGATTTAAGGGGTTTTGTATGTCTTTTTTAATCTCGAATAGACCAAACCACAATCGTTTAAATCGTTTACGTTGTCCGTGCGGGCCATTCGTTTGAGTCATGTTTATTCATTGCTCATGCTTCTCGTAATTATGTTATGTTCCAAAGTAATAAAAAAAATACATGCTAAATGAAGGTCGTCCATGGAGATAATATGCGCCTGGTAATAATGAAAATAATGATAATAATTAAAACCCACTTTTTCAAGAATGCGCCTGAGGAAGAAGGTCTTTGAGCCTCCCAAGACCCTGTGATTTTATGAAGATCATGTTCATAAGTTGAGGCTGCCCACAAAGCCCCCCGTTCCACGGACGGACATCGCCCTGTCTCATCGGGCCGTCCTAGACCTTCTCCTCGTAGTGCTCTGTCGCGTCGTACTGGTTGAGGATCTTCTCCTCGACGGAGGCGTGGAACACGTCCACCTCGGTGGTCGCAAACTTCCTCGCGCTGATGCCCTTCTCGAAGAGCACGTCGATCTCGGCAAAGGTGCGCCCGCGGGGCTCCGGCAGGCGGAAGTAGGTGTAGATGATGCAGCAGAAGCAGATGCCGCCCTGCGCGACGGGGGTCAGCTGCTGCTGCGGGAAGAATTCCATAAAGGGTGGATGCGATGTAGAGTACTTACCCAGAAGAAGCCCGTGTAATTCCGCCAATTCCAGGCTGTGGGGTTGAGCATGTACGGCGTGAAGACGTTGGTGATGATCCCGACGACGTTGCTGGGGTCCATGGGTCAGCTTCTTCAAGCATGGATTAAGAAAGGGGGGGGGGGGGGTCGGGATGACGATGGGGAGGGGACGACATACTAGAGATTTCGCGCGAGCACGACGGTCTTGATCTGCAGTCGGCGCGAGGACAGCTCGCTGACGAGCGAGTAGCACACGGTGCCGACGGTCAGCTGGTAGAACAGGGCCCAGACGACCATGATGCTGCCCGTGGCGAGCGAGCCCTCGCGGCGGTGCGCCTCCGGCACGAGGCCCAGGAAGCCGAGGACGAAGAGCATGCTGCAAAGGGCGCAGAGCCCATACAGGTAGAGCGTCCTGCGGCCGATGCCGAGCGTCATGAGGCCCCACGCGCCGAAGACGCCGACCATGTTGATGGCGTACTGGCCGAGCGCGAACGAGTACGAGTCGTGCGTCGACAAACCGGCCTGCTCAAGGAAGTAGGTCGAGTAGTTGGAGAAGACGTTGCCGCTCAGGTTCTGGATGGCCCACGTCATGCAGACGATCTCCGTGCGGCGCCGGTCGACGCCCTTGAAGCAGTCCAGGTAGGTCGCGCCGGCCGTCATCTTCTCCTCGAGGGCTGTGGTGTGGACCATCATGGCCACGGTCTCGTCGGCGTCGAAGTCCGTCTCTCGATCGACGCTGGTGAGCCGGAGCAGCGCCTGCTTGGCCTCCTTCGGCTTGCCCTGGCGGACCAGCCACCACGGCGACTCGGGCGCGAACCAGATCGCGATGAAGAGCGGGAGGGGCCACATCCACTGCAGACCGTAGGGGATGCGGTAGGCCCACTCGTCGTCTCGCTTCAGCATGGCGAAGATGACGCCGATGCCTATCTCCTGGCCCAGGCCCCAGCAGAAGTTGACGTAGGTCGTGAGGTAGCCTCGGAGCGCAACGGGGCAGACCTCGGAGGCGTAGGTGATGGTCAGGGTCTGGAAGACTCCCCAAGGTATGCCGCAGAGGATCTCGGCTGCAAGTAGGGCCTGGACATTGGGTGCCGTGAAGAAGATGGCTGTGAAGGCGGCGAGGAAGAGCAGACAGGCCATGACCGTTTTCCGGTACCCGAAGCGCTCGGAAATGTAGCCGTTGATGAAGAGGCCGATAATTTCTCCGACTGCGGCGCCCTATAAGCGAACAATTGAGTCAGCCGGGATCAATGGTCCGAGGGCATCACCCTCGGATGCTTGATTCAGATGGTACACAAGTGGATGTGCTCGTCTATCAGACGTACATTGCTGAGTCCGGCTTGCCAAGGGGCCGAGACTTGATATGTTCCATCCGCCGTTAGGGAACCGTATTTTTTCGCGAACTGCGGAAACGCATCTGCAATGGATCAGAGCATGGTCAGCATTGGAGACCGCTCCCGAGAGGTACCAGAGAAGAGGGCCAGGAGCGCGTGTTTCCTTACAAAAGTTGCTCACGAGACTGATGTCATAGCCTTCCATGACAATGCAGGTCGAGATGAGAACACTCCAGGCAATGGCTTTGGGATACAGCTTGAGACCCTGGCGAAGGGTCATATTCTGCTCCTTGGCCGTGGCGGATTTGGCGTGCTCGATGAGGGACATGTGAGTCTTGGACGGCTCCCCGTTGCCGGGGCCGGCAGCTGCGAGAGCATCACCGCCATTCTCGCGTACACCCGCCGTCTTGCTGTCTCTGGTGCCGGAGTCGATGTTGTCGTTGCTGCCGCTGCTGCTGGTTTTTGTCGGCCGGAGGATCTCTTCCGAACGCTCGTTGGGAGAGCTGTCGTCCCGAGCGTCAGCCATCCTGGAGGAGATGGAGGTGTGTGAATTGGGGATGCCTGGGTACGACTCGAGGCGTCGTCAGGATCGTGGCATCGGTGACAGCCGGCTGGATTGTTGCGGTCCCGTCTTGTGGATATTGCCACGATGAAGTAGAGAAAACTCGGAGTGAGGCTGCTGTGCAAGGGCTCAAGCCTATTAGTCGCTGGACTGGCCAAGTGGGGGCGGCGAAGGAGCGCACAGGACAACCTTGAAGATGGATGGAGTTGTGATGCGATTGATGCGATTTTATTAGCATGGCGGGACAGGGATGATTCAAGGTTGGCTTGAGAACGACCGAGGGCCGTCCGTGGAGGCGAGAGGGGTTCTAGCCATCGCCAGCTAGGCAGACAGATGGGCAGAAGGAAGCGTTCGAGGCACGATGATGGAGGAAGTACCCCGTAGTAGAAACGGTAGTAGTAGTAGCTCTTTGAAGTCGGAGCCCGGCGAGTCCATCATCGATGCGGAAGCGGTAGTACGCCGAACTTGAACTTTGTGGCATCGTGAAGCGAGGATGACTCGAGTAGGTAGGGCTTGGTACCTCGTCGACCAAGATCGCGATGTAGACGTGACGAGTGATGCTGGAGTGGAGGTACTTGTTGCCATGCTGCTCGCGGGTAGAGGTACCTGATTAGCGGTCGAGCCAATGAGAGAAGACGCCGGTTACTGTTAGTAGTGCCGAGTCGAGTTGCGGGCATCTTGAAGCTCCAGGCGATCCGAATCCTGCGTGTCGACGACGTGGAAGTGCGAGAGACGTCATCCTCGGTCATGCTGTCGGTCGACAACGTCTCTCGAGCTTGCTACTAGGCTGGACGAGCTCCAGGTTCGCAGACCAACCTCGATCAAGCTGAGACATGGGACCCTCCCCCAAAAATCATGGGGTAATGCTCCAGCGATCGTCGACCCCATGGGGAAGAGGGGACACGAGATGTGTGTGATGGCGGAGTCAAGGCCCCTGGTCCGATTCGCTCGATTTGGTTCGGTTCCGGGGAGAGTTGGGAATCCTGCAAGATCGCGGCGGCGTTGTCTGCGATGCGGAACCGCTGCGGGAGTGTTTGGGGTCGACGCATGGCTGCCGGCGGGACGAGACCAACCAGATCGCCCCAATCGGAGGCTCGAGAACGCTCTTCACGCGGGCCAGGGCCCTGGACAATGCAGGCATCCATCCAATCAAGCAGCAGGAGGATCGGAAAGAGAGAAAAAAAAAAAAAGCTCTCGCGAGGTCGCGATGGGAAAACATTGAAATAGCTCCGCGATGCTTGATCCACAGCCTTGGAGGGACGGGACGGCTTCTTCCCTTGATCGAGCAATAGACGGCGGCCCTAGCCTGTTTCGAGCATGATCCGAGCAGCGATGGGAAGTGGATCTCGAGCGCGAGCCGGTAAGTCGCGGCGAGAATTGCTCGATTCGGAAAGTCGCGTGAGATTGATGCTGGAAGGATACAGGCACTTCAATTCGAATTGAGCGAACGTGCGAGGATGCATTATGGATCCAGCACGAGGCCGACCTGCCTCGATTGATTCAACGGCGGAGCTGCACAGTGCCAATTCTTCAGTGCGCTGTCCGAATTCAGCACTGATTGATCAATGTTGATGCAGCAATTGAATTGATTGATCCATTCGCATTCTCACAAAGTAGGGGCATATTCGCACCCTCGTACGGAGTACTATACTCCATACTCCGTAGTACTTTGTGGATCATCCACACCCTTTGACTGCTGGATCCGATTATCGCAGAAACTCTACTCCGTGCTCCGTAGTACTTGTACCGTCGAACCCGCCGAGGACAGAGATGCAGTGTTTCAACTTGCGACTCCAGGCGTGCATTGTGATTGATTTGATGTATCTTGAAGCTCTCACCTCTAATGACTACCCTATACCACGCAAAGTGCTCGTCCCCGACCAAACATCCAGCAATCATCAATCGTGCTCCATCTGCATTGCCCGCAATCTCCCGAGAGCTCTGTCCTTCTCCACCATCCTCCACTCCACCAGGCGTGACCCATGCTGGTTGGTGACCAAGCTCTCCGCACTCGCTACCAGCAGCATCCATCTCCTCCGTGGCGGCGCATTGATTCTCCTGCTCTCTCTCTCTCTCTCTCTCTCTCTCCTCTCCCCTCATCGCCTCCAAGCCCCAAGAGCTAATCCCCGCACCATGTTGTCCTCCATGAGAGTTGCCGGCCGCAGGGCGCTTTTGCAGTCCGCCAGGCCCAGCACCTTTGTCGCCCGTGCTGCCTTCTCTACCTGGAAGGATGTGGCCCAGGGACCTCCGGTATGATAGATGGACGCCGCCAATCCTTCCCCGGTGACCTCGAGCTGGGCTGACCACGTGTTGTGCATAGGATGTGAGTCGATCTGCGCCCTGATGCGCCGAGCCCGCCAACAGCTCCAGCCCGTTCGACGAGGCTGCATGGCCGAGACAAGAGGCGTCCTTCCTTCGTTTGCCCATATAACATACCCTTTCAATGCTGACTGTGGATCTTCTCGTCTGATTCCAGGCCATTCTCGGTAGGTTTGCGCTCCCAACGGCTGCTCAATGGATCTCGGACTGCCATGTGTTGCTGACGTTGCACCCAACTTGATAGGTATCACCGAAGCCTTCAAGGCCGACAGCTTCGACAAGAAGATCAACCTCGGTATGAACGACCACATCCTTCTCCGCCGGATAGCCCGTGAAGCACACTTATATCATATCTCGAACGATGGCGGCCCTGCTCCTCTCTGCGCCGTCACTCCTCTGCTCACCATCCGTCCACATGAGCTAATGGCCGGTCCGATTTAGGTGTTGGCGCCTACCGTGACGATGCGGGCAAGCCCTTCGTCCTTCCCTCGGTTCGCGAGGCCGAGCGCAAGGTCGTCGACTCCAAGCTGAACAAGGAATACGCCGGCATCACCGGTGTGCCCGAATTCCCTCCCTTGGCCGCCAAACTCGCCTACGGCACCTCCACCGGCCTCGACCGCATCGCCATCACCCAGACCATCTCCGGCACCGGTGCTCTTCGTCTCGGCGCTGCCTTCCTCCAGCGCTTCTTCCCCGGCGACAAGAAGGTCTACCTCCCCAATCCCTCTTGGGCCAACCACAAGAACGTCTTCCACGACGCCGGCCTCCAGGTCGCGAGCTACCGCTACTACAATAAGGACACCATCGGCCTCGACTTTGAGGGCATGATCCAGGACCTCCGCGCCGCTCCCAAGGGCAGCATCTTCCTCTTCCACGCCTGTGCTCACAACCCCACCGGTGTCGACCCCAGCCAGGAGCAGTGGAAGCAGATCTCCGAGGTCGTCAAGGCGCAGGGCCACTACGCCTTCTTCGACATGGCGTACCAGGGCTTTGCCAGCGGCGACACCGACAAGGACGCTTTTGCCGTCCGCCACTTTGTCGAGCAGGGTCACAACATTGCCCTCTGCCAATCTTTCGCCAAGAACATGGTAGGCAAAATACATGCCGCGATTCCTACCAATGGTGAGCTGACATTCTTTCCCCTCTAGGGTCTCTACGGTGAGCGTGTTGGCGCCTTCTCCATCGTCTGCAGCGATGCCGCCGAGAAGAAGCGTGTCGACTCTCAGCTCAAGATCCTCATCCGCCCTCTGTACTCCAACCCCCCCATCCACGGTGCCCGCATCGCCTCCGAGATCCTCGGCAACCCCCAGCTGTACCAGCAGTGGCTCGCTGAGGTCAAAGAGATGGCCGACCGCATCATCACCATGCGCGCCCTGCTCAAGGAGAACCTCGAGAAGCTCGGCTCCAAGCACGACTGGTCCCATATCACCAGCCAGATCGGCATGTTCGCCTACACCGGCCTGAACGCCCAGGAGATGACCAGGCTGGCCGAGGAGTTCTCCGTCTACGCCACCAAGGATGGCCGCATCTCTGTTGCCGGCATCACCAGCGACAACGTCAAGCGCCTGGCCGAGTCCATTTACGCCGTCAAGGGTTAAGATGTTTGACTGGACGCCGGCGTCGCTCTGACGCGGCGCAGGCTTTGTATTCAGATCCTGTACAAGAAGTAGGCCCAAAACAGAGGCAAAGCGATCACCGACGGTGTTGGCTTGAAGGCTTTATTAAAAAAATGGAGGATGGGATCTGATAGTCCAATGTACAACATCATATACTCTCCGCACTCGCAATCTGCAATGATGACGCTCGACAAATGATGATGATGTTGTTGCGCGCTGGCAGGAAATAAAACAATGTAATGTAAGAAAAAAGCAAAAGATGCATATCGTATCCTCATAAGCGTCGGTTGATCCGCCCGGGCGGGGGGCCTCACGGCGTGACTCGCAGGCGGTCAGCGTCCCTCTCCAGATCGCCCATCAGCTGGTCCATGTCGCGATACGTCCTCCCCCTTTGCTGCTGCGCATCGTCGCCGGACGCGTCCTCCGTGTCCGGCGCGGCGGCGCCATGGCGCTCCAGCTCGGCCCGCAGGGCGCGCACGGCGTCCGAGGCCCTGAACCTGGTGTCCTTGAGGCGCGTCATGTAGTTCTGCAGCGCGGAGACGACGTCGGGCGTGTAAAACTGCCTGCGCAGCTTCCACAGCTTGAGCTCTGTGGACTTCTCCGCGATCTGGGCCTGCAGGGAGATGTCTGTGGCGCGGAGCTCAAGGCTGCGGGCGACGACGCCGTGCTTGGCCTCGAGGGAGCGGACGAGCAGCGTGAGGCACTGGGAGTAGGTCTGCAGCAGGGCGGCGAGGGCTGCGAGGGCGCGCAGGCGGGACGCGGCGAGGGCGGCGTGGGCGGTGGCGAGCCGGTCCTTGAGGTCGGCGAGGTCCTGGGGCAGGGCGGCGACGTGGCGGTGCAGGAAGGTCGGGTTGGTGGACGGGTGGGTGAGACGGGCGAGGCCGAGGGCGGCGGCGTGCAGGGCGGCGGAGACGAGGTCGGCGAGGTCCGGGAGCAGGGACGGGAGGTCGGCGAGGGGCGGGCTGGAGAGCAGCAGGGCGACGGCGTCGTGGGGCAGGGCGTGGGCGGCGTCGAGGAAGGGCGGGAGGGTGAGGACGAGGTCGAGCAGGGGCTCGGGCAGCGGGTCGGTGGGGGAGAGGGACTGCGCGCGGCGCTGCTGCAGGCGGTTCGCGGGCCGGAGGGCGCGGGTGGCGGGGAGGGATGAGGAGGACGACGAGGGCGATGATTGTGATTGGGGCCCGGCGGGGTCGGAGACCGTCCGGAGGGCGTGCTCGATGAGGTGGTGCTTTATCGCCCTCTGGCGATGCTTCTCGAGGCTCTGGAGGACCAAGGGCCAGGTGTCAGTCAATCTGCGTTGTGGTCCGAAGGTCATTGACGCACGAGGGCAGGCGGCTGGAATAGGTTATTTACCTTTTCTGTTGCGGCACGGTCTTTGCCCTCGGGGTGGTTCTTGGTCGAGCCATCTGGATTCAGAAGGGAGGTGGTGAGATGCTGAAACAGCTTTGCGAATTCCGGGTTCCGTTCCAAGATGTGCTCTTCCACGACGATCGACATGGTCGGGGGGGAAATTCGGGCTAGACGAATGGGAAGTCAACGTCGTAATGTCGGTGCAATGCGAACCGCTGCTCGTTGTGCCATGAACTGCCGAGGCAGTTGGGAAGGGGGGGGGGGGGGTTCGGACGGCGATGCCGTGCTGTCGATACCCAAATGTGGGGGAACAAGGAGGCCATCACGAAAGGGTCGCGGGGTCACGTGAAACGTAGGCCGGCGCCCGATTGGCTCCGCGGCCGAAACATCACATTTTGCGATGGATGGGGATTGCCGCAGGGTCGAGGCAGATGGCGCAACAGCACTCCACGCTGCCGGGCTTGCATACATTCAATTTGTCTCCGGAGCACCCCTCGCATAGCCTCTCGAAAGCGATGAACCGGTTATAACGAAAAAGAGAGAGACAGAGAGAGAGAGAGCGAACATCCCGCAGACTTTCCGAGTTCCGCGCCCTCGATCTTCAGACAGTGCGCCCTGCAACAAGAGGCCATCTCACCATCGACACAATCATCAAGCTTCGGCGCCGCAACCATGTCCTCGATCATCGGCTCCGCGAGGCGGCTCCTCACATCGACGCTGCGCCCGGCAGCCTTCCCCACAGCCTCGCCCTCCTCCTCATCCTCCTCAGCATCGTCAGCAGCCGCCGCCGCCGCCGCCGCCCGACCTTTGCGATCCTTCTCGACGACGCCCGCCCCGCAGACCAAGACCATCAAGCCGCACCGGCTGCCCTCGGACCTGATCCCGCCTTACCCCTACGGCGAGCGCCGCATCTACAAGCAGTCGAACCGCGGGCTGTACGGCGCCGCGCGCATCCGCTTTGGCAACAACGTCGCGCCCAAGCACAGCAACAAGTCGCGCCGCTTCTGGCGGCCCAACGTGCACGTCAAGGTCTTCCCGCTGCCGTCGCTCGGCGCGCGCGTCAAGACCCGCCTGACGCTGCGCGTGCTCAAGACGATCCGCAGGGACGGCGGGCTCGAGGCGTACCTGCTCAAGGACAAGCCCGCGCGCGTCAAGGAGCTCGGCCCCGGCGGCTGGAACCTGCGCTGGCTGCTGATGCAGAGCGCGCCCGTGCAGGAGCGGCTCGAGGCGCAGCGCAGGGCGCTGGGCCTGCCGCCCGCCGAGGCCAGGGGCAGAGACGACGTCGTCCAGTACGCGCTCGACTACGCGACGCCGGGCCCGCTGAGCGTACGGAGCAAGAAGACCATCGAAGAGCTGCGTGCCGAGATCCTGGGCGGGTTGGGCGAGTTTACGCTGGGGAACGAGGATTTGTCCGAGGTCGAGGGCGTCAAGGAGCTGTCTGATGAGGAGGAGGAGCTGCTGCTGCGGAGGACAGACGCGGAGGACGGAGAGGTCAAGAGCACAGAGAGCCAGAAAGAGGGCAATACGGTTCCATCATAGAAGGAAAGGGGGGGGGGGGGGGGCGATAAAAAGAAAA
>NIGB01000005.1:1293528-1317694 GCA_003055145.1 Escovopsis weberi
GTGGGGGGGCGAGCATCAAAAGAACAATTGGCATCCATCATCTACAGTGATATATACAAGCGTATGTGTGCGTGATTTTGTGCAACTGTGACCCATTGAACAACGCCTAGATCGAGCTGAGCCTGCGGAGGGGGAAATGAAAAACTCCAACTTTTGGACATGGAAAAAAATAAGGTTGAAGAAAAGAGATGGGAATCAAAAGCTCGTGACCGAAGGGAAATCTCAGAATCGAAGATCCCAGCCGATCTGGGGACCGATCCGGGGCAGCTCCTCCGCGACACTCTGCACGTCCTTGTCACCTCTGCCACTGAGGCAGATGACCAGGTCCTCGCCCTTCTGCATCGTCTTGGCCAGCTCCATGGCTCCGTAGATACCGTGGGAGGACTCGAGGGCGGGGATGATGCCCTCCAGCTGGCTGAGCATCCTGAAGGCAGAGAAGGCCTGGGCATCAGTCGCGGCAACGAACTTGGCCCTCTCGCTGTCCTTCCAGCTGCTGAGCTCGGGGCCGACGCCGGGGTAATCCAGGCCGGCGGAGACGGAATGCGTCTCGACGATCTGGCCGTTCTTGTCCTGCAAGACGTACGTTCTCACGCCGTGAAGAACACCCTTGGAGCCGCCCGACAGGGTGGCGCTGTGGCGCGGGGTGTCGACGCCGTCGCCACCAGCCTCGACTCCGAGGAGCTTAACGCTCGGGTCATTGGAGAATGGGTAGAACATGCCGACGGCGTTGCTGCCGCCGCCCACGCAAGCGACGACGGCATCGGGCAACTT
The DNA here is from genome assembly GCA_003055145.1 of Escovopsis weberi. Classification (NCBI taxonomy): domain Eukaryota; kingdom Fungi; phylum Ascomycota; class Sordariomycetes; order Hypocreales; family Hypocreaceae; genus Escovopsis; species Escovopsis weberi. Next base: position 1,294,300 of record NIGB01000005.1, read on the forward strand.
GCCGCGGAGTTCCTGCATCTGCTTCTTGGTCTCGTCGCCGATGACGGATTGGAAGGTCCGCACAATCGTGGGGTAAGGGTGAGGGCCGATGGCAGAGCCGATGATGTAGTGGGTGGTCTCGAGCTCGACGACCCAGGCGCGGAGGGCCTCGTTGACGGCATCTCGGAGGGTCTTGCTCCCGGCCTCGACGGGGATGACCTTGGCACCGAGGAGCCTCATGCGGAACACGTTGAGGGCCTGTCGGCGGACGTCCTCGGCACCCATGTAGACGGTGCACTCCATCCCGAACTTGGCGCAGACGGTGGCGGTCGCGACACCGTGCTGGCCAGCGCCGGTCTCGGCGATGATCTTGGTCTTCCCGAGGCGCCTGGCCAGGAGCAGCTGCCCGAGGGCATTGTTGATCTTGTGGCTGCCGGTGTGGTTCAGGTCCTCTCGCTTGAGCCAGATGTTGGCGCCGCCGCAGTGCTCGGTCAGCCGCTCTGCGAGATGAAGGCGCGACGGTCGGCCCATGTAGTCGTAGTACGATCGGTACTCCTCCCAGAAAGAGGGGTCGTCCTTGATCTTGTTGAAGCCCTCCTCGAGCTCGGACAAGCAGTCCATGAGACTCTCGGGAACGTATTGCCCACCAAACTCGCCGAAGCGCTCGGGGATCTTGCCGTGGAGCGCAGCCAGCTGGGCGACCAATGCCTGATCCTGCTCGTCGGTGAGGAAGCCGTCCCCGTTCTCGAGGATCTTGTTCAGGGTGCCATTCTCCCTGGCCTGCTTGATCTCGGCGAGCTCGCGGCCACACAGCTCGGAGCAGTAGCTCTCAACCGTCTGCTCAAGCTGGCCGGGCGCGGCGTTGTTGATGGTGGTGATGATCTGGCTGCCGACGACGACGCCATCGGCGATGGCGCTGAGCTGGAGGAAGTGCTGGTGCGTGCTGACGCCGAAGCCCACGGCGGTGGGCTTGTTCCCGCTGTACTTCTTGACGCGGGCCAGCAGCTCGGGGAGGTTGGTGTTGAGCTTCCCGAGGGCGCCCGTGACGCCCTGCCTGGAGACGACGTAGATGAAGGAGTCGGCGAGCTGGCAGAGGATCTGCATGCGGGCGTCGGACGTGGCGGGCGCAATCAGGGGCACGTAGGAGAGCTTGCCCCTAGAGCAGAACTTGCGGAAGGACACGGCCTCCTCGGGCGGGAGATCGACGACGATGAAGCCATTGATGCCGGAGGCCTGGCAGTCCCCGAGGAGGCGCTCCTCGCCGTAGCTGAGAATCGGGTTGTAGTAGCCCATGAGCAGCACGGGGGCTTTGAGACCGCGAGATCTGGCCTCTTTGATCATTCCGAGCGTGGATTCGATGCTGACGCCATTCTTGAGAGCGACCTACACCCCACCACCAGCATATTAGCGACGAGGACGTACAATCGACCCGGGCGCGCGCCGCGGGGCAAAGTGTCTGAAATCGTACCGTGTTGGACGTCTGGATCGTGGGGCCGTCGGCAATGGGGTCTGTGAAGGGAGCGCCGATCTCGATGACATCTGCGGGCGATCTCGGTCAGCAATGCTCGAAGCGGTCTTGCCCCGCCAAACTCCATGGAGGGGTCAGGCGATCCGATATCGCGTTGGCGGGGGAAAAAAGGACAGCGACGCAACGCACCAGCTCCTCCTCGTTCCATGGCCAGCAAGATACCAGGCGTGTCCTCGGGGCGCGGGTAGCCCGCCGTGACGTAGACGACCAAAGCCGGCTGTTTGGTTCCATGTCAGTCTGGGTCAATTGGCAGCAGGCCCGTGAGCAAGGGGACTGACTCTGTTCTCGGCCTTGCAGCGCCGGAAGGTCTCTTTGATGGCCTCCATGATTGTCGACTGCTGAATTCTCTGACTCGCTGATCCAATAGAGGGGGAGAAGAAGCAGGAGGAGAAGGAGAGGAGAAGTAGGATGAGGAATCACAAGCAATGGGCATCAAGAGGACAGCAATGGCATCGGCGCCGGGCAGGCCCAAAGGTGGAGGAGGCTATTTATGAGTTTAGTCAATACGGCTCTAGCGCCTCTGGCACCGACTTCCGATGTCGTTGGCATCATTTGATTGATACGTGCATATTTGATGCTGGGGAGGGGCAAACATACCGGTAGGCATTTTTGGCTACCCTGTACTCCGTGCCTCTGGCTGGTATTGAACATAGAGGTAGAGGTATTGATCAATGTCCCTGATCTGCATCGGAGTCGATGCAACGCCGCTAGCGCCGAAAAATCATACTCCGCATAAGTGGCCGCGAGCCGCTGGCAGTCTTTATGCATGATCCCTGCTAGTGCATGCAGGGCCGCTGCAAGTTCCTGCGCATCGCCGTCGCACGGCAGGAGCCCGGCAGGCGCCCGGCCACCGGACATACCTAAAGCGGCAATCCTCCGCCCTCACGCCTCGGACGTGCATCAATTGATTGATTGCACGATCAATCCCTCGAACCAGCAGATGGCAGGATGGATTCCTTGACAGCCTTTTGGTGCAGCCACGGCACTTGTCGACCCCTCGATGCCGCATCCGGGGCAGTGGGAATGACGTAGGGGCGTGCAGTGGTCGGCCATGGCATGCAAGGATTCCAGCGCTGGTGGCTCGTGGAGAGTTCAATCGATTGATCCTGTCAACTCAATCCTTACGGAACCCGAAGGGCTTGGTGTCTGTAAACCCACCTACTCGTATCACGGAGGCAAAGATGGAAGAAGCCCACAGCCTCCCGTCATTTGAACGGTCTCGGTTTCCGAGCAATTGTGTATGTACATTTCGTGCAATTCATATTCCCCGGCCCATCCGGAGGTAGAGAAAGAGATCAACTCTTCTCGGGTATACGTGATCTAATCCGTACTCGTGCATGCAACACCTCTGGAATGCAAAGTGAAAATAACCAAGAACAAGATTGCACCAACTCGACGTCGTCTGATCCATCATCTACCACTCGCCCTTCTCATCCACCCGCCCGTAGGGGTTGGCCTCCTGGAAGCTGGTCGTGGAACTCAGCCCATAGACCGTCTTGTCGCCATATGCCTCCTCATTGGCAGCCTCATTGTTCCTCCTGCTGTTGTACGCTGCCGTCGGCTCCCATGGGGGCGGCTGGTCCTGCGGCCGCGAATCTCGCACCGCAGGGTTCGCTGGTGGCTGGTCCTCCGTGACATACCGAAGACCCCCCTCTGCGCGCCCTCGGTCCGGAACAGCCATTCCGACCAGCATTCGCATCACGCCGATGAGCACCACGATGATGTAGACGAGGAGGATGCCAACCGTGATGAGGGTCTCCTGGATGAGGCTCGACATGAGCCACTTGGTCACATGGCTCACAGCTCCGGTCACCTCGTCCGTCGTCACCGATGCCGGGGAAGCCAAGAAACTGTGCAGATCCGGGTCCCCAGAGATGGAGTCGCTCGCTCCCTGGCTGAACGTATCGTTGGGGAAGAGCGGGAAATTGACATGCGCATGGTCATGCACCCAGGTCAGACCCTTTTGCACGCTTTCGACCTTGAGTCCAATGACGCAGTGGAGGACCGATCTGATGGGACCTAGCAGGATCGTACCATCGAAAGCGAGCTCCAGGCCCTCCTCCATCTTGTCCAAGAAGACGTTTAACGTGTTGTTGACGGCATCCGTAGCGTTGGTCACGTATCCCAGCATGTCCTGATTGATGTCGTTGTTCAGGCCCATGATGACCCCGTTGGCGCCGTTCGACCAGTCGTTGGATGACTTCTCAAGGCTTGCAACAACGCCCTTGGCGAAGTCTCCGACCTCGTTCGCCAGCTTCGGGGCCTCCTTCTCGACGACCTTGAGGAGCGCCAACTGGCACAGGCATGAGAGGAAGCCAGTGATGGCAAGCGCCAAGACGAGCAGGGCCGCCGGCGATGTGGCGTACGCAATGCACCATCTGACGAGAATCTGCTTCTTGCCGCGGAACCTGGACGCGATTTTGATGCCAAAGGCAGACGTGTACGGGTGGGACACGATGTTGACGACGTCCATCGGGTCATGTTCGCCCTGAGACACCAGCTTTGCGTGCTTTCGTTGGCGCCGCCACCTCCTGATCTCCATGTAGGCCATGGGTCCCATGGCAAGCACGGCACCAAGGGCCAGAAGGACAACAAAGGCGATGCGGGCCTTTTCGATGGCTCTGTACACGTGGGTGAAGAAGTTTTCGAGCGTGCTGTTGTCGGAGCAGAAAGTCAATTGCTGCTTCTGAGCAAGGGGAAACACGCCATTGTCGAACTGGTAGCTGCCGTAGCTTTCGTTCAAATTGCGACGCAGGATCTCGAACGGGAAGGAGATGGCTGTCTTGGTGAGGTTCTGTACCTCCTCGAACGTGGGGAGCCTGTCATTCAGTCGCTGAATGTCCTTGCCGAAGTTGTCCGAGCTGAGGTTGAAATTGTGAAGCTTGCTGATGGGGTCAGTGAAATTGACCGTGGGAATATTCGGTATCAGGGTTCCGAAGATCGAATTCTCGATATTGTCTGAGAGCTTGTTCACTGCGTCCTGCAAGGCTTTCGAAATGTCCTCGATCTCGCCGGTGACTCCCTTGATGACGGAGTTGAAGGCCTTGGTCGCATCCTCCGTGACGGATGCCACGACTTCCAAGCTGCCATGAACCAGAGCGGTCAGGAGACACGTGTAGGTCGCTGTCAGGAAGTTGATGTAGAAGATGATGATGGCCTCTACACCTTGGATGACGAGGTCAAGACTTTCCACCATTCCGTGTACTGTCTTCTCAATCCCCGAGGCGGCCAAGTTGTTCACCCCCCTGGAGAGGTAATGAGGCATCGATGCCATGGCGCTTCCCACGCCCTCCACCTTTGTGCACGCCGAAAGAGCTTTGGATTCCGCATCGCCCATGTTGTCGTGGAGCTGTGCTATCAACAACAACATGCGGACGAGGACGAGGAGAAGCAAAAGGGTCCAGCGATTGATCCATATCTGCGAGAGTCTCGATTGCAGGCTGAGATAGGGCGTGACATAGGGTGAAGTGTCTGGTCGGGAGCCGCCCGTTGCTTGGATCTTGGACGAATTGACAGGCTCCGCCTGAAGCGTGCTGGGAAGATCAGGATATCTCGCTGGCGCGTCTGGCGTCGTCGAAAGGGCCATCTTCGAAGACTTTCTGGTAAAGAGAGAGAGAGAGAGAGAGAGAGAGAGCAGAAGAAGGAGATGACAATGTTGAACTTCTTGGAGGAGACAGATTGATGAAGGGGACTATTACGGCCAGCCGTTTGTAAAATGTGAGGATCAACCTCGTGAATCCGTCGGGTTGTAGAATGCGAAAGAGAGAAGCATGCAAGCAAACCGTTGCTCTGAATCTTGAATCAAATATCAGAAGAAGTTTACCATGACGCTATGTTAAAGAATGAAGAGGGGCGAAGAAGGCATGAAAGAAAGGTAGGACAAGGACGAGATTGCAGGAGTGTGAATCAAAAAACAAGCGAGGAAAGGGGCAAAAGAACGAGGGAAGGGAAAGTCATCGAAGGTGAACCAAACAAAGAGCCATCAAGATCCATTGTGCTCGCCGTCATCTATTTAAAAGGCCCCCTCTTCATGGAGACAATACGATCAAAGAAGACCCCGAGACCACCGCAACATAACGATGGATTGTCCCCATGGGCGCAAGTGGTGAAGAGTCGATGCCGTCTAAGCGCTGGAACTCTCTCCAGGCGGTCTGCAGCCAATCATGTCTTCCACCCCGGTTTGAGCAAGCGCACTGCCAAACATGGCCAGGCTTCATGTTTCTTTGCGTTCCATATGCATTCTCTGAAGCGCGGGCTTTGACGATGACGCAGCCTTGGCCCTTGGCCCTTGGCCCGCCTATTGACGACTCGATTGTGCATGCCGTGAATGAATGCGTGGTCAAGTGAGCCAGGTCGCGGACAATGGCATGAATAGTAGTAGGCGGTGGTAGGTGCTCAAAGGCTATCGTGCTATCGGGCAGTCGCACGGCGTGACGACGGCAGAGCTGCATCACTTTCATGAGGTCAGCCAGTGCCTCGAAGAGAAAAGACGGTGTTTTGGGTCGCTCCTCGGGGCGCCGCAAGGGCAGGTCATGCTCTTCCTCCGTGAAGCATTTTCGCTTCTGACCAACAACATCGCGAACCCGAGGGCCATGGCCGCAACCACTGCTGCGGGCTCGCCAACCACCACCATCACCTTGACAGGACGCTTCGACCGCGCTCAGGAACCACTCTTCGCCAATTGCCGCAGCCACACGATCGGTACGATACCTGAGCTAGCTGGGATGCAGACGAGATCAAGACGCGAGCCGAGACCTCTGGGAAAACCTGCCGCGGCTGAGGTTCGAGCGACTCTGAGCCAATGGTCTTGACCGTGCGAAAAAAAATAGCCGCTGGAGGATGCATCTGCCCACTGCCTCATCCGACGCGGCGGGTTGACTGGGGGTCCTGAGAAGGCTGAAACCCATCTCGACTGCTTGATCTAAGCTGGTGCTCTAGAGATGCCGGATGATCGACGATGTCTTCTCTTTGCCTCATTTTCTCGGGTCGGGGGGGCGAGTGGACTCGCGCCTTTCTGGCATGCGACGTGACGGCATCCGCACTTGCCTTGTTCCAATCGATGCACTCGTACCTGTACAGTGCAGCGCGGCGCAGTGGACGCAGGAAGGAGGAGCTGGATGCACTGTCCCCACCAGCTTGGTAGTGACTGCCCTCACATGCAGTGCTCTATCCTCCCTCCATTTCGATCGCTCTTACCCTCTAAGCCGGCGTTTAGATTGCCTCCCACACTGCAGGTCGCTGCTTCCCCCAAAAAGAACGGGGGTTGAGTTCAAGGTGGTTCGACCCATCTCCATCATCGCGATGGAGCTTCATACTGCCAGAGACATCCATTGATCGGGTGCCCAAGCTGTGCTTGCTTAGTATGGCACAGGGAGGCAGAGGTTGGCGCGAAGGCCTCATGTCACACTGGGGATTCAGCGCGGGGTTGGAATGGACATCGATCAACCCGGTCGAGCTCGTTGGGGGCTTTCAGGGCCACAGCCTGTTGGCCAGATATCGATTACCCCACGGCGACAATCCAACACAAAGAAGATGAGAATCCAACGCCTACTGCTCAGTCACAGCCCGACAATCCGACCAGATTCATCTCCACCCTCTGAATACGCGGATGGTCGTTCATGCCGCTGGGAATTGCTCTGAAGCATCCAAAGGTCCCTCACATGTCCCTCAGCGGCAGCGCATTCTACCAGCTCCATATGCCTTAAGCTAACATTTCTTCTCAGTCCAGGATGCTTGCAGTGACCCTTGACGATCTCACAATGATGAGCAATCAATCGTGATTGACGGAACATAGGCCGACTCCGAACGCTTGCAGAAAAGATCTGGAAACAGGCCAGGAGGCTCGTCATTTAGCCGCCGCGGCCTGCGAATATACGTGTATCTATCGCTACTCTTGCGGTGATGCCGTGCCCCTTGACCCCTTCTCGAAGAAATGTTAGCCTGCCCCTGGCGGTCCTGGTCACGAATCACTCGATCTATCGTGCGCCTTTTCCCAAATGGAGCCTGCTAAGAGCCACCCGTCAAACCAAGGCCGCAACTAGTCTCTAAACCTCTGCAAAGTACGGAGTACGGATTACCGTTTCCAATTCAGGATGTGCTCGCTTTTTGCATGATCTCCTCTGACACATTTTTGACAGAAGCTTCATCCCCGGGCCGCCTACCTAGGTAATTTGGGGAACGGTGCGGCTCTGTGACCGGCAATTCTAAACCGACTTGGGACGGACTTTGATAAGTCGAACTGTGTGGCCGCAGCCACGGGCGCCGGCCCGGCCATAGTGGGTGTCCTGCGAGCCGACCCTTTCATTTCCGGGAGGCTAGATTTTCACACTACCTTTTCCGTCGGACAGGGTCTTGTACATACCCGTCCAGTGCGGGTAGTGATTAAAGGGGTGGTTGGCAGCGCACACCAGAAAACGAGGTGAATTGCTGATCCCAACGGCGAGAGTAGTCGCAAACTTGATTCAGCCGCGTTGGTGGCTCGCAAGGCGCTCGGATGTTGGCCTTCATCAGCATAAGCGGGCATGTAAGGAGCTGTCGGACACGAGAGCGCTCAAAGAAGTGCATCACACATTGATGACTCGAGAAAGGGCTGACACATTGTTACAGATATTGCTTCGTTTGCACTTGGAATGTATGGACCTCTGATCTACGGTCATCTGTTGCTAATTGCCCCATTTCCAGGGACGATCTCGACGTCTCTCTACAAAACACGGATTGATATGCCTGCTGGTCAAACTCTGAGGGTCTTTGTGAACACAGGGGAACCTCTCAGCTTCAAGGCGGCCGCAACGAGGGGCTCACGGATAAATCAAAGCCTTGATAGAGGTGAGACCACTCCTGAATATTGACAGGAAGTGCTGTTATATCCCAGCTTTTCGGATCAACGAGTTGAAGCAGCCTGGCCCAGCCCGAGGCAACACCCGCATAGATTGAAAGTTGATTAATGGCTCAAAGTACATTTACTCACGCAGGCCATTTCGCATCTGGCGCGAGATGCTGGTAGCCAAGACCATTTCATGATTCGGGTGCGCCGAAAACAACGAGGGGCCCACGGCAATAAGGCATCTTGCCTCGATGCCCAAGCTTGCAGATCGGAGCTCGGCGCCGGTGTCAAAGGTTGGGAAGGTGATGCCACGAGCCCGGGATCACCAAACCAGCCTCAACCCCCGGCGTGTCAGGCTTAGATCCCCCGTGAATCTCGCGAGGCCTGGACGATACTTCCGGAACAGCACTGCCACAATCGAGTTTTTCACGGCTAGATTGAAGATCCACGTGGGAAATGGGTTCAAGCTTCGAGCACCACAGGTAAAGTGGTGCACAGTCGCCGCGGGAGTATGTACGCTTGGGGGCCCGGGCTTTCCGCACTCGTTCGATGCTGTATCCCAGCCAGCATGATGCCGGACAAATGATTGGCCAAGTTTGGCTCTCCCCCGGGTTTGTTTGCCCCGGACATCAAGACCACGGGGCGCAGGCATCATGAAGGGAGATGCGACCGATCACATGACATGATGGGCATGCAGACATGGTTGACAAGATTCTCGGCGCCTTGTGCTATGGCGAGGATGCTGGTGGAGGAGTCGGAGGCGCAATCGACCACATCTATTCTCCATCTTTATGCATCTGCTCGCTCTATGGTCCACCATGATGCCATTGTTCACTCGCGGAGAGATCTGGGGAGGATAGGAGCCGATGGAAGGGAACTGATTTCGCGTATCAAGAGTACTCACCTCCTTGCGTGGTATCAGCTAACACGAGCACGCGATTCCCTACTCCGTATTCCCTACCAGGTAACGGAATCATTCGTCCCCGAAGACTTCGCGCCCCTAGGAATCGAGATGTTAAGACACATCGCATCGCAGGGACTCCTCCGCACTCAAGACTGGGAGTGCCCATTCGACCTCCGCCAGGCTAGCAGCCACCCCTTGCACAGATTCATATCCCCAGGCTAGAAACCAGCACGAGCACGAAGCAGGATGCTCCCTACCGTGCTCGTTAGCCCGTCAGTGTGAATATGTACTCGCGCGAGTATGTACATACACACCAGTACTCGTACAGGCCGGAACAGCACCCGGACGGATCCGCCCCCCTGTCCGGGCCCTGAGGTTCCAAGTTCCGGATTCCCGCGTCTAGAAGTCCGGGTACCCATGGGTGCCTTCCCCTCCGGAATGAAGCCCCGTACATACTCGTACCTGTACTCGTACTCGTACGAGTACTCGTATGTGAACCAGGCCCTGGTCCCCTTGTTTTCCTGGTTCCCAGGCGACCTCTCGTGCCGCCGTTGCACGCGAAGCCGCACCTCTCCATCTTCTCGTCGAGTCCGATTCGAGCGCGCAACGGGTTGTCGGTCGATCAGGTACGAATGTGTGCCATCCGTGTACATACATACAGGTAGGCGACAGTCGTCCACGTTTGTTGTGAGAAGCCGCGCAGTCTCAGGGACGTGGTTTGGATAGTAGATTTGAGAATCTGTTCAGACCGGCAGATTTTGCAGTATCGTACGGAGTACACCTGCTCCAATCCGAAGCCCAATACGAAACGAAACGATCCGGGGCCTGCCCTCTAACTCCCTGTTGCTGGCTGACGAGGAGCAGGGACTTTTTACCTGTGAAAGGATGTACGAGTACGGAGTACGAGTACCTGCAGCTTGGGTGCATGTCCCGCAGTCAATTCGGAGCTCAGATAGGCCAGGTGTCATGTAGGTAATCTTGCACGCGAATGCCTTGCAGGAACCTAGAATCTGCACGTCCTGGGCCCGTGATCTCTTCATTTGAAGCATCGTTTTCGTCGACCGTCGACAAGTCCGGGAAGAAGCCAGACGAGTCCAGAAAATCACTTCCCTCAACGCCTTCGTCGGTCTCCCGCACCCTCTGGTCGGTGAAGCAAGTGTCCCGTTTCAAGAGGTGAATAAGGCAAGACAACGCAGATGAGGCCCCCCTGACGCTTCTTTGGCCTGATAATCTCTCCGGACACTACTCCGTGAGGCTATCAAGTCTCAGCGACCTCACAAAAGTGAGGAGTGGGACCCCTCAAACACAGTGGTGGTTTTTGGCCTCTAATTAACGAGGGTCATCTTCATAATACAAGACCTATCGTGAAGGCACTCCGCTCTGAGGCCATCGATTGCTTCCTTAAGAAAGTAAGAGCGCCAGATCGAGGTGATACCTGCTTAAAGAGGTCAGGTATGAATAGGTGGAGCGTCGAGCTCGGGGGATCCGGCTTGGCGGCTCCAGGGCACCGGCCTCAAGTCCTAGCGTAAGAAAATATGGACTCGATGTACTCTGTATGATCTTGCATGTGATGCATGTGATGCCTTTCCTGCTCACCGAGTCTATGCGGTTCTTGCGGTGATTGCTGAGCAGTATCCGGAAGGTGTGATGATGTTTCGCACCGGTCCACCAGTTCCTCTTCGCGAGGAATCTGTATCCTTGTCATGGATTCAATGCATGCCGATATCTGAAGGCGCTTGACTGACCTTGTGTGATACTGTCCTCTTTGTCCCCTAGTCTCGAGAGACCCGTGTGGTACTCATAGGTTTTGAAACGGATCAAGAGTGAAATCATGTTTCATTCTCTGCAAGTGAACCTCCGTCTTGGGAAAAGCACTGATATGCAATGGACTGACGCAACTAGTTCGAGATCTCATGACGCCCTTGAGAGGATTGCACCTGACTGGAACTCAAGGCGGCTTTCTTCGTGCACTGTAAATGCTCCTTCTTTGCGCATCTTCAGGTGTATCTACCTGTGATCCTTTCTATTGGGCCTGCGAGGGTTGACTGTGAGGAGCGCTTGTTGTTCTCGAACCCCTTGGATCCACGAGCGACCCAGAATCCTAGACATGCAGCCCAGTGCCCCGCCGGAAGCTATGATCCTGGTCATCCCGAGTGACGCGTGGGTAGATGCGAAATGAGTCTCATGCCTACCTGTAAGCGAGTCAAGGATTGGCCTAGGGGTGCTCGTACCAGTACCTGTCAAGATTCCTGAGCCTAATTCAGCATTCACCTGACCAAGGAGATTACCCGTTTGTATGTACGGAGTACCGTTTCGGCATTGTCAACGAAGCATTGGCAGGGGGCTGAAGGGGCCTTTCTGCAGTATTCCACTGGACCAGCTGAGATGATTGCGAACAAAAAAGCATACTGGTAGCCAAAAGGCTGGATTGATAGGCGGAAAGCTGTGGAGCAATCTCCTGGTTCGATCGAGTCGGAATCTGAAGCTCAGTCGAGTGTCAGCCATCAATTTGTGAACAGTATGCACTCCTTGTCGTCATGGATATTCTGCATCCTCGCTTGACGTACCTGTGCGAGTAGATTGATCGCCCTGCATCCCGCTCATCAACGTGCATATGGCAATCACCAGTAAGCACGCGGGCGATTGACTTCCACTGGACAAGCCCCACGAGGAATTCTCCGGAAGCCTGCGAGCCCCATTCAAAGCCAAATCTCATCACTATTAGGCTTTCTTAGCATATCCTTGATTCGTTGAACAAGCAAAGGGGACTTAAGGGGCCCAGGGGAATACCGACATTCTTTTTCCTGGAAAAGGAGAACTTTGTCAGTCTCCATGCTTCGTCTGGATGAGAAAGAATAATGAGGCAGCAAGACAGGCGGAGGATGGGAAGGATTCAAAGAGCTTCACACAAAAAGAGAAGGATGGTGGGTGGAGGGGGAAGAATCCAGAAAAATGACACACTTTCAACTTGTCGTCGGTACCAAGTCATGTCTTGAAAGCTTTATCCATCGTGTTTGGACGCCTTATCCGCCGTTTCCCGAATCCTTCTAGAGCCGTTGATCCGTTGTTCAAAAGGACTCAATCCGCTGGCTTCGCGCTGTGCACCTTGCCATTCAAGGACGAGAGCACAATTGCCGTCATTGCCGAGATTGTTGATGACCCGAGACATGCCAGTCTTGAAAAGACCTTATGTACATCACCCAGGCATTGGTCGTGCAGAGCGCCTTCTCAAAGCCTCGCTAGATGGGAGGTTGGTGCTGAGGCCTAGATGCTGACTTGACCTTGATTTTCAACCAGCCAGCTCCCCAAGTTCGGCCAAATCCCGAGAATTACGAGAAGCGCAACTGAGATGCATTTGTGTATAATACATACCGGTAGGATGCCGGCCAAGGCTTGGTTTCATCTGACCTGAGACCTGCATGAGACATGCGCCTCCCGACCGGCTTTTCGCACCTGTGGCCGAACTCGTATGTACATACCTCTGAAGTTGAAGGGCGTCGCGAGACGGAAGAGAGACAAGACCGAGATGATTCTCCAATTGACAGCCTCGTTTTGCAGATGGCTTTCGAAGGCCGGGCGTGGCAACAGGTTGAAGGAAATCGCGGCTGATTTGTCGAGCAGATACTGGTAACGAGAGGTTACATACATCCCAACATGTCGGGATGCATGCCTTCCGAGGATGGTATTGGCCATGACCCTTCACTCCGTGGACAAAGTCTTGGTACTCGCAAATCTCCTCCAAGCTGAAAGAGCAGGGGCACCTCTCGTAGAAAATCTGTGGAACTGCAGAGCTGTCATTTGCAACTGTGGCCTCAGTGGTCATGATTCGGAGTTGGGCTTTTACTGCCTGGCTTGGGACCCTTGGTGTCAGTCAAGGGCAACATTGCGACTTTCGATGGGCTCGTGGATTGAGGTCGTCACAAACCGGTGACTGCAGAGGCTTCGCAGCTGATGATGTCAGTTGCCCTTTTCCCGCTGTTGAACCAGGAGGGCATTGATCTATGGCAGACAGCCGACGTATGAATCGGTGCCAACGGACCAAGCTTCATCAGGACAGGCCATCGCTGCGTCAAAGCAGGGTAGATGAACACGCCGCCGGACACATCTTGCAAGCCATCAATTTGGTAGCCATTCCTCGAGAACGGGTTGAAGTATCTGTGTTGTGCTTAGCAGACTATTTTGAGAAAATCGTAGCTCAATTTGTTCCATGGAGAACAAGTCCGAAGAGAAGAGCTTTGGGTTCGATGTCCAGGTCAGCAAACTACCAAGTGGCCGCTCACCTCAAGTCTCAGTCGCACGGCCTTGGTGCCGCCCCGAGGAACACCGTGCCATTGATGCCCCAAAGCAAGACGGGAGCGTTCCCCGCGGTTCGCTCGTGTCACAATGGATCAGATGCAGATCGTCCGCACAGTACTCCGTACTCGTAGCTTGAGACTCTGGATTAGCCCGTCGCTTCAGGCTGAGATCTTGCGGAGGCATCAATGCATTCGCGTGGCACACTAGAGGGGCGGCTGTCTGTCAAGGAGGATAGCACGAGGTCCGAGAGGCCAAAGGAGTCCAGGTCGTGCTCCCGCAGAGTCCACGATGGATCAAATGGATCAAGCAATCAATCAATTGAATGGTTGATCATGGATCAGTGCGTTGATGTGCTGAAGTCACGTCTGGGGCCAGGCCAAGGCAGCGGAGGGACCTGCTACTGCGAGCCCCTGCCAGTGCGCTCGCTCCATTCAACGTGGCCCCACGAGCCCCACACCAACCCTACAGTGCTGGGTTGTTACTCGTACTCTGGTCGTACTCCGTTAGTAGGTACTCCGCATACTGGAGGTACACTCCTTTGCCCCTTCCCTACTAGTATGTACATATGTTCCCTTCAATGAATTGATCAATTGGCAGTGATCCCTTCCTTCCTGTTCCCTCTATCCCCTTCCTGCCTTGTCCCCTCCCTCCCCTTGCCCTTGCGTTCAAGGATCGGATCGCCTCGACAGGTGCGTCAATGTCCAGTACGAGTACGGAGTACAGATGCGGGTACTCGTACAGGAACGGAGTGGTGCCTTCCCATGATCCATTGAATTGACCCTTTTGAGGCGTCAGGCGTCCCTTCCGGTGCTACGGGATATTAGGGGCACCTTCCCCGTGCTAGCGGCAGGTACCTGACAGATGGCCGTCCCACTCGAGGCAGGCACTTCCGTCAAGGATCCATTGGACTTGGAGTAACGCGCTTCCCGTGATCAGGCACTGCGACGAGGATCTTTCCGAACACACTGCATTATCCACTCACAGGCTTGTTACCCGTACTCGTAACCACTGACCTCTACTCCGTAGGTATGTACCTACCACGGCCTCCTTTACGAGCACGGGTACGGAGTACGCATAGCACGAACCAAGAATTGATAAGTCCCTTCGCATAAGTTCTTCTCGACTGCCTCATGGCGCCGCCCCTCAGCTCTGCGAAGCACGCCTTGCAGATATTCGTGATCCTCGAGAGACAAGACTCGCTCCTTACAGAAAACTGAGTTCAAGGGATACGGGATGGTGCTCCCAACTCGTACCTGCTTGGAGTCGGATGGGAAAGGGGGGGAGGGGCGTGCCTTCACAGTTGGACAAGGGAGCGCCTGCCTGCCGCTCCACCCTTGCAAGGACAGTCGCTGATTGGTCCCGAGGAAATGGAGAGTGCGCGAGAAGGGAAAGGTGGGAGGAAGGAGGTACCTGGGGGTTACCTCGAACAAGGGGTGCCACGCCCGTGAAGCGCTCCTTGGTTCTTGCTTCTTTTGCTTCTTGCCAGGGCGCCGAGGGGAGGGGGATGAGGAGGGAGTGGGTTGGGAGTGGGAGCACCTCGGAGTCATGAGCTTTGAGCTCCCCGAGGCTGGGAGGCAAGACGCTCTCCTCCGACCTCCAGACCTCCAGACCTCCAGTCTAATCTCATCTCCATCCGGCTCCCAACGTACTACTAACCTCCTCGAACAAACGCACACCTCTGGACCGAGACTCGCTCCAGCGAAGCCGACCTTGCAGGCCTTCATCAGCTCGGCTTCACAGACTCCAACGCGGACGGCATAGCGGCGTCATCGCCCTGAGCCCCAAACCCACCAGAAACCGCCTTCGCTCCCCTCGATTGCCGAACCACGACAGCGACAACGACAAGGGACGGGGGGGAAATCTCATCAGAGACCTCAGCCAATAGGACCCTCAAGCACGAGCTTTGCCATATTGACAACGACCGGACCGTCGTTGTCGATTCAGACTGCGACCCGTCAGAGCCCTCGGCACCGCCTCCATTGGCATCGCAGCCTGAGCCACGTTCCGGACGGCTCCTTGTCCTCGTACATTCAGGCCTCTTCATCCACGCGCCTCCATCCCGATACGCTACGAGTACGGTTCTGGCCTCAATCCTGGCCTCATGCCAGCTGACAAACACCATTGTTTTGGGAGAAACCGACTCTTGCCACTGCCTCACGCTCTCTCCGAGACTTTGTTCTTTTCCTCGAGTGATCATACTCAATTCAGCTCGTAAGTTGGACCCCGATCTCTGCCGACCTGTATTGGTCGGATCGTATGGCGGCCATTGTCTGGGAAAGAAAAGGAAAGAAAGGGAGAGCAAAAGAAAGAAGGCATCGATACCCCGGGCCCACGGCCGTACGGAGTACCCTGCCACCGAGTTGTTATCCCGGGAGCTGCCGGCAGAAACATCAATAAGGGCTGTTGTGGTTCATTGCATTCCTGTTGAGCTCCCCGTCTGCCGCCTTCCATTTTCCCTCGACGCGTCCCGTTCCGACTTCTACGTTACTACCTCCTTCCATCCCCTTCCAGCTCCCACGCTATCTCTCCTGATGAGCTTCATGTCGTTGACTGCTTGCTAATGACGTCCTCTTACTTCTTTACTCCGAAGACAAGCAACTAGCCTAGGCACAACACACAACACTTCGGCGCAGCATACCCAAATGCTGTAGCCGCGCCCACACAACACGAATCATACGTTCTGACTTGCACCGACTGGCCAAATCACCTCAGACATAAGGCGTCGAGAGGTGCAAAGACTCGCCGAGGTCTTGGTCTGCAAGCCATTCGATCACCCGGCGCTCGACCCGAAACTTTCATCCAATGTGTTAAACTGCCCTCAAGGGTTGACGGCCATCACGATGCTGAGTGATGGCTCTGTGCGAGCTAGTCCTCATGCCGCTTCTACATCCTTGATTCTCGCTGAATCTCGAGATGCCGTGGCAAGCGATAGGTCGACGAACGAAAATGACGTTCAGGGAACGCGAGACGATGCGACGGCGAATGCAGTATATTCCAGATCCCAAGCGACGCCGCCGGCAACTCCTCACGACTCGCAGGAGATTCTTCCTCAGGCGTCATTTGTCCCGCCAGTGTTTCACAACTTTCTACGCGCCTTTTATCCCTTTCAGCCAGCCGTACCAGTGACGGAGTCCAGCGTGACATTACCTCTTGATGAGGGCGACATCGTTCTGGTCCATTCCGTTCACACAAACGGTTGGGCTGATGGCACTCAATTAGCAACGGGATCGCGAGGCTGGCTGCCCACAAACTTCTGCGAAGCCTATGGGCCCGAAGAAATGAGAAATCTTTTAAAGTCTCTCTTGAATTTCTGGGATCTCCTACGAAGCACAGCAGTCGTGGACAGCGAAATATTTCAAAACCAGGAGTTCATGAAGGGCATCATTGGCGGCGTTCGATACCTTCTGGCAAGTCGCTCGGATTCAAGCGCAATTGGATACATCGGCTAATTTGTAAGAACAGGAACGGACCCATTGCCTGACGAAGGAGTCATCCTTGATTCAGAGGAGTGACGGTCTTCGAAAGTGCCGCAAGTCATTATTATCCGAAGTCTCCAACCTCGTCAAGGCCGCGAAACGCCTGCAAGACATGCACCATAGACGCGTTCAATGTACGGAAGATGAGATCAACGACATGGTTGACCAAATGATCTTGAAAGCTTTCAAGATTGTTACCAAGGGAGGAAGGTTCCTGGATGTGATGCTTGACGAAAGGAGATACACTATTCCCACCACAATGAGTGTGGTATCTACGGCAGTGGATGAGGGCGATGTTCCGCCAACACCCCCGGCGACCAGCTCGGATGGGACAGTCGAGACTCGAACCGCGAACCAGGCGAGATGGAGCAGAAGACTGTCGTCGCTCCACTCGCAGCCCAGCAACAACACCTCCAGGGCATCTCGGGTCAGCTACGCCCAGGCCAAACGTCAATCTGTCGCCATAGCACACCGAGTGTCCCTTTTGCCGCAACAGAGCCAGTCTGATAATCTCGTTTCCGAGAGACTCCAGAGGAGCAGCGATCAATTCATCACACATCTCGCCTCATTCCTGGGACGTCTCCAGATGAGATCGCCACGCCCCGACTTTGAGGCCGCTGTGAGACTTTGCATCGCCTCGGGTCATGAGCTGCTGCGCATCGTCGACTTTGTTTGCAACCAGAGCGGTACTGTCCCCGAGGCCCTCAATGCTGCCAGGGTAGCTTTGAAGAAACGAATCGACGCGCTCCTCCAGTCGGCCCGCGAAGTCCTAGTGAATGGTGAGACGGAAGACACGGATATTATTGTGCCACACGATGATGTATTGCAGACAGCGGCTGCCGAATGCGTGAAAGCTGCTGGCGAATGTGTGACCAAAGCGACAATCACGATGGCAAAGATTGGAGACTTCGAACTCGAGCCTGCTAAGGCTGATGAGGAAATGGACATGCGACGCTCCGAGATCATGGAGGATGATGTCAGGGCATCGGTGGAAGAGACGACGGAGACTGAGAAGGTTTCGGAGTCTACAGTCGAGTCGGAGCCCCCGAGCCCCTCGACTCGCCCTGCCGGCACTGTCTCTCTTGACAAACCTCTCCCTCAAGTTCCCGATGAGAGCTTAGATGTCGAGAAGCCCGTGGAGCAGATCGACTCTCCTGACGTTTCAAGACCGGCATCAGCACACGAGCCGACGTCTAGCCCCTCGTCCCCCGCATCGTCCGCTCGTTCTTCCATCTCTCCTCTTCCGAAACTCTCCACGGCAATTCCGTCTAGCGAGCGTCAAAGTATCGCGGGTAGCTACACCAATGATCTCGACTTCAACCCGGACTTTGATGTTATGACGGGCTCGAGTGCTGGAAGCAGCACTACCTACTTGAGCCGTGACTCTCAAGCTAGCATGCTTTCGCAGACCTCAACGCGGGCCACAACGCCAGATCTCAGCCTGGCACCCCGAAGCCAACCGTCGATCTCCGAGCTCAGCGTTGTCGGCAGCTTCAACCAGACCGAAGAAGGAGACGATGTTGAGTGCCGTTTGCTCGAGAGGACATATGCTCACGAGCTCGTGTTCAACAAAGAGGGGCAAGTCACTGGAGGTTCGATCCCAGCTTTGGTCGAGCGACTGACCACTCATGAGGCCACCCCTGATGCCACCTTCGTCTCTACATTCTACCTTACCTTCCGTCTCTTTTGCACCCCGATGAAGCTGACGGAAGCTCTGATCGATCGATTCGAGTACGTTGGGGAGTCCCCACGCATGGCCGCCGCTGTTCGCCTCCGGGTGTCTAACGCCTTCAAAGGCTGGCTCGAGTCCCACTGGCGGGATCAAACGGATCGTGAAGCCCTGGGCTCGATCATTCCCTTCGCGGAAACCAGACTCAAGGCCGTTTTACCCTCTGCAAGCCACAGACTCCTCGAGCTCGCGCACAAGGTCTCCGGCGATGGCGCGCTCGTGCCGCGATTCGTTTCTTCAATGGGGCGGACGAACGCTACCCATCACCCGCTCGTCCCAGCTGACCTTCCGCTCCCGCACCCGGTTCTTTCCAGGAGCCAGATGAACCTGCTGCACAGCTGGAAGGCTGGGAACACCTCGCCTTCCATTCTGGACTTTGATCCCTTGGAGTTGGCTCGCCAGCTGACCATCAAGCAGATGAGCATTTTCTGCTCGATCCTCCCCGAGGAGCTCCTGTCATCTCAGTGGATGAAGAATGGTGGTGTAGACGCACCCAACGTCAAGGCCATGTCTACTCTTTCGACCGATCTGTCTAACCTGGTGGCTGAGACGATTCTTCATCACACAGAGATCAAGAAACGGGCCGCAGTCATCAAGCAGTGGATCAAGGTCGCCCACCAGTGCCTGGAGCTGAACAATTATGACGGTGTCATGGCCATCATCTGCAGTCTCAACAGCAGCACGATTAGCCGTCTGCGGAAGACGTGGGATATCATCTCGCTGAAGCGCAAGGAGACGCTGCAGCATCTCCAAGAAATCGTCGAGCCCTCACAGAACAACAAGGTGCTTCGAACTCGCCTTCAGGATCATGTGCCGCCTTGTCTGCCATTTCTCGGGATGTACCTGACCGACCTGACCTTTGTCGATATCGGCAATCCCGCGACGAAGCAGCTTTCGCTTGGGAACGATGCAGATGACGATGGCACCGGAGGACTCACCGTTGTCAATTTTGACAAGCACACGCGAACAGCCAAGATCATTGGGGAACTCCAACGATTCCAGATCCCTTACCGACTAACCGAGGTGCCCGAGTTGCAGGAATGGATGTCGGCGCAAATCCAGCGGGTCCATGACGGCGACCAAGGCAATGTCCAAGTCACCTACTACCGCAAGAGTCTGCTGCTAGAGCCTCGCGAATCAATGCCCAAGCGCGAGGGTGAGCACCCTGCGTCGGTATCGCGCCCCGACTTGTTTGGATGGATCTCGCGGGGTGACAAGGCCCCGCCATCGTCCTAGATGCAGAGGCAGCAGTGATGCGTATCCTCACCTCCCCTTTCTCCTGTCCACTGCCGGACATGTCAGCTCAAGATCGACTTCCACATCTTCACCATGGCCTTTCAGATATATTTTTTCCCTCACATTTCTTTTCTATTTTTCCTCTTTTCTTTTCTTTCTGCTTTGATACCCCCATGTTCTTTTTATCCTTTCTTTCTTTCTCTCTTTCTTTCTTTCTTTAATGCTTTGGGCTTCTCGGTACATTCCCCGCTTGAGATTGACATTGATGCCGGAGACCTGATGATCATGCTTTTGTGAGCTGAGGGGGCAAGGTGTCGATGCCGTTGATCTCGCATGACGGAGAGAAGAATGGTCACCAGCGACCGTTGGAAAACGAGCATGGCGACTTAACGAATCATTCTTGTTTCCTTTTTTTTTCTTTGATTCCATGTCCTTCTTCACCCATTCTCTTTCTTCCATTTCTCTCTCGGGTCTGGGAGAGTTGGAGAGTTGGAGTGTTGAAGGTGGGAGTGTCGATGGCTTTCTGTTGTTCATGTCAGGTTGTCGGGACCCGAGACGGGATGCTTGATCTTCACTGGGACGAAGAGTATGAGCGTTGTGTGAAGACGCTGAGTCCGTTGAAGCAACCAAGGGGGCCGAGAGTGGACTGCGATGGGGTCTGCCGAGCCTGGATAGGGGTCTCTGGCTCACGGACGGGGCAGACTCGATCGGCGCACAGTATATAATTGTTGATCACCCGGCGTTATCGTGGGATTGGGAATGGCTTTCCAAAACGGAGCATAAAATTGGGATCGCGTGTATAAGGATAATTTGTATCGGATGACGAGCCAAACGAGAATACAGACAAGAGACGTCAGATCAACAACTTGTTAGTGTTGAGGAGCACAATGCCTTGACATGTACAGGAGATTTGATGGCGAAGGTGTGTGTGTGTGTAGGACGGACAGATTGAAAGCTAGAGGCCCAGCTCACGATGATGTGAATAGATCAGTATGATTGAGGAAGATTTCCATTGTATAGCTCCAGGTATGTACGAGCACGAGAGCAAGAGGACCTTTGCAGATAGCTTGATCAATTCCATTGTCTGTGCCCCCCCATGCTCAACGCCGTGTACGGACTCGGCCACGGTGATGCAGCCCATGGCCAGGCGATTGATTTCCCCGGAGCGGAAGCTGTCACGCTGGCAGTAGTAGACTTGTGGCTCGAGACGAGCAATGGTCTCGTACTCGTACTGGAGGCGATGGAGAGCGGGCAGAGTGGAAGGGAAGGGGGAAGCCAGGCGGGACACGAGCTCGTCCATGCATACCTACATCAATACATACGGGCATACAGGTGGGGGGTGTGAGAGCGGGCACATGGGCAGTGCGACAGGAGGCTGGCTAGTATTGATGTAGTCGTAGCTGAGTGGACGAGTGTGCGGCGGATGCGGGGAGCGTTACACCCAACGGGGTCGGCCGGGCTGGGGACTGGAGTCTGGGGACTGGAGTCTGGGGATGGATGGATGGATGGATGGATGGATGGATCAATGGACTGGCTCTGCGAGAGTGGATTGTTGTCTCCGTCCTCGGACGAGTGCTCGTGCTATGAATTCAAGTGGCCGACGATTTGCGGGGGGTCTGATGCGCAGAGCATGGGTCTGTGGATGCAGGACTCAGGACACGTACAGAGTAGAGCATCTGTCAACTCGTGAGGCTGGATCGGGACGGAGAGAGAAGAGGTCGACTCCATGAATGGATCAATTTGATGTAACGTCGAGGCTGGGCGGCGCGGGGATGGAGGCCACCCTGAGGGTGCAACGTGCGGTTGGAACTTGGGGCAGCTCATACCTCAATGTATGTACGAGTATGGAGTAGTAGGTACTACCTGGTGGTCGTTTAGGATGTCCAGGTTGTGCTCGGTGTGCGACCAGCGGTGCTGCTACCTGTAGTTGATGATTGATGGGTTGCATTGCTGTTATTTTATTTTATTTTATTTTATTCTTAATTTATCTTGATTTCCCTACTTTATCGTTGTTGATTTCGGTTTATTTTGTTTCTTCACGTGCGTCGCGTGCAAGGGGGGACCTTGTGATCGACGGGGTGTTTTTTTTTTCGATGTAGCATCCGGTGCGGCTCCGGGCAGTGCAGAAGAGAGGATGGAGGATTCCATCACGGTCCGTACTACTCCGTACTCCGTAAAGCAGATGCGGGATCTGGCCAATGGAGGAGGGGGAGATGCTAAGCATCTGCGGGCATGGAGAGACTCATCTTGGCGGTGCGGAGAGGGATATGGATATGGATATGGATATGGATATGGGTATGGGGATGAGGATGGGGATGGGGATGGGGATGCGTGCTTTTTGCCTTGGCCGGGGTGCTTCTCCGCATTTTGCAGAACTCGTTGATTGACTGACGAGTGCATACGGTAAGATTGATGAATTCATCAATGCTGCACGGAGTGCTCTACGAATACTGGTAAGCACCCCTCACTCTCAGCCGAGGATAGAGTGCGGAGGAATGGAGGCTTGATGATATCATGAGCCCCAGCCTTAATCTACTGGAGATACGGAGTACGAGTACGGGTATGTCATGTCAATGATGTCCTGCGGCATCGATGGATGATAGTACCGGTAGGGGATGATTCGTGGATGCCCGTGCTACGCGCGGAGAGGGCGTTGCCGCAGGGAGGATGGCCGCGAGATACCTTCTCGTTCTCGTACGAGTACGAGCAGCATCGTCATTGATGGATGTCTTGTGACGGCCGGCAGGGAGGCGTTTTGCTCGTAATCTCCATCTCTATCTCGTCCAGATCCCATCGACTGGTATCTGTGCAGCAAGATATCGATCCCTAACCCACCGGTACTCGTGCAATATACTGGGATTAGAAGCACGATGCTATCTTGATAGAGCACGACGCGATCGCAGATGGTTCGCGATAGGGGCGTCGTCGTGGCGTCGTGGAGTCGCCGCAGTCGCCGCAGTCGCCGCAGTCGCCGCAGTCGCCGCAGTCGCGGGGTCGCGGGGTCGCGGGGTCGCGGGGTCGCGGGGTTGTGGAGTCGCACCGCGTGCGGCGCCGACCTCGGAGCCGGGCCCGCGCCGTCTCGCTTCCCCGGACTCGAGAGCCTCGCCCAACATCCAGCCTCGCGAGGGCGGAGTACATACGGATACAGGTACAGAGAATACCTCCTGTCTTCTCCGTACTCCGTACTCGTACCTGCGCTTCCCCAGCTTTGCCATCACAATAGCCCATTGTCGGACGGGCACCGGCCTGCTCACGGCCTGTGTTCGCGCATTCGCCGCGCCCGTGGCAGGACGCGAACCGCACAAGCGGCGCAGTTGCAGGGCTCGCTTATCAGCGGGAAGAACGGGCTCCGGGCTGCAGGTCTAGATCCAGGGGGGAAAAGGGAAAAAAAAAAAAAGAAGGGGGGGGGGGGGGGGGGGGGGGG
>NIGB01000005.1:1318018-1331935 GCA_003055145.1 Escovopsis weberi
GGGGGGGGGGGCGGTTCGATGGACCGACCCATTGTCCGCCCGTGGATCCGATCTGAGCGTTCTGAGTTCTTCTGGGCTCCCCGAGGGCGAGGAAAGAAAAGAGCCACAGGCATACTCGTACCGACTCGTAGCCAGGGGACCGCGGCCGTGGCTCGTGCCAGTGCTCCGTCCTCGTATGTACGGGAACTGCCCACCGCAGAATGCAGATGCTCGTATCGGTATCATGGTGGTAGTACTCGTACATAGGTTCGAATGCCTGTGTATGTACGAGTACGGAGTACGAGTAACCCCCACCCCCCCCCTCCCCCAAAATCACGGTCGATGCGATGCTCGACCGAAGCAGCTAGAGGAGGAGTCTGGTGCCTGTAAGAATTTAGCACGGGGAGATTACCTGCGAGGTGACCGGGAGGCGCGGGCTATAAATACGCCCCTTTGCAGGCTCCCCCGGATTCGCCCTCTGGCGGGCACGAGACTGACATCCTGGATCGGGCAGCTCCTCCGGTTCCATGGCGCTTCGATGATGCCGGCATGTACGAGTATCGTACTCGTACGGGTGCTCCGTACTGGTACCGGTACTGGTACTCGTACGAGTATGGGTGCGAATAGCCTCTCCCCATTCCGTACGCGGTGCGTTTTCTGCATGATCACGGGTCGTGAGGGTCCAGGATCCCGATGGCCCGTACGAGTACGGAGTAGTATGTACGACCTGACGAGGACCCGGAGTCCAGTGCAGGTACCAGTACGCGTACGCGTACCTGAATGTTCGGGAATAGACCATCAAATTTCCCGTACTTGTACGGATTCTCGTACATATGTACAAGTACGGAGAGAATGTCAGCAAGGGCTGGTCAGAAGTCTGAATACGAGAGGTGACAGAATGTGCGAGTCTAAGGTGAAGTCGGGAAAAGAAGCACAGAAGACTCAACGAGGAAAAGGAAAAGAACCTTTGAAAAAAAGAAAAAGAAAAAAAAAAAGAAAAGAGAACGAGGGCACGGCCCTGGTGTGGCGGCGTGTGGCGGTGCGATTTGACGGCAGCAGATGTGCTCCGTACGGAGTATCTACACATACTAAAAGGTATGCGGAGAGACTCTGACAGGTACGAGCACGGACTCGAGTCGTGTTCCTGGCCCTGAGCACAGCACAGCACAGCCTGTGGGTCGGCCCCGCGGCTTATGTATTGATTGGTTAGTACGGAGTAGTAGCGCCTGGCGCCACCAACGATGTGGCTTGGCTTCTTATTGTTGCCCGCATTCAAGGCCCTTTTCCTCCCGAGTCCTGTTGAAGGGTCCATGGATCGATTGATCGATCCATTGATGTGATGCGACTCACTGCAATCAATGCGCCTGGTGTTGGTTCGACAGTGGCTTGTGGATTCCTTGTGGATTCTCCGGGGGGATCAGTTCTTGTCGAGATCGGGGAATGCCCAGGATCGGGAATGACGTTGAGCGGCGCGCTGGTACTCGTATGCTTGAAAGCAGCCACTGCAAACCTGAGCCCCTGGAATTGGAGGGATGTCCTGGGGAGATAGGATGATGATGATGAGGAGGAGGAGGAGGAGGATGAGATGAGACGGGAGCATGAGAGGATGGGCGATAGTACTCCGTACGAGTACGGGTACTCCGTACATACGACCTGCGGACGGGAGTCGAAGGTACCGATACCCCCCGTAGCGGTACGGGTACGAGATCGCAGTGCAGAAGGAAACGTTACGTTGCATGCAGGGGTCATGGCCTCTGTGGCCGTCCCGTCGTCTCTCGTCTCGTCGTCTCGAGGATGCCTTATGTAAGCCAGTGCCAGGGTTGCTAATCTCCTCAGTTCTTTTAGGGTTCAGGATCGATGCGATCAATCAATGGGAGATCCTCCTGTCGATCTGCTCCAGATGTCTCGCCCACCGCGACTCGTGCAAAGCCATCGATATCTTCATTGTTGCTTTTCTTATGCTTGCTTTTTCTCTCGATGACTCTTCCGAGTTCTTCCTCCAGGAATGCGACCACCTGTATGTATATATACTAATGTATGTACTCCGTACGCCAGCCGGAATGAGGTACTAGTACTAGTAGTACTCCGTAGATCTTCTGCAATTACGGCTGAGGATGGAGCTTGCCAATAGTGAGGTCTTGACGCGCGCCGGAAGCAGCTCAGAGCCTGAGACTCCATGGAATCCCGCCCACACGGAGAATAGATCAATCAATCCCTTTGGGGGGATCCCGGGGATCTAAACACAGACTACGAGTAAAACGGGTCGCGAGGCCAGGTCCAAGATCGGGCAGGTATGCGACAATCCCGGCGCCTCATGGCGGCGCGCGAGGGACATACATGTAGGCAGGCACCCCGAAGTTGATGGTCAGAATCAATACCTGCTCTCGTTCGAGTACGAGTACGGAGTTCTCCGTTGAAGTCTTGGAATCAGCATCACTGAGATCAATGGGAGGCAGGGGTGCGCGCGCAGCCTTGTTGTATCAAGAGCTTACCTGGGCTCCGTCCTCGTACGGAGGATTTCCAAAGGTTCAATACTCTGACGGACTAGTGGTCATACTGCCGGACGCAACCCAGGTGCCATGGCCAGTCATCATCATCAATCATCTCACGTCCCTCTTCTGTCACCCCTCTCTCCTCTCTCCTCTCTCTCTCTCTCTCTCTCTCTCTCTGCCCGTGTGTGCGCCTCGTCGACCTGTTGTCTGCATGCAGCCCCCCCCCCCCCCTTTTCTCTCCCCTCCCTCTCTTCCTCCATTCCCTAGTCCACCCCGCTTCGATCCCTGCCATGCGATCCGGGGTGCCCCGGTCGACGCCGTGGATTACGAGCAACCATCAATACCTCTGGACAAGGGGCCGCCGCCGCGAGAATCGACGCCAGTCGGGCCTTCAGGCTAGCAGACCGGACCGCGTTACCTCTGCCTCACATGCCACCTCGTGCCTGTTCTCAGCACGGAGTACGGATGAGTACGAGTACGAGAGTACGGGTACCACTTGTTTGAACATCCTCGCGCGCTGCAGTGGTCGACTCCTCGGGGGGCCGGACGCTGGTGCGTTTCAGGCCTGGGCAGCTGAGGTCTCCCTCGGCCGCTCCCACGAGCACCTTTCATTGATCGATGTTCTCTGTGTCATGTTATCACGGGCTGAGAGGCTGCAACCCCGTCATGGCCGACGGAGCAGAGCCCGACAATTTTGACAGGCGCCGGGCCGGGGCCCTGCTGTTGGGTGCGCATCATCAGCGCGATGGATCTGGCCTGACGGGATGCACGCGCAGCGAAACTTGGAAGGCTGGGAGAGCCGGGCCACCAGCAGGACTTGGGAGCCACGCAGGACGCACCACGCAGACGCACCACGCAGACGCACCACGCAGACGCAGCAGCACGGTCTGGCATGCGGCACTGGCGGGCAGGTCGAAGCGAGACGGAAAACGGGAAGAGTGAAGAGTGAAGGGTGAAGAGAAGACTACAGGTATGTACGGAGCACATGAATGCGAGCACAGGCACACCACATGGCCCGTCCAAGACAGAGCGCTCTGTTCCTCCTGCGAGGGCAGCCCCTGGCCTCGAGAATGAACAGCGATGCACTCCCATCGTGCCGAGTTGCCTCTTCGGGGCACGAACCTTTTGAGACGAGTTGCTTCGTAGGATTGCTCGCTCAGAACGCTTCACACGGATACAGGAGCACCTCGGTCCTTGCGAGCACTCACTCGTACGAGTTCATCAAAGGACCCAGGTGCCTTTTGGGTACCGACGCCGGCTGGAGGGCCAAGGGCCTGGAGAAGGAAGCTGGAAGGTGGAAGCTCGAAGCTCGAGGCCCCGCCCCCAGACCGGACGATGGGATCCTTGACCTGGCGCGCGTGCGTGCAGGCCGCAGAGACAGCTCGTTCTGTGGATATGACTTCATGCACTCACTCCCTTGGCCGAGGGCGACGAACCGCGAGAGGAAGGGCCTTGGGACAAAGGTAGTCTCGGACTTGAATCATGTCAGTGGCCAGGTGGCGTGGCAGGCCGCAGTAGGTCTCGACATGCAATTCGGGTTCACTGACCCTCGGGCTCGATGTATCGCTACTTCGTACGAGTAGGTAGTACTCGCATCAATGTCCTCGTGCTGTGATATCGTGTCGGTAACGGCGGAGCGAGAGGCTGGCGGCAATTGGAGATGCTACGGGCACTACGAGTACGAGAGCACGAATGGATCTCATGCTAGGCCGCTCCAGGCATCATGTCCGGCGCGGCTTTAGTACCTCTAGGGTAGTAATCCTGAGCCTGGCTCCAGCTGGACGCCGGAACGGCGCATCAAGACTGGCTGACGGCGCGGGAAGGCGTGGTCGCGTGGTCGCTGAGTGGCCACTTGGGCGCACTACGAGTATGATCGGAGTACCTCTTAGGGCGTACTCCGTACCGTCAATGACATTACAAATACCGGTGTCGGGTTGATCAGGCCCAGCCCGGCCTTTTTGAGAGGAGGAAGAGCAAAATCCGTCCTCCGTTCACTTGTAGCGGTAACGGTGTCGTGTGGCTGGTGCGCTGTGTTCTTATCAATGAATGTACCAATAGGATCAATTGATGGATTGCATACGGTACGAGTACTACTACGAACACCAGGATTCCATTGATGTCTTCGTGAGATTAGTACTAAGTACGGCAACGGATGCAGAGTGGGCGATTTGATTCGGGAAGGAGCGATGTACAGGTCGTACTGGGAGCAAAGACGGGCTCTACATACAGTAGGCACAACCAAGGGGGAAGGCGCGGTGGACATCGCCTTCCTCATGGAAGACTGCTGAAAACGTGGCATTTTTTTTCAAGAGAGAAATTCATTCAGATCCAGTAAGAACAGGACTTGTTTTGTTGCATCGTGGGAATGCCAGCTTCCGCGTCAATGGCATCATCGGTGTCACCTCACCCTGCCCTCCCGCCGTCATATGTTTTGGTGCTTCAAGACATCCGAGGACCCAAGGACTCGAGAACATGTCGCACCCGCAAAAAGCAACGACACAAGAGCCGCGCACGTCTCGGGCCCCGTCAAAGCGTGGTGTCAGGGGGGATGATTGGAAGAGCGAGAGGGGGAGAGCAAGAAGAGAAGAGATCGGGGGGTTGAGAGGTACGGAATAGGTCTGTTCACATGACCCTTGTCCCGCCGTTTGCGATACGACAATCGTCTGTTGGAAGGCCTGGCATCGATCGGCCTTTTTTTTTTTTTTTTTTTTTTTTTTTTGGCGCTGCTTCTCGTTGCTGACCATTCCTTACGCCGCGGCGACCGACCAACAGCGACTGCAGCAACAACAACGACGACGACGACAACAGCAACAGCAACAACAATAACAGGCGTCCCAATCTGGTGAATAGATTTCGACCCATGCCCCGACTTCGAGAGGGAACAATGAAGACTGGGCTCCGCAGCTGGTGATGCGTGGGCGTGGTGGGCCTGGATGTGGGCGTGTGCGTGTGCGTGTGCGGTCCGACCACACCAACCCCCGGGCCCACCCCATCCCTCCCCCAACTTCGTCGTCTACGAGTACCCCGTCCAGACTCCAGAATAACGTATCCATCCATCCATTCTGGCAGCTAGGCTAGTCAAGGTAGCTCGTGCCAAATTCGGGCCTCGTTTCATTGTTGTCCCCCAGAGCAAAGTCCGACGAGCGTGGAACGTGGAGACCGACCAGCCCTCCAATCTTTCTCACAATCGCCCTCTCCCGAGACGGTCTGCGACGACTCAGCATTTATATGATCCCCTCATTCCCCTCCCCTCCGACACCCGTTCTCCTCCCCTCTCTCCTCCTCTGCCTCTCCCTCTCTTCTCTTCTGTGGACATCCTCATCCCAGAGAGCCTTGCATTGCCGCAGAGCGAATCGGGTCCCCCCCCCTTCCCCAGCCTCTCTGGACATCACCACCACCATCTCGCCATAGCAGGCAGCAAAGGGAAGGCAGAAGAAGAAGACCAAAAAAAAAAAAATTGCCAGTCACATCACCAGCAAAACGCGAGCCATGGCGGACGAGAAGACCATCCCCGACGACGGGACGTTGGCCGACACTACCACCGTCGACGCCTACGCAGCTGCCCAGAACGCCGGCCCTGTCATCAGACCCAATGGCTGGTACTACAAGGGCTTCCACTTCGCCGGCAGGGAGTTCTGGTATGCCTCTCCCCGCATCCAGCTCCTTATGGTCGCCATCGTCTGTTTCCTCTGCCCCGGCATGTTCAACGCCCTCGGAGGTCTGGGAGGTGGTGGCCAGGTCGACCCCACTGCCGCAGACCACGCCAATGTTGCCCTCTACAGTACCTTCGCCGCCGTTGGTTTCTTCTCCGGAACCATCGCCAACCGCTTTGGTCTTCGTCTGTGTCTCGGTCTTGGCAGTCTTGGCTACTGCATCTACAGCGCCTCTTTCCTCTCATACAACCACACTTCCAATGTCGGTTTCGTCATCTTCGCCGGCGCATTCCTCGGTCTCTGCGCCGGTCTCCTCTGGACCGCTCAGGGTGCCATCATGATGTCCTACCCCATCGAGGAGAAGAAGGGCCGCTACATTTCGACTTTCTGGATCATCTTCAACCTCGGTGCTGTCATTGGTTCTCTGGTAAGTTTTTTTGCCATAGTCTATCGAAATCTGCTTTAGCATCATTGCCCGCTGACCTTTTGCTTTTTTTTTTCTTTCTTTTTTTTTTGCGCCCTTTAGGTTCCTCTGGCCCAGAACATCCACAGCCACTCTGGCTCGGTCAACGATGGCACCTACGTCGCCTTCATCGTTCTCATGCTCGCGGGTGCCATCATCTCCCTCTTCATGCTCGACGCCAACAAGATCGTCCGAGAGGATGGCACCAAGGTCATCCTCATGAAGAACCCCTCCCTGACCAGTGAGATCCTCGGTCTCTGGGGCACTCTCTCCAGCGCTCCCTGGATCTTGCTCCTCTTTCCCATGTTCTTCGTCTCCAACATCTTCTACACCTACCAGAACAACGCCATGAACGCGGCCCAGTTCAATATCCGAACACGTGCTCTCAACAACCTGCTCTACTGGCTTGCTCAGATTCTCGGTGCCGTCATCAACGGCTACGCCCTCGACTACCCCGGCATCCGCCGTTCGCTCAAGGCCAAGATCGCCTTCGGCTTCCTCTTCTCCCTCACCTGGATCATCTGGGGTGGCGGCTACGCTTGGCAGCACATCCAGCCCCCCCGCGAGGTCACCAGCGCTGACGGCTACGAGGAGTTCAAGATCGACTGGACCGATGGCGGAAAGCGATTCATCGGCCCCATGTTCCTCTACTTCTTCTACGGCTTTTACGACGCCATCTGGCAGACCTGCATCTACTGGTAAGCATCTCACGAGGATGATCTGCATCATTCTCACTGGGAGAAACCAAATTTGCTGACGTCTTTGCTCAGGTACATGGGTGCTCTCTCCAACTCTGGACGCAAGGCTGCGAACATGGCCGGTAAGTCTTTTTCCCTTTTTGTTCTTTCTTTCTTTCCCGAAGGAAGAGGCAGAAGAAGAATACACCATCTTTCTTACGGCATCCCGATCATGCGCTGACCGCTCTCCCTCTCTTTTCCAGGTTTCTACAAGGGTCTCCAGAGCGCTGGTGCTGCCATCTTCTGGCGAATGGACGGCATCAAGAAGCCCTTCGACACCCTCTTCTACTCCACCTGGGGTTGCTTGGCCGGTGCCCTCATCTTTGCCGCTCCCGTCATCTTCCTCAAGGTCAAGGACCACGTTGACATTGAGGAGGATCTCAAGTTCAGCGACGAGACGATTGAGGATGTCGTGGTGAGCAAGCAGGTCGGCGGCGAGGTCTAAGCCTGGAAATCGTTTTCGTTTTCTTTTTACTTTTTTTGTGTTGGAGGGGGGAAGAAGAGAGCCCAATATACCACCGGGAAGGGGCTGGTCATGACGACGGGATGGAAGATGAACTGTATGTATGAAATGCTTCGAAAGAAGATGAACACTCTGTTATGTAATGATCCCGGATCCGGAGATGGTCCTGTCTGGATGCGACACAGTACATACGCATCTCTAATAAACCATTGATACCACATTCAGCCAGTCTCGATTGTCGTGAAAGGATCAATACTTTGCGCATGCGAGAAGAAAAAGCCCTTTCAAGGCCGCCGTAGTCCAATTGACCTCGACCGAGTCGATCGATGTGACTGAGAAGAGACGGACCATATATAGTAGATGTTGTGGCGCGTTGGCAAGCCGCGTGACCCTCGTACAGTGCGAATTCCGTCATTGCGCCTTGAAGACCGGGACTCGTCACAGCGCAATCCGTAGCTTGAGGCTCCAACCGGCAATCTCAACGTGCGAGAATCTCCCCTCAGACTGTGCGGCCAACGCCCCGCTCTCGACGTCGACTCGACGAGGCTGACCAGCCTGGCTGAGCGGCGACAGCGACGACAGCCCTCGCCATCCGCCCAACGCCGCGCGTGCGAATGCCAATGGAGGCATCACCTCTCACGCGCCAGCCTCCGCCGGAGGTCTTCACCCCGAAGATCCTGAACCTCTACGCCGTGCTGTTCAAGGTGTGTCTCTGCCTTCCCCATTCCATCACATGGAACCCTTGCCCCCCTTCCTCTTTGTGGCCCACGGCAGTGCTAATGAAAACCCCGGGGGGGGGGGAATTTGCAGGACGATGATGGCGCCGAGCGGCAGGACGGGTTCTGGACGGAGTTGTTCCTGCTGCGGCCGGACAGGGCGGCGCTGAGGCAGATACTGGACGGGATGCGGCCGGGGGACGTGCTGCTGCTGGAGGCGCAGATGAGGGAGCTGTTTGCGCGCGCGGTCGCGGCCGTCAAGGGCGGCAAGGGGAATGCGCCCTCGCACGCCTTGGATGTAGGCGCGCCCTCCTCGATGCTTCGTCCCGCGAGCACACGTGCTAGGGGGGGTGGGTGTGTGTGTGTGTGGAAACCTGGCGCTGACAAAAGGGCGAGCAGACGCTCAGCGTGTTCCTGTCCTCGGTCGCATCGAAGCGGTACGCGCACCCGAGCTCGGACATCATCGCGGTGCTGGCCGGCCTGGACCGCATCGACACCGTCTTCTCCGACTTTGTGAGCACGCTTGACGGCATCATCCGCAACGGGACGAGCTGTACGACACCTCCCACCTCCTACCTCCTGCCATCTGCTTCGTGTCTACATGTACCCTTCTTGGCCCCCTTTGTCGGGGCTGCGCGCGCATCGAGCTGATGATGGGGTGTGTCCTGCATAGTGGAGCTGCGATACAAGGCGATCGAGGTGGTGCTCGCCATTACGGCTGGCGCATACCACACGACGCTGCTGACGTACATGATCCAGAGAGACCTCTTCCCCTCAGTCATGAAGGTGTGTTGCCCCCCCCCCTCTTCTTCGATCATCTCCCTTCCCTGGGGCTTCCCGGTCCTTCCCTTCCACATGGAACCGGCTTCTTGGGGGCAACGAAGCTCATTGGCTCTGCCATATTCTCTACTCTCCTTGTTCTTCTTGGACGTTGGCTCTAGTTTATTCAAGACTCTGAACAACCCGCTCAAGTCCTTGAACCGTTCACCCTGCTCGGCATCCTCGCCAACTACAACAAGTTCGAGTTTCAGAACCCCTACCAGCTGCGGCTCAACGACTTCGTCAACGAGACGGCCATCCAGAAGAACATACGGTGCGTCGGGTACGCGTGCCAGGCGCTGCGGTCCGAGTACGTCGAGGTCCAGGACGACCTGCCCGAGGGATGGACGCTGAGCAGCACGCTGAGCATGATCGGGCTCGGGGCCATCGCGCCGGGGCCGAAGCCGGAGAAGAAGGTCGTGCACGACGCCGCGACGCAGAAGCAGCTCTTCACATCGCTGTACGTTGTTGTCATGCTGCGCCACCGTGATCACCCGGGAGGTGACATCCTCCATCTCTCACTCACCCTGCTGACCGATGTGCTCCAGGCCGGGTGAGACCGCCGCGGTCCTGCTGGCGGCGTACGACTTCGCGCACGCCAACAAGCTCTTCTGCTTCCAGTTCGTCACCCTGCCGGCCGAGAAGGGCAGGGAGACGCCCATCGCGAGCTACCTGTCCCTCACGTCGTACGTGCTGCAGCACGCGCACCTGTCCCAGCGGGCGACGTGCTACGCGCACCTGAACCTCATGGTCTTCCGGCTGCTCATCGAGGACGCGGCCATCTCCAAGCGGATATGCAGCGACGAGTCGCGGGGCCCCATGCGCCTCTGCCGGCAGCGGCACCCGTACCTGCCCCTGGTCAAGGACGACCGCGTGCTGGCCGCATGGCTCCTCGACACGATGCTCGACGGCGTCAACCACAACCTCAAGCGGCGGCTCGACGTCGGCCTCTACATCCTCTGCCTCGGCATCATGACGCGCATCGTCTCGTACCTCTCTCGCACCCGCACCCGGCTCACCTACCACTGGGCCGAGCTCTTCCGCTCCCTCCTCTCCCTCATCCGCTTCCTCAACACCTACTCCGCCGACCTCCGCGCCGCCCCGCACATCGACACCCTGCTCGACGCCGTCGTCAACCTCGTCGCCCTCTCCCTCTCCGCCGGCGAGGCCTTCCTCCCCTCCCCCGCCGCCTACGACGACCTCTTCTACAAGGTCTTCGAGTCCGGCGAGATGCTCGCCGCCTTCCGCGACAGCTACGCCCTCGCAGACCGCGCCTCCAACTCCATCGACACCCTCATCAGCGTCAGCGCTCACTACAAGCGCCTCCTCACCGAGCGCGGCGCATCCGCAAAGAAGCTCCCCGGAACCCTCACCACCCAGCACGTCGCCCAGGTCATCAAGCAGGGCTACGAGACGCTCAGCATCCAGGCCAGGGAGGGCCTCGACACCTGGGAGCGCTACCGCGAGGCCGACGAGAAGATCTTGCTCAAGAAAATGGCCCGCGCCGCCGTCGCCGACATCGTGAGCATGGTCGACCGGCGCAACGGCGGCAGCGGCAGGCCATGAGCGGGAGCCGGCGCCCACCCCCGTACCGACCTACGACAGCACTGTTTGATAGCAAGGAAGGAGGCAGGATAATGTGGGAAAAAAAAAAAAGGAGATTGAATGATTGATTTGCATTCTACGCGGAACTCAGGAATTGTAATGACCCTTTCGCCTGTTCTTCTTCTTCTTCTTCTTCTTCTTCTTCTTCTCTTTCTGATCCTCACCATCTTCAATTTTCCCTTTTGCATTTTTGCCTCTTCTTCCAACCCAGCTTACAGTATCTAATACCAATTCTTTTGACTTCTGATTGATGTGAACTCTACTACATGCTGTCGGGGAAGCATCAATGCATCAATGTATGCATTTCCCCCCCGCGAGCGGAAGTGATCGGCATGCCTGGTCCAGGGAGCCTGCTGTTCAAGTTCGATGCTACCCGGCCACAAGGATCTCATGCAGGTACCCATCTCCTCTCCCGCGAGATCATGAGAAAAGATTATGCTGCGAGGATGTATTGCAGCATTCGATCTGTGGGGGTCAAGATCTGAGTCACGATAACCTCTTGTATTTTGAGTAGCCTCCTGCAACGGCTGCCCTGTCTACTTCTACTGCATGCGTCCATCATCTCAAAGATCGCGGAATTGGGCCGGAGACTCATGTGCCTGCAAACGATAACAAAACATGTCTTCAAATGGGGTATGTCTCAATGATATATACAAAGAACAAAGCTCGTCGTGGGCTCGAAGGGTTTCATCGATTTATGTCGCAGATATAACAAACAAGATGTTCTTTGCTGCTAGATTCGATGCGGCGCATTCTGCGCGTCGAGAATGGCTTTAGAACAAAAGGTGGATGATGCGTCTCCAGGCAGGGTACGCGGCAACTTCCGCTCGGTAGGCGTTGATCTTGTCCCAGTCGAGCTCGCGACGACCAGTGTCGACGTCAATGTCGGGAAGTCTGAGCCAGGCTTCTCTCTTCCACCCCCAACCAATGGCCCAAAAGGCAAGGACGACGGGAGCGGCCAGATACTGCTTGAAGAAGTCCTCGGCAGTGCCGATGCCAGACTGGCCGGGGGGAGCAGCAATGGCGGTATAGAACTGAAAGCAAATGTTAGCGGGCCGACCATCATGGGTACGTCTTTCCCGAGGACCACGAGGCTTACCTGAGCTGCCAGACAGACAATGTTGAGGAAGAGACCGAGCCAAGAGCCCCAAACACCGCCAATGGCCTTGAACGGGATCTCGTCAAGGGAGTGTCCGTGGTATTTCCAAGCCGCGCGGAAGCGAATGTGGGCCAAGCAAATGGAGCCCCAGGTGAACAAAGATGAGAGCCCGGATAGAGCCAGGAGCCAATCGAAGACGACGGGTCCGGTGGCATTCAGACTCACGTACGCCAAGAGACCGCACAAGATGAGACCGATGACCGAGGGCAGAGGGCGGCCGGACTTGTCGATGTAGGTGAAGATCTTGGGAGCATAGCCTTGTTGGGCCATGGCAGTCAGTGTTCGAGAACCACCGTAGACGCCAGACACACCGATCGACAGGACGGAGACGAGGATAACAAGGTTCATGAAATGGTTGAAACCCTTCAAGCCAGCATACTCGCCGACCAAGACGAAGGGCGAGGCCTTGGGGTCCGAGTAGGCCGACTCGGAGAGCAGGCGTGGGTCGTTGGGATCGATCAGGAGACCGACAAAGAAGAGGCCAAGAATGTAAAAAACGCTGATACGCCAGAAGACCTGCTTGATGGCACTGGGAAGAGCCTTGACCGGATTCTCCGACTCAGCCGCGGCGAGGCCGACGAGCTCTGTTCCCGCGAAGGCGAAGGCAGCCGTCACAAACACGGAGCAGAAGCCTTTGAAGCCGTTCTTGAAGGCACCGGGGTCGTACCAGTAGCGAGCTCCCCAATACTCGTTGTACCTTCCGTCTTTCGGTCCGCCGCCGAGGACGAGGACGAGCGCAATGATCATGAAGATGACAGTGGCGCAAAGCTTGAACAGAGATGCCCAGAATTCTTCTTCGGCATAGCCCAAGGTCCCGAATACGTTGATGATGACGATGGCGATCAGGAAGACGGTGATCCAAACGGCTATTGAAATATCCGCGTTCCAGTACTGAATCGTGATGGCGCACACGGTCAACTCAAGGGGCAGGACGGCAGCCCACTGGAAGACGTAGTTCCAACCCATCGCAAATCCCCAGGTAGGGTCGATAAAGCGGGCCGAGAGAGTGTAGAAACTACCCGAGATCGGGTACATGACGGAGAGTTCACCGAGAGCATAGACTGAGTGAAATGTCTATTAGCGAGCCAGATCCTTCGAATTGGGGATGCTAGCAAGTAGCCTCAAACTTACCAACATTGAAC
Source organism: Escovopsis weberi (assembly GCA_003055145.1). NCBI lineage: Eukaryota > Fungi > Ascomycota > Sordariomycetes > Hypocreales > Hypocreaceae > Escovopsis > Escovopsis weberi. Next base: position 1,331,247 of record NIGB01000005.1, read on the forward strand.
ATCATGATACTGGAGATGAGAAAGTCGAAAAGGACAAAACCAGCGCCCTGCGGTCATTGGTGTTAGCTTCGGCTGTGTGCCCGAAGATAAGGCAGAGGGAAGGGGGATGCGAAAGCGCCAACGAGGGAACAAGGGCAATGGAGGGTATGAGAAAGACTTACACCCTTGCTGAGAGAACCACCTGATCCGACGAAGAAACCTGCACCGATTGAACCACCAATAGCAATCATGTGCAAGTGGCGAGGCTTCATAGAGCGCTCGAGCTCCACGATACCATGGCCATAGTGCTTCTTCTTGAAGGACTCAGCATTCAGACCGTTGCGAGTCAAGAAATTTTCGTCTCGACCGGAATCGTTGATCTCGCTGGGGAAGACCGAGGTGCTGGTTGTGTACTCGGGCAGGCCTGCGCCCTTTTCTGTCGGCGAACCGCCGCTCTCTTCTTTTGACATGACGGGAAACGCGGTATCTCCACCCTTTTCAATGCCTTTTCTCGGTCTTCGATATCCGAAAGGTGAAGATGGTTTGTGGCCAGTCTTTCGTGTGAAGCTCGCGTCCTAACGTTGGAAGCCTCCGGACAGAGATGGTATTGGAGAAATGTAGTTGAACGACAACGGCCGTAGACACACGCATGAACCAAGGAGCTTTGTTTTTTTTTTTTTTGGGGGGGGGGGGGGGGGCTCAAAGCCTTT
>NIGB01000005.1:1344105-1390665 GCA_003055145.1 Escovopsis weberi
CCCCCCCCCCCCCCCCCCCTTTTTTTTTTTTCCCTTTGCAAGGCTGGTATGGGTTTGAAAGGGACGGATCTGACGTGGCGTGTGAAGGCGTGGTGACAATGCTCCAGCAGCGACAGCCGGGCATCTTCGGGCCAAACGGGGGATATTCGCGCTGCTACTCGCTCACCAACGTCGTCTTCTCCACCGGCCTGACCCTCGGCCCCCTGCTGTCCGGCGGCCTGGCGGACTCCGTTGGCTACTACTACATGAATTGCGTGCTGGGTGAGTCTCAGTCCCCTTTTACTTCCCTTCCCCCCCCACCCCTTTCTTGCCTCTTTCTAATGCAAATTATCCCTCCAGCCTGCATCTGCGTCGTCATGTCCGTGTTGGCGTTCGCCGTCTTGGAGGGCAGAGTCCCTCAGTGATCGCTCTCGGAGGGGGGCATAAATTGGAATTTAGAGTGATCAAGGGGTTGGAGACGGATCTGATTTGCAATGTAGGTTCGCAATGTACTGGCTACGAAGGATCTATCGACACGTGCTGTGATGATGCGCCTCTTTTCTTTCTTGTAGGATAGAGGGAATCTTGGGAAGGCTTCAGGCAGTATTGAAGTACTCCTTTTCGGCAACTCGCTTGCACAGATGCTGCAGGGTCTCGGCGGCAAACTCGTAGTCCTTGATGTCCAGGTACACCTGGGCGCTCAGCCTCACCCAGACCCGGCCGTTCATGACGTACGGCGGCACAAAGGTGTTGTAGTCCTTGTACAGCGTCTTGGAGATCCAGTCCAGAAGCAGGGCCCTGTCCGCCGGGGCGACGACCGCGTCGTCCTCGTTGGCGCGGAGCCCCTTCTCGCCCACCCAGACGGGCAGCGCGACGTTCGCCATGGCGCAGTCGGTCAGCGTGCCGGCCTTGTTGTCGAGGACCTCTGTGCGCAGGGCCTCGGCGACGAGCTTGCTGCCGTCCTTGTTGAGGCGTTGCAGGTACGCGATGATGGCGGCCTCGCCGCCGAGGACGTCGCGGCGGTAGGCGACGGCGTCGGGCACGCAGTACCAGGGGGCGTAGTCCTTTGTGCCGACGAACTCGAAGCGCAGGGCGAAGTTCTCGGCGGGCGGGCTGCTGCTCTGCGGGAGGTAGCGCGCGGTGGTGGCGAGCGTGGTGGGCAGCAGGTGCTGGTTGCGCGGCGGGACGTGCAGGACGGCGCAGCCCATCGGGACGAAGAGCCACTTGTGGCAGTTGGAGGTGAAGAAGTCCGGGTCGACGGCGGCGAGGTCGAGCTCGACCATGCCGATGCCCTGTGCGCCGTCGACGAGGCTGAGCACGCCGAGCTCGCGGCACGCGCGGACCATGTCCTTCCAGGGGAAGCACACGCCGGGCATGGACGAGACGACGTCGAAGATAGCGACGCGCGGGTTCTTGCCCTCGGCGCGGATCTGCGCGACGGTGTCGCGGAAGAGCTCGACGACGGCGGCGTCCTCGAGCGGGTAAGTGAGGGTGATTTCGCGGGCCGAGACCTTGTCGGCGTGGTAGTCGGTGATGAACTGGATGGTGCGGCGGCATGCCTCGTAGATCGTGTTGAAGTAGATGATGACGTCCTGCTGGCCGGCCGTCTGGCCCCAGTGGAGGTTGCGGAAGATGGTGTTGACGCCCTCGGTGGCGTTGGCGACGAAGACGACGGACTCGAGGGGCGAGTTGGTGACGGCGGCGGCGGCGGCGCGGGCGGCGTTGGTGAGCTCGGTGTACTCGTAGCGGAGGAAGGGGTCGGGGCGCGACGTCGCGAGGGCCTGGTAGTCCTGGAGCTTGGCTCTGATGGAGTTGGGCACGGCGCCGAACGAGCCTGCCCGCGTGGCCGACCCTCATTAGCTCTTGTTATTCGACCGCGAAGTATTTGAGAAAGCAGGATGAGGGTGAGGAGCACGTACCGTGGTTGAGATTCGTGTATGACGGGGCGAAGGGGAAGTCGGCTTTGAGGGCCGGGCCAAAGGGCGAGGGGGGCTCGAGGCCAGCTTCGTTTGAGTTTTGCGAGGGCGCCATGACGACGAATAGGGCGGTGTTGAGGGCGACGGGTAAGGAGACTCGACACGATGGGATGGAGGATCTCTCTCTTTCGATGTCCTAGAGCCGGTGATGGCTCACGAGACTTTTATACCGGGCCGGAAGTGTAAGCTGGCGATGATGCTGCTGTCATGATTGGATTCGCGCTACCGCAACGCCGCTCTCGGGTGGTTGAGTCATGAATCCAACGATGATGCAGCATCCATGTAACAGTCAGAGTCAGATTGGAGGGGCGGGAAGCTGCCGCAACCATGAGCGATTGGCGATATCTCCATGTAGACATCGTTTCGAGCAGGGACCCGACATCTCAAAGCTTCCTTCAGATATAGTAGTAGCAAGGGCGCGCCCTTAGGTAGACAAGCAGCTCGGCGCCAAGGCGAACCGCGAATACCCGCACCTTGGTCGGAGAGAGCCGCAGGCCGGTGAGTCACCCGTGTGCTGGACAAGGGGATCTCCTGAAGATCTCGCGGCGGGAATCTGGGACAACCACGTCCGAGAATTGAAGAAGGGGGGGGGAGAGGATCTCGCGTGCTTTGCTGCGGCTGAGGCGGGTCGACGGGTGGACGACAGCGAGCAGCGTGCAGGGGTGCATGACTATGCCGTCATGTGTGAGCAACGCGAGGCGAGGCGAGAGAGAGAGACGGAGGGATGGACTCACCACTGAGAGGGTTGCTGTAGACGAAGATGCCACGGTTCGAAGGGAGACATATTGAGGAAAAGGATGGAAGTATCTGAGAATAAATTGAGGAAAAAAAAGAATGAATTGGATAAAATCAGGATGTTGAAACGCTCCTGCCAGACGCTGCAATCCGATGCACTCGACCCTAACCCTGAAATCAACCAGACCATGACCCTCGCTCCCAGCTTGAGAATTCTCAACAGATCAAAACCTCATCCTGAACCAGAACTATAATACCCGAGAGAGACAATGAACCAGGGGATGTTCCCATCTGGGCTATGCAAAATATGGGCTCGCAATGCAGATGCCTTGAAAGAAGGATGTGCCCGAATGCTACATGGATATGAAAGACACGGAGGAAGACGGAGGAAGAAGGATCGCAGGAAGAGACAGACCAATAGAGAACAAGAAGGGAGGGAACGCAGAAAGAGAAGAATGAAAAGACCCAGGCTACCGTCGATTACAACTCCAACTCGACCCCCAACTCTTCAAATCCCCCTCCAGACTCGCCGGGACCGCCACCCGGCTGACCACCGGACTCCCCGTCTTCAACCCCGCCAGTGCCAGCGCCGCATCCGCCTCTGCTTCCTCCCGATCCGCATCACCCTGCCGCTGCTGCTGCTGCTGCTGCTGCTGCTGCTGCTGCCGCTCTTGCTCTTGCTGAAGCTGCTGCTGCTGCTGCTGCTGCTGTAGGCTCTGCTCGATACGCTTGTTCGGCGCGGGCCACTGCGGGGAGAGCTTCACCAGCGGGTCCTCGAGGTAGAACGTCTCGGGCCGCGAGAACGTCATGGCCGCACGCATGTTCACTGAGAGCATGGCCAGCGGGCCGTCGGGCGGGCTCGACGGCTCGAGCGGCTGCGGCCTGCCGAACGCCGGGGCCGGGGCCGGCTCCGCGACCCGCTCGGGTCGCAGGGGCGGCAGCTTGAGCTCGGCCTTGGTGGGCTTGTAGCCCGTCGGGTTGGCGGCGTTCTTGCCCTGCGCGACGCTGCGCCGCTTGCCGACCGTGGGAGCGGCGACCTCCTCGCCGTCAATCATCTTCCGCTTCCTAATGCGGGGGTTGGATTTGACAGAGAAGAGGATCGAGCTCATCTCCTCCGGCGGCGCCTGTGCTGGCGCGGGCTCGGCCGATGGCGGTTCTTCCTCCGTCGTCGTCGCCGCCGCCGCCTCGATGGGCTCCTGCTTGCGACTGCGTCCGTGGTTCGGGTTGAGCGTGGAAGAGGTCCTCTTAGGCTTTTCCGTGCAGGCCGCCGGTCTCCGGGGTCGCTTAGACCTCGAGGCCTTGGGCGCGTTCGGCTTGCCTTCCATGGCGGCCTCGATTATTGTCTCAGCCGCAGCCGCAGCCGCAGCCGCAGCAGCAGCAGCAGCAGCGGATACGCCTTGCAGATCGGCTGATTGGTGTGTGGGCTGCTGTGATGGCGGTGGTAAAGGTCGCAGGGGGGGCGGTAGTGATGTCGGTGTTGCCGGTGTTGATGTTGATGCTGTTACTGGTGGCGATGGCGGCGGTGGCGGCGGCGGTGCAGCTGCAGGAGGTGTTGGTTCCGATCCTGGCAATGGCGGATGATGCGTGATGCGATGCAGCTCCTTGAGGATTTTCAGGGTGCAGTAGGCGCCGGTGAACTTGGTGTCGCGCAGCGCGACCGGGTTCGCGGCTGGCGGCCTCTTCTTATCCCCCTCGTGTTGCTGCTGCTGCTGCTGCTGCTGCTGCTGCTCAGGAGGCGACCCTGCCCCGGTCACACCGCCTGATTCTCGTTGTTGCTTCTTCTTCGGCCGAGGCGGCTCAGGGGCCTGCCACAACTTGGGGATGCGCGCCTGGAGGTCCGCCACCCACGCGTCGCAGTCCCACTGGATCCAGTAGTCGATGACGTCCCCCCACGAGCTCTCGGGCGGCTTCGTGAAGTTGACAAACACCACGTTGCCGCCCCTGCTGTGCACCGCCTTGGCGAACTCGCGGACCATGATCTTGAGCCCGTGGACGCGCAGGCTGGTCCCCAGAATGAGAAGCATGTCCGGGCACAGCGCCAGGTCGTGCGTGACGATGGGGCTGATGAGGTGCGCGTTGGGGTGCTCCTCGCCGTAGAGCACAATGTCCGGCCTCAGCTTGCCCACGCCCAGCGCCCGCTTGCCCTTCTCCCGCCTGGCCTCGGTCGCGCCGACGCAGTGGGGGCACTCGGGCTGCTGGCCGGACAGCGTCTCCATCTCCCGGTCCTGGTCGTCCCAGGAGCACACGCGCCCGCACTGGAAGCAGCGGAGCAGCTCCAGCGAGCCGTGCAGGAAGACGCATTCGACTCCCGAGCGCGAGGGTTCCCGCTTCAGCAGCACCGGCGGGGGCTTCCCCTGGTCACCCTGCCCCGCGGCGCAAGGGGCCGACTCCTCCTCGAGCTTGGTCTGGGACGGCGCCGGCACGACACCCGAACCCTCTGCGGGCTCTGCCGGCTGTGCCGGCTGAGAGCTTTGATTCTGGCCTGCCTCGTTGCCGGCTCGATCCGGCGGCGCCGTGTCGCCCGCCCCATCGGCACCGGATCCGGACTCCTCCGCCTTGTTGGCCTGGCCGGCGCTCGAGGTCGCCGTCTTCCTAGAGAAGCGCCCGCGGCTGCCGGGCCCCTCGTGCAGAGACGTAGACAGCCCTACCTTCTCCTCGATCTGGTCAATGTTCTGCGTGTAGCAGCGCACCAGCTTCCCTCGGTCTCGCAGATGGCTGATAAACTTGTGCGAGCTCGTCGGTTCGGCCTCCCTGACCTTTTGCCGTAGCGACGTGGCGAACTTGTAGAAGACGGAGGTCCTCGTCGGGTCGGCCCATATCGAGGCGTCGAAGAGATCCTTGCCCTTCATGTTGGGCAGGTTGATCCTGCCCGGATTGGAGGACTGGCTCGAGCTGGCGTTGTTGGCAGCGCCGGCATCGCCCTCATCCTCGACGGCGCTGATGTTGGGATCGCTGCTTGTGCTGCCGCCGCTACCGTGATTCCTGTCGTTGGTGTTGTTGTTGTGGCTGCTACTCAGGCTCTCGTCCGCCTCGGAGACGGTCGTGCTGCTCCTCCTGCTCATGCCTCCGCGAGAGTCGGACGGCGAGCCCGGCTGGAACGGGTCGAAGAGGATGGGCGGCGGCGAGGAAAGCGGGGACGAGTCGACCGCGCGCGTCACGTCGGTCAGCCGCTTATGTTTATGCGCGTGCGCGAACGAGTGTACGCCCGCATGGTGGTGCTCCTGGAGCGACGGGGGCACCATGAAGTCCTCGCAAGGCGGCGAGGATAGCGGGGACGTCGTGGGCGGCATTCCGTACTCGAGATCGGGCTGTTTGGGTCGCGGGGTGCTCAGGACGCTGGGCTGGTCGAGCGCGTCGGGCGCCGCGGCGGAGGGGTCGCGCTGCCTCGCGTCCGTGGGCGCATCTTCAACCTGATCCTGCTGCTCTTGCTGCTGCTGCTGCTGCTGCTGCTGCTCCTCCTCCTCCTCCTCCTCATCATCATCATCCCGCTCCTCCTCTTCCCGCTTCTCGGGGCTCGGGATGTCTCGGTCCGTATGGATCGGCGAGGTCTCGCGCGAGACTCTCCTCCGCTTCGCCGGGCGCTCGTCGTCGTTGCGCTCGTCGTCGGATTTTGCCGTGGTTCCGAGCCGCCGGCCGTGCAGGGACGCAGCATCGAAATGAGCCTGGATCAGCGAGTATAGGCCGTTTTCCGAGCGAAAATCCTGGAACCCCCCTCGGAAGCGGGGACGGTTAGCTGCTGCGGCGGAAGGGGGAAGCATGTGGAGAGCATGATGGGTTTTCTAAAAAGCGAAGCACGCACTGGGATGCCCGAGTTTGTGGAGATGCCTGCGCCAGTGACGATGACGATTTTGCGCGCCTTGAGCAGCGCGTTGGCGACGTCTTGGAGGGTTTCGTGTGAGTCGGGCTTGACGTGTTGCGTGGGCATTTTGGCCGCCCGCCGCCGCGATTGGCGAGAAGATGGGCGAAGTGTTCTTGTTTCCCCCTTTTTTTCTCTATTCTTTTTCGTCTTTCTTTCTTTTGTTACCGTAGCCGGTGCTGTACCGGTATATCCCACGCGCGAGGGATGGACGGATCGCCTGAAGATTGTGCGAGGCGGCGTCTCAACAGCGGCCGTATAAGGGTCCAACAGTCCCGCGGTCGGTCAGCTCGCTCGAGGAAGGGTGTCGTGGTACTTTCGGAGGGCGTTTTGCTGCGTGTGGAAGATATGTTGTGATTCGGGATACAGGGGCTGTCGGCCGTGGAAGGGGGGAGGGTTCGAGTCAGGATGTGGTGGTGGTGGTGGTGGTTTGGGTTTGGGGCGAGAGCATCACGGGCATTGTCGCGATCCGGTGTCTGTGTCTGCCGTATGGATGCGTCATAGAAGTGCGGTCTGTACGAGTATGTAGCCAAGTAGTGTCAATAGTATGATCGCTGCGTGGAGCAGATGCCGCCCAAGTCGCCTCGAATGGTCGCTCGGTAGGTAGGGAGTACTACTCCGCACTACTATAGGAAGCTTGTTGAGGTGTCGAGGTGTTTCCCGCGATGATGCGGGATGGCGCCGCCAGAAGTTGGCCGTTGGTGCTCGTGGTGGGCTCGACTTCGGGGGGCCGTCCCTTTAGTTCTCCTGCTAGGAGAATTGGTGTGGCTCGGGCGGTGCCGATTGGCGCGCGCGTCGTGTCTGGCAGCCTACTTATGTTCTGATGGATGCCTCTTGTTGTGCCTGAAGGTCGAGCTGGGATGTGTCGAGTTACATAGTTAGTAGAGACTCGAGAGTCGACGGGATCAATCAGGACCAAGGTTCGTACGAGGACGAGTACGGAGCACGAGCACAGGCACGGGGGGTCAGGCGATCCGCAGATCTCAGGCCTGTCAGATCTTGGTCTGGCTGTCTGCCTGTCTGTCTGGTCCGAATGCCTCTACTCCATGCCTACGATGATGATCCTACGACCCCTACATATTTGCTTCTTTTCTATCACCGCGGTTCTATGCCGACTCCTTAACGCGAGGCAGAGAGCTGCAGCAGGGCAAGCAATGGATGCATTGATTGATTCGATGATTCAAAGATTGATTGCAGGTCCCGGCCGTGACCCTAACCCTATCACGACATTGAACCCTCTCCATTCCATCTGCGTCTGTTACCTCTACTCGTCCTCGCAATCCAAATGGAATTCCCAAAGAGAAGCATCACGACAAGGCTGCCCTCTTTCCTCGAACACGGCATTGGTGATTGCGTTCATTAGTGTCTATACAGTATGTCTTCATACAAGTCATGCTATAAGGCGTTCCCTCCCTCGGTCAAAATCATGCATGCAGGTAGATTGATTCTTCTCTTCCGCCCGGTCCGTCTTCCCTTCATGGCCGTACATCATGCATATAGTACATACGCATTAGATAGTAACCACAAGTTAGTAGAGATCGACCAGCACCTGCATGAACTTTTCAAAGTTCTTGGGGACACCGACCCCCGTCGCCGCGTCCCACCCCTTGAGGGCGGGCCATCCGCCAGGCGTCTCCCCGTTCCAGGTGCACGACTGGGTCGTCCCGTTGGTGACGTCCTGGAGGACGGCCCGGACCTCGTCCGAGTAGATCAGCTCGTTTAGCCAGCCGAGCGGCTTCTTACCCATCTTGAGCCGCGCGTCCGTCACGAGCGCCATCATCGAGGCGAGCGTCGGCGTGCTGGCGCTCGTGCCGTCGACCAGCATCCTCTGCCCTCCGACCACAATGGCGAATCGCGTGCCGACGACTGAGATGTCCGGGAAGGCCCTCATGTTCGCGTCGTACTTGCCCTGCAGGTGGCCGTTGAGCTCACCGACGTAGTCGTCGACGAGCCCGGGGCCGTTCTGCCAGGGCGGCCGCTCGTAGCGCTGCGAGAAGCCGCCGCTGCTGAAGATGGCCGCCGAGGGGGGTTCCCGGCCGCTGGCGGTGGCACCCACGCTCGTGATCCACTCGCAGGTCGACGGGAACGTGCCCATGGCGACCTGGCGGTTGGCGCCGTCGTTGGTGAGGCACTTGGAGTGTTGCCCGCCGGCAGCGCCCCCGTCTCCCGACGAGCCGAGGATGGAGATGCCGCGCGCCGTGAGGAGACCAAAGGTCCCGCAGACGTGATCGGCGTAGTTGGCCGGGACGGATAGCTCGTCGTCGCCGTACGAAATGGAGAGGACGTGCGGCAGCTGGCTCGAGGGCTTGCGGAGCAGGTACTCGAGGAGCTCCAGGTAGGGCTCGTTGTCGTCCCCGGCCCCGCTGATGGGCTTGCCATCGTCGTCCAGCTTGACGCCTCGTCCAGAGGTAGAGTAGTAGATGGCCTTGGCCGGGGCCGCGAGGGCCATGACGTACTCTATGTCGAGGGCGGCCTCCACACCAGGGTTGCTCTGGTCATCTCCGCCCTGGTTGATGGATTCCACCGTGAAGTTGCGGCCGGCAAGATCGGGAGCCTGGCCCCGCAGGAATACGTCCGTGTCGGCGTAGTTTGTGAACTCGTCCAGGAATCCGGCAACGCCGATCCGGACATCCGACTCTTGCTTCGTGTCGTAAGTAATGTTGTAGAGATCCCTGATGCAGCCCGGGGTCACGGAGCCCAGACAGGGGACGGCGTCACTTGCAGATTCCGACTGGACCGACATGTGCTCAGATTCGGCAGAGATCATGACCTTGTGATGAGGCTTCATGAAGTTGTTCACCGGGTTCACGAATTTGATGATGTCCCTGAGGGAGTCCGGGATCGAGTACTTCAGCGTGCGCAGCATGGGGGCTCTGTCTTGGAAGACGAAATTCTGCAACCTCATGTCCAGTAGCGGCTCCGCCTTGGAGACGTCGGTTCGGACGTGGATCCATTCGTCGGAGACATCGTAGTCGTCAACGCCGTTCTCGTTGAGCCATTGCAAGACGAGCTTGACGTGATTCGGGTCGGGAGCCCTCAAGGCCTTGACCTCATCGAGTGAGAGATGGGGCTTGTTGGCACCGATCTTGGAGCGCAGATCGCTCATGTGCGGCCGATCCAGGGCGATGGAGAACTGGATCCTCTGTGTCGGTTGGATGAGGTCCTGGAGAAGCGTCCATCCATGGGGGATGTTGGCCGCATGGTGGATAATGGCAGCGGCCGAGGCGATGCCGGCAAAGAGCGGCGCCAACGGGAGTGATGGCTTCATCCTGGCGGGCGAGTAATAGGAGACCCTTGGAGGACAAGAAGAAGAAAAGGGGGAAAGGACGGCTCGCTTGCTGAAGAGTCTCCCGGCTAGAGGGTGTGCTTTATAGGTCCCTTCTGGTGTGGACCGACTCGGCGCCCTTTCAATCTCGGTTTGCTGCGAATGGAACGAGAAGCTGTCCCTCGCACCCTAACGAGGGTCGAGGAAGCCTTCCCGTGTGTGTGAAAGCATGATGCCTGTCTTGGCACGGGGGAGGGGGCAGTGGCCATGGCTGGTCGTTCGTACTCGTACGAGTGGGCAATGGTCGGCGGATCGTCAGGGTCTCTGCCGGGGCTGGTAAGACATTGGGCTGGGCTCCGAGGAGACGCAATCTCGAGAGGAACGAGCACGAGTGCAAGGGAAACGGTCAGCAGTGGAGATGACGATGTATGTACGGAGTAGCAGGATCCATTTGACTATGTTCTCTCTTGTTTGCTCACATCTTGACTGCAGATATCCGCAATGTGACTGAGGCAGGCCGAAGGAGATTGAGCATCGCACGGCATGCGCCGCCCTTCCTTGAGCACGCAGGTCGATTGTGTGCGATGGTCTGACGAGCGCGGAGGGACCGGTATGTGGAAAGATGCAAGGGCGCCGAGAGCCTCGATTGGACGGCAGGCAAACATCCCTGATGATCCGAAGAAGCAAACACGCGAAGTGCGGTCTTGGAGGAGGTTGAGCATTGTCTGGAGGTTATGAGACTCTGTGAATAATTGACTGGCGATGGAAGCAAGCTGGAGCCGTTTAGGTGTTCATCTGCTACTAATGTATGGAGTAACCGATTGATGCAGAATAAAGGTTATGCTATGCATAGGAAGATGGGTAGGTGCAGTATGTATAAATTATGACTTGTGCATTCCAATACGGGATCATCTCACATTCATTTCACTTCCCTGCTCCTTCCCCTGAAGACACTGCCCTGCATGACCGCCGCCATGACGATCTTCGGCAGGTGCGAGGTACGGAGTACATGTGACTGACTCGGGACTCGTGTCTGAGATGAGGAGAACTTGGACTTGTGGTTCGAGGACGCAAGCAGAAAATCGCAAGGGTCAAATAGCATCATAAAGAGCTCTTAAAATTTCTTGAAGCTGAAAAGTCTTGAACATTGATGCTTAGTCTGAGCTGAGTCTGTTGTTTCATAAGTTCCTTCAGCATACTACTAGTAGGTACTAGCAGTAGGCAGTATCTGCTACTCCATTGCATGTGCCTGATGTTGGACAAGAGGCTTGAGCCGCTCCTTCTCTTCGTGCGAACAACACACAACTTCTTGAAAACCTGAAAACAGCAGGGGCGACGAAGCATCTCACAAGATGCAGGTGCACCGTGTCCCGAAGATCCAACCCGCGCACTGTGGCCGTGAACATGTCTCCAAAGAGACACGAGGCTTCGCTCCGAGTCATCGTCCTCCGCAGCGCCGAGTCCAGCGCCATCGCGTGCTGAGACACACGCCCAGGGCGACGACGGCAAATTGATTGATCAATGATGACTGCAATCAGCAGGGCACCATCGGGGCATCCTCAGGGCAGAGCGAGACCCGAGCGAATATCGATTCCCCCAATAGATCAATTAATTGATCTCATGGATCCCCCACGAGCCAAGGCTGACCTAAGCCTGACAATCCGGGGGCTCGAACCCTCCCGTCCAGTCCCCTCGAGTCGCCCATCGCGAAGCCTCTCCATCCAGCATCCAGGCTGCTTCTAGCCTCGCTCCATCCGGGGTGACCCCCTACGATGCCCTCGGGCGCCTCAGTCTCGGAGAGCGGGGAATTGAGCGACGATCTGGGGCTGTCAGGCCACCCCGGCCAGCAAGCGTCTTCTGCCGTTATCCTCTTCGGTCTAAGTCCGCCCCAATCCAACCATTAAATGGCATGACAATCGACCCCTGCCTGACCCTGATTCGCGAGGCCATGCATGCACCTGGAATTGGGATGTGCCTCAATTCCTTCCCGGGCGCTTGCTGTCGTACCAGTAACCCCGAAATCTCTTTACCCAAGAATCACAAGGCGCAGTCCTGACATCATCGCAGACCCCCCCCCCATTCTCGAATGTCTGGCCGTCCATCTCTCGTTGGCTTGTCGACTCGTCGACTTTTCAACCTGCCGTCGCCGTCGCCATTGCCTCTTAGCCTCGGACTATCGAGGCTCAGCGCTGCAGCTCCGCGCAGTCTGGGCGGGCTCGGCGAGTCCAACAAACGGGTCTTGATCCCTCCACTTCCTCATGAGTATGTACGAGTAACAGCCTGCGCCCTGCTCTACAAGTCGGGCAGCTAACGAGGCCCCGCAAGTCTCAAGCTGCACGGAGTACGAGTAAGGGTCTCGTGTCATGGGATCCCGACACACCCTGTCTCGGAAAGATTTGGCACCAGGCAGATTCGCGCTCCATGCGGAGCACAGTATGGCACGAATCTGGAGACCCTGCACCGACCCGATCCGACAGGCAAGGGCCGGAGACAAGTATGTATGTACGGGGAGGGATGGGGCGAGTGGAGGAAGGGCCTCGCTCTCGCCTCCGTCGCGGTATAAGAAGTGCCCGAATCCGCCTTGGTCTGCTGCTGTTGAGTCAGTTTCTATTGTGCTTTGATTCTTGGGCGTGACGATACAAGAGGTTTCCCAAATCACTCCGCTACACAGGTCCCTCGAAAGCAACAGATATCGAAAATGTCGCTCCGCAGACGGACCTCGATCCGTGAGATCTTCAGATCTAAGTCGCGCTCGATCCTCGTCGAGGCGAAGCCGGACTCGACCGAGCCCCCAACCCCGCGGACAGCATACGTCCCCGTCAACGCCGCCTCCGGGTTCTCCCAGACCTTCAAATCCCCTCGCTCATTCCAGACCAGCCTCCCCATCACCCAGGAGGAGACGGCAGCAGACTCCTCGTCCCACCATCACAGTCATGTCAGGGGTGACAATGATGATGACAACGACGACAAGGAGGCCGAGTACGCGATCCAACGAGAGCGCATCTCCCGCCAGCTCATCCGGCCTGGCCATCTCTACATCGACGTCCCCCACGAGCACGCAGAGCCAGAGGCCCAGCCCGGCTCGGCCCGGACGACCGACGACTTCAGGGCATTCATCACCGCCGCCAAGGCGCAGGAGGAAGCGCGCCTGTACTTCACGGGCCCGCCAGAGATGACGACGGCCCAGCCCCATCCCCCTTCCCCTTCTCATGCCACGTCCCCTTCCCATATGAGCCCGCTCCGCAGGCAGAGGGACAGCGGGTACTCATCCGGATCGCTGTCGCCGCTCAAGGACACGTGTGCGCCGTCAGCGCCGTGGCAGAGGGACGTGGACGGCCAGGGCCAGGGCAAGACGCTGAGGAAGAGGCAGTCGCTGAGGCTTGTTGGCCAGCTCATCGCCGAGTACGTGAGGCCCATGGAGGGCGGGCCTCTCTCGGCGTCGCATGCGGCTGTGCGGTGAGAGCGTCATCGGTGGAGGTGTGCCGGTACCTGATTATCCTTTTGGGGGGGAAAAGGGGGTCGAGGGCTTGGAACAACGGAGTTTGGAGTTTTATAAGATCCATGATACCATCACGCGAGCCTAATTGAATGGGGTTTTCTTTTTTTTTTTTCCTCAAACGATTTCACACAGTCGAGTATCATACGGTCGTCAACATTAGTAGTCATGCCCACGGAATCAACACCATGATCTCATCAATGCATTTCATTTCGAAAGACTCATTGTCTACCCTCTCTCTCCAAGCAAGGACTGCCTTGACGAGTTGACATCCACAAATCGCTACTCGTAGACATTGATCAATTGATCCTTGCCTCGAGCTGCCATTGGCGACCCGGACATCGAGCCCAGCACTGACCGGGCCCTCCCACGCGCGGCTCACTGCACTTACATACCTACTCGTACATACAGGAACGAAGCACCCACGCACGAGCCGAGCCCAGCCAGGCCAAGCCGCGCCGCGCAAAGACGGCGCGGGCTCAGACAGGCCGCAAGGGACCCCGATGTTTGCGCGCGGGCTCTGGTCCCTGTCGGATCTGCTCGCGTCTCTTCAGCGGGAGCCGACCACCACGATGGGTATGTCCCCCCGGATCCTTTTGAGTCGTCCGGATCCTTTTGAGTCGTGCATCGACTCAAAAGGATCCGGATGCTTGATGTAGTCTTGTCGATGCGTGGGCGCAATGCGGTAAGCATGCACGGCGCACGATGCCGTTTTCGGGCTGGCTGGTCCGCGCGGTGACGGGTCGGTCGGTATGTCGCGTTGCGATGCGATGCGCGTTGCGACCAGATCGCCACCAGAATTCAGGAGGATTTTCTCTCATCGCAGCCAGATTGCAATCAGATTCGGCAAGATTCCCGCATTGCAAGCGCTTTGCAACCAGATCCAGCAAGTTCTTCTTTCTTGTCTCCAGTCCCCTTTCTCGCGCCTGCGCCTCTGCCTCATCATCATCATCATCATAGCCTGAAACCCTGAAAGTCGCGCCCCCCCTACTGAGCTGTATGGAAAATAAAAATAAAAATGGCCTCCTTTTTCCTGTACCGCGCGCACCATGATACCCAATGACCTTTTTGAGCCAAAAAAGATTTCTCCTTCTCCTTTTTCCCGTTGATAATGGGCCTGGTTCTTGCAAAACGCCGCAAAGCCGAGCAAATACTCCGTGAAATGCCAGTGAATCCGCGCCACGTAGGAACATTGATGTGATGAACAAGAAATATGTCGTGTCTTTAGATGTGACCGTGAAGACCGAGCATCCGAGTAGCTACGCGCCGTGTTCGCCCAAGACAAGCTTCATATTGCAGTCGTTGATCATTCCGTGAGCTAAGCAAATCTTCAAAAGCCAGGGAGAAGCTTCAGGGGCTTCGCCGAATTGCGCCAGATGCGCGCCTGAGCAATGCAGTCGACGAGGAAAAAGCGCGGTCTGGGTCGGTCGAGTCGAGGTCAAAGCCTGCCAAGGGGGCGCTCCATACATCGCGTTCGCGCGAGTATCTCGTGCCCTGCGATGCTGCCGAAGCGCCGTGGCTCTGGCGCGTCCCGGATTGCCGCGCGATGCGACCTTGCGTTGCGAAAATCTCGCGATGAGATATTGCCAAGATCGATGTACGGGCTCGGCTCACTAGGCGCCAGGATGTTGTCGCCCGGGAAAATAGATCGAGCCCTCGGGGCATTGCCTTCCCTGATCTTCGGTATCCGGAATGGTCATGTGCAAAAATCTCTTTCTCCGCCGCTGTCCTATTTCAGCCCCTGATGCCCATGACACCTGCGACGCCGTTTTTGAGTCGCGGGATCTGGATATCCTCGTCGTCCGAGCTGTCAGCCGTCTCGGCAGCGACCCGGTCGAGCATCCTCTCGATATCCTCGTCTCGCAGGACCCTCCTGGCGCCGCTGTGGCCACCACCGAGCGCGACGGGAAGCGAGAGGGAGCTTCTCAGGTGGGTGCTGTTTCCCCTGACGCGTCTCCTGGGCGTCACCCTGTTCGGACTGTAGTAGGAATGCTGCGGCGAGTCGAGGGCCATGGGCGAGTCTGACGGATGAAGCAAGCCCGATGACTTCTTGTGGACGGCGGCGGCGGGCCTATGCGTGGGAAGAGACTTCCGGGGCGCACCGGAGGGCCCCGGCCTCGCGCCACTGCTGCTCTTGGCCGATAGCTGGGAGGGCTCTGGAGACGCCAACGGGGAGAAGGCGTGCTTCATGTTGGCGGAGTTGTTGGGGCTGCTCATGAAGAGAAGCGTCTCCACGGCATCCTGCTCCCGAGCGTTACGGGTCTGCGAAGCGTAGTATAGCGAGTCGGGAGCCCGCGCCGGCTGAGACGAGAACTGGTGGTGGGCCTCGTGGGCGACAGCGTAGCCCGGGGTGTGAGGCGCGGACGAGTGCGAATGCAGCAAGGCCGCGTGCCGCGGGGTCGAGTTTCGGCGAGGGTGCAGGCGGGCGGCAGGCGTCGAGAGGGTGGCTTGGATCGAAGCAGGAGGAGCCAGGCTTGACTTGTTCGTGAACGCGTTTGGCAGGGGCGACTCGGATTTTCGGCGCTGGATTCGCGCGTCCTGGGCGAAGTGGCCCTGGGAAGACGCGGGGCCGAGCGCGAGGTCCGGGCTGACCGAGGAGGCCTGGCGTCCGCGCAGGGTCGACGCGCACGCGCCCGCCCCTCCCACGCCTGGCGCTGGGGAGGCAGAGGCGGCCTGTGAAGCGAGGCATTCGACTTCCTCGATGGAATGAGTCTGCAGGCCGAGGTTGACCTTGACCATGGCGTAGGAAAGACGCGTCTTGAGCTCGGCCGACAACTTTTTTTTTCCAAAAAAAAAAAAAAAAATACCCCCCCCGGTCAGTTCTTCTATTCGCTCCAGCCGGGCCAAGGTAGAGAAAGGGTCATGGCGAAACTCACTTCTCCTATTGTGCTTCCGGATGTGGAGGCAACACTGACGGCACTCATGTTCCTCGCGTGTCCCCTAGAGATATTTCTGGGGACGCCACTTGCCGAGTCTCTCATCTCCCCGTGAAGGCGCGGCCCACGGCTCGTAGGGCCGGCATCGAGTGAGATCCTGTCCTGGGCCGCGGCGATGGTTGACAAATGAAGTAGATGGTTGACCCTGTCTGATCCGTCGCGGCACTCGTCGGCCCTGGCGACGGGGTCCGGGAGAGTCGTCGTGTTGTCCGCGGCGCTGCTGTGGTCGCTCGCGGGGGAGGCAATGGCGTGGTCGGAGGAGCTGGTGTAGTTTGATTCCTGGGAGTTGGCGATGGACTGGGGGACGGTGTGTTGCGAAGAGCTGGTGGCGCTGTCCGTGATGTCGGAGTGCTGCCACTTGAGCGAGGCGTGCTGGTGATGCTGGTGCTGGTGAATGCTGTTGCTGCTGCCGGTGCTGCTGCTGCTGCCGGGATTGGTGGCGTTGTTGGTGTTGTTGTTATTGTTGTGCTCGTGGTGCAGGGCCGCGTCGTGGCCGCTGATTGAGGGATCCATGCGGGAGTGGTGAGCCAGGCGCGATGTGGCTCGCAGATTGGAGACTTGAGGAGGATAAGCACGAGAGAGAAAAGCACCGCGTGCGGACGAGGAAGAGGTCGGCGAGCGTGTCTCAGACTTTTGCGGATCGGCAGTGAGCAGCAGCAGAGGAGGAGGATGCGGAGGAGGAGGAGAGGCAGAGCACGACATGGGTTTCGCGACAAGCGATGGAGACGCGCGACGACCCCGCCGCAGATCGAAAAAGGACGATCAGGGACCAGGCGACCAGAGCAATGCGGAAAATGGAGCCGCGGCCAGCACCTAGACTGTTGCTAGACTCGCACGGGCGACGGGCGATGGGGACGCAGGTGGAGCGCGTCGAGCGGGAGCAGAGGCGGGCGTGTCGGGGCCAATCAAGGATGATGCGGGCAGTGATTTTTATCGTGTCGTGACGAGGATTGGACGGGTAGAGAGAATATGGATTGATCTATTGCAGATTTGGCAGTCGTCGTTTCTGATAGGGAGGATAGGGATGATGGAATTGATGCTGTCTTGACTGGCCGTGCGCGCGCAAAATGCGAGGCGAGGCGAGGCGAGGATCGTCGATGGAGCAAAGAGAGAGAAGAGAAGAGAGAAGACTCTATTGATATTGATTGATCTTGGATTGAGAGATGCGGGTGGCTCGGCTCCTGCGTGTGCGTGTGCGTGTGCGCGTGCGCGCGTATGTGTGTGCAAAGTGGGAGAAGGAGAAACAGGAGGAGAGAGAAAAGAGAGAGAGAAAAGAGAGAGAGAGGAAGAAAGAAGGAGGAAGAAAGAAGGAGGAGCGAGGAAGAGAGAGGAAGAGAGAGGGAAGATGGAGCGTCTCTGGTGCGTGTGCGTGTGCGTGTGCGTGTGTGTGGGTTACGCGGTTTAGTCGCGACGGGCCGTTGACATCAGAGTCCATCCATCCAGCCATGAATTCATTGATGGATCATTGATGGATTCTCTTATGAATGAAGAGCATGATCTGTAGCAGTTAGTATTCATGAAGATGCAGATCGCCGTGGATGACTCCGCCGTCTCGTGTCGATCCATCAATCCATTGCCGTGTCATGGTTGATCCATGATCCATGATTGATCAACCATCAATCAATTGATTGATCGATCAATTCTATTGCCTCCATGATCAATATTAAGATTCCAGCGCGCTGAGCAGCCGTTTATAGCGGCTCCGGCGCGGCATTTCCAGCGGGCTTACAGCGCCAAGTGCTACCCTAGACTTGGCGATCGAGGCCTCCACCTCTCGATTTCTCGATTTCGACAGGCAGCACGCCGAGGAGGAGGAGCGCGAGCGGTTTCGAGACGGCGGATCACGGGCATCGCGGCCATTCATCACGACCCATCAATCTCCTGATTGTACGGACTACGAGCACCATTCCATACCATCTGCTGCGACGCGTGGAATGCAACAGCTTGGGAGGGACCCCGGAAAAGCCTCACCCGGTCACGCCGCCCGGCCCTGCAGAGCCCGCTAGATCCAGATCCAGATTCCATCAATGCCCATCAATCAATCCATCAACCCACCCGAGCTGTCAAATTGCCAAGCACAAAATCACTCACCACATACACCTCCAAGTCACGCTGCCCTCTCACGGAGACGGGTGCATCACGTTGCGTCGCCCGCACCGATTTGCCGTGGCATCCATGGATGGATGGATTTCTCCGTCATGCAGGAAAAATCCACATTTTTCTCATCATTTTCCGCGCGCCGCCCGCCCCTCCTGACACGAAATCACGTGATGCACACGCGGCGTGCCCCGCCCACTCACAATGGACATCTTCCCAGCTCGTCCAACAACCACAACCCCCCATCCCCGGACGGGAAAGCCGTGAGACCCCTCCCGTGTCCCGACTTGGAAGACAGCGATGATGCGGGCGCGGGAGGCGCGGCGATCGACGATGACGGGCTGAGAGTTAGGTACTCCGCAGTAGCTCGGCCCCTCCCTTGAGACGTGGTTTGGGGGGTCTCCAAGCTGGTCTTAGACACGGAGCATTTCTCCGGACGTAAGGATCTCTCATTCATCTATCCTACGGAGTATGTACGGGTACTGTATGGAGTACGGAGCCGGTGTCTGCTGAAACACTGGGTTCTGCTGGTCGATGGAATCTTTGGCAGACCTTGGAGAACGGCTCTGCTTCGATACTTCTGACCCGTGCTTGGAGACAGCACGGATGTGAGTGACGGCTGTCATCATCACTTCTAATGCAAGGGGTCATGCTCGTCCGGGTCACGTCTTGACCCTTTCTCGACGTATATCCCATACCTACCCACACTCCGGCTCGTCACCACCCCCCGCGCGGCCCAGCGCTCCGCCATCAAGGATGACCCCTTCATTGTCGTCCAGGTCATCCTGCACCCTCCTCCATCCCTTCTTGCGCTCGCGCCGGCCCGCTTCGCCCTTCCCTTTGCCCTCGGCCTCAAACACCGGCCGCATCGCCGCCCCAAGTAGCGGGTTCGAGCTGAACGCACCCCCCGCCGTCCTGCCCGCCTCGGCCCCTCCCCCGATCCTGTAGTTTGACCCCTTCCCCTCCGCTTGCTCCTCCTCCTTCTCTTCCTCCCCTCTCCGCTGCTCATCCTCATAGTCGTCGCCGTCCTCTTCCGGGCTTGCCGGCCGCTGGACGCTCCCGATGGTCTTGACGACCCGCCGCCCAGAGAGGTCGATGCTGACAATCTGCTGCCGCTTCTCGTACTCGGGCCTCGCGTTCCACTCCATCTCCCGCATCAGCTTCTGCTGCCGCTTGAGCTCCCGCGCGCGCTCCTCCGGCGTCGCCCACATGCTGCCCATCCCGCTCATCGCGCCCGACACGTCGAAGTCGGCCGCCTCGTCATGCACCGTCGTCCTCTTCGCGTTATTCGCCTGGAAGTTGAGTAGCTTGTCCCGGTGGTCGCGCGCCCGCGCCGCCGCCTCTGCCAGCGACGGGCTGTTGATGTTGGTGTTGGTGTTGCTGCCACCGTCCTCCTCTCTGCGCGGCGTCCTGGGGGCGGCGGCGGCGGCGGCGGCGTCTGGCTTCCTGTGGGCCGCCGCGTTGGCCGCCATCTTCTCCCGGCCCCGCTCGTCCTTGAGCTCTCGGATCATGGCCTGGATGTCCCCCGAACTCAGGATGGGCGTCCCGCAGAAGGTGCACGGGCCGAGGCCTTCCCTCAGGCAGACCACCTTGCCGCAGGACAGGCAGTTCGGGGCCGCCGCTTGCAGGGGGTGCCTCGTGGCGACGCAGTTGCACCGTCTGGACTGGACATTGTCCAGGGTCGGGTTCGTGGTGATCTCCAGCGAGCGGATGGCGAGATCTAGGTCTGCGAGGGCCGTCGACTGGCCCGCCATCGGCACCCCGCCCGAGATCGAGACCTTGGTGACGTTGCCGGTGCTCGGCGCCGCCGGCTTCGGGGTCGAGCTTCGCGAGTTCTGCGCCGACTTGTCCTTTCCCTTCTTTGGCATGTCCGATATCAGGTACCCCGCGGCCGTTGTGATGTTCTGCTTCGGTGCTGGCTGCGCGTGCTTGGCCTGCGGCGCGCTGACGGGCTCAGGCTTCGGCTTGGGTGGCGTGCTTGGCCTCGATGCGTGGCGGCTGGGGGCTGCTGTGCTCGGTGTGCTGTCCCTCTGTGGCGCCATGTATTCGAGATCCGCATCCTTCTTGTTGTACGCCTTTCCCGCCGGACCAGCGTAGTCGTCGACCTTGCGAGCCTGCGGTGTGTGTATCGCCGCCTTCTTCTTCTTGGACTGCTTGCCCCATTTGGGGACGGGCGCGATCGCTCCGGGGGTGGTGGCGGCGGCGGCGGCGGCAGCAGCAGCAGCGGCTGGCTGAGAGGTGGCGGGAGCTGGTGTCGGGGCGGGGGTCTGAGGCTGTCTTCGGCGGGAATTGAAGCTGGAAATGAAGTCGACGGCAAGCGGCGAGTCCCCGAGGAGGTTGCTGAAGTGCGAGGCGGCCTCTGCCTTGGACAGGGTCAGCGCGTAGTCGAGGACCTGCTGCAGTTCCTCCTCTGGCAGGGGAAGCAGCTGGGAGAGCTGCGCCAGAGACATGGTGATCCCGATCGATCCGGCTCGTGGCGATTTCCTCGTGAGATTACTCCGTAGTAGATTTGATGTTGAGATTCGAAGGCCGCGGCGGAATTTGATGAGGACGATGCTTTCTCGGGTCGATGGAAAGATCGGGATGCAGCACGGAGTCGCAGGAGTCGCGCGTCGGCTTCAAGTTGGTGATGATGGATGCGGAGTGCAGCAGGGTCGATGAGTCATGCCGAGTCTCAAAAAGCCATGCTGCGTTGCAGCTCGGTCAGTGAGAAGCGTCCCAACAAGGCAGACAGGATGGATGATCCATTGTGCGGCCGACTTACATGGATACCCCGACATCAAAGAGGCAAGATGGAGAATCGATGGCCTTACATGATCGAGTGTCACATCGTGTCGCGCTGCAACGACAGGTAGAATTTAGAAGTTTGGCTCTGGCCTGTGCCACCAATTGATTTGATCAAATTGATCAATCAATGACCCTGCGAGGTGTGGCTGGAGCTTGTGCGGACTCGAGACCGGCGGGGTGAACCCGAGGGGACACGGCCACATATTCGATGCGACGGATTGCTGCACCGACGCCCGAATGCCGCCAAAACAAGATTCCCGATATTGACGCGCATCACCCGCCATGAGAAAGTCATTGATCTATGCATCAATTGCGATCGCAGTGCTGCACCTCGCTCGCCGTGGCCTCTGGTCGCTGGAGGTCCAATCACCACAACCGACCCCGCCGGGAAGCAAGCCACAATACGCAGTAACTGGCACAGAGCACCAGCCACATCAAGTTGTCCCCCGCTAGAAATAGGAAGTGCCTGAAAATAGGTAAATTATACTATATAGAGGAAAGGATTCCCCTGTGTATAGAGATAGGCCTTATAGGCCTTATCTACCTAGTCTAGCGTAGAATAACTAATTTCCCTTTAACTAATTAAATCCTATAATAATTCCCTTACTAATAAAAAGCTATCCCTAGTGATAAGATATTATTACTCTCCTCTTCCTAGTATAACTAATATAATAAAGTTATAGAGCCTTTTAAGGAGCCCTTTCTTAGAAGGTATACTATTAGTTTCCTTTAAAGGGATTATATTACTATAATTAATTATATTCTAAATAAGCCTTATAAGGGCTTCTCTCTTATTATTATTAAAATAAGGGTAAGTTAAGGTAATAGTAGTTTATTTCTAATCTTTTATAGTAGCTATTATAAGGGTAAGGCTTAGATTCTATTATAAGTAATAAGGGAGGGGAAAGATATAGGAAAGTGTTATAAGGTAGTGTTCCTTAAAATTATTTATAGTAAACCTAATTTTAAGCGGGGTAATAGTATAATAAGGTAATATATCTTCTATTCTTATTCTTAATTAGTTAAATTAGAGTTATCTTTTTTAATAAAATTATAGTAATTAATAAGGGGGTAGGCTCTTTTCCTCTCCCTTAAGGTAACCTTAATAAAGGATAAAATACTTTAATATATCCTTATAAATAGTAATATTCTTTCCTCCCTTAAGTTAAGAGTTATTAAGGTTAATAAAGGAGTAAAAGGACCTGCTAAGTTTAGTTATAATCTTAAATAGTCCTCTCTAGTAAGGGTAAAGCTTATTAAGCTTACCTTTCTAAATAACTATTATAAGGTCTTTAAGCTAAAAGCTCTTACTAGTACACTATTAGTAATAGTCTTATCTAGCTACTAATAGGTACTAGTTCTTATTTACTATATCCCCTTAAATAGACTTAAGATATCTTATATATATAGTAATAAGGTTAGTATATTATTAGTTAACTAGCTAGTTATTAGGGTTAGTAATCTTCCTAACTATAAACACCTTACTCTACCTAGTAAAAAGTGTCTATAGTATAGTCCTATTTACTATACTATAAAGGATTTTATAAAAAGAGTACCTTAACTTTAATAAGTAGTAATTATTTAGATACTATATTATAAAGGGTATAGCTATATTCTAGTTAAGCGGGCTATTAATAGACTTATTAAGTATAGATTATAGGATCTTATTTATTACCTTAACTATACCTATACTCTTATTAGAGCCTAATAGTATATAAAGAAGGGTAATTTATTATTAGTCTATAAATATATAAAGCTCTCTTAATATAAATATAAAGCTAGTATTTATATAGAAGGTAATAGGTCTAATAGTAATACTATTAACTTACTTTTATAGCTTATTTATAGTTTTAGTAGTATATATTATCTAGTAAGGCTTAAGCTAATAGTATCTTAAAAAGTAATTAATAAGTATAAAGATATACTTAGAGCTATTAAAAGTCTTTAAGAAAGGGCTAATATAGTCTATATTAATAAGAAAAAAGGGTTTATTAATAATAATAGGTTAGTTAAAAGCTTTAGATATATTAGGGGTATATTTAAAGCACCTTTAATAGCTAGTGATATATAATATAATATCTCTTACTATTTATAGCTACTAAACCTCCTAGAGTAGTCTCTAATAGGTAATATTAGGGCTAAAGTAGCTAGCGTTATTATATATTACTTTAAGCGCTTATATAACCTTAGTATACTTAAGGTAGTAGAGCTAGGTATTATTAAGGTATTTCTTTTAAAGTGTTCCCTCTTTTTAATAGAAGTTATAGGTAATATTAGTAGCTTATCTTTTATTATATCTATCCTAAGAGTTAGCTTTACTAGTAAGGAAGTAGATAGTAAAGCTATACTAAGGGTTATCCTTTTATAACTTAATATTAGATAGGTTATTAGTTAATAATATTAGTAAGCGCGCTATAATAATTTCTAGTAATATATCTTTACTTAGAAAGACCTTATTATTATACTATTACTAAGATAGATATAATAGGTATAATTCTATCTTATAAAGAATATTAGGTTAATAGGACTCCTTATTAAAACAGTTTATTAGTTTCTTATAGCCTTCTATACTATCTTTCTAGGTCTATAGACTATTAGGGGATATAGTACTAAGCTCCTTAATAATATAGTTAGACTTATAGTTATTAGAGAGAAAGATAGTATAGGATAGTATATCTATAGCTATATTTCTTTTACCCTTAATATATTCTAACTAGATATTAAGTATATAAAGCTTAGAGACTTATTTAGTATATATACCTTAGTAGCTACTAAAATTAAAAAACTAGGTTAAAGGATAATAGTTTATAAAGATTATAAACTCCTCTTATATAAAGAATATATATTTATATTAATAATAGAATTTAATAATAGTAAAAAGCTCTCTTTTATATATCTTATAGTTCTATTAGGTCTTAGTAAATAAGAAGGAGTTATATAGGATAAGGTACTTAGTACTATACTTCTTCTATATAATAATATAGCTAGTGCTAAAGGTAAAGGCGTTAGAGAATATAGTGTAGGGTATATCCTAGGTATAGCTATTAATATTAAAGGCTTTATAAACCTTTTTTTTTAGTAGGGTAAATAAAGCTACTTCTAATAGGCCCTAGTACTAGTTAATACTCCCTATAAGGTAGGTAAGTAAGTAAGAGATCTTAAAGTAATTCTTAATCTATTAGTAATAAGGGCTAATAAGGCTAAGAAATTAGTATACCTTTATCTAGGTCTTTAGTAAAGGTAGTAATTATACCTTTTCTATTTACTTAGGCTTAAGGATAATCTTACCTCTAATCTAGTAATACTAGCTAATAGTAAGAATCTTATTTATACTAAGGAGGATCTTTTTAAAGTTAAGTTAAAGAAAAGCTTATAGAAGATAAAGTAGGAAGTAATTATAAATAAAGATCTATAGTATCTATATATTATTTAACTTCCTAAAGATATTATTAATATAGATATTAAGGGGTAGAATTATTATATCTCTTATTATCTAGTAAAGTAATAGCTTTAGATATAGGCTAAGGATAGCCTTAAAAGTAATTTTAATAAGTTTAGAAAAGGAAAATATAGTAGTTTTAGTACCTTAGGGTATTTAAGTTACTTAGAGTTATAGAAAATTAAGGGCGCTAAATACTAATAGATAGTAAAGAGACTTTTTAATAGGGATAGCCTAATAGCTATACTTTAAATTAAATTTATAATAATACTAAATTTAAGGGTTAGATAGTCTATTATATAGGTCTATAAGTAAAGGTATATTAGATAAGGGAATAACCTTATTAATATATAAGTAGTTAATAGTAAGCCTTTATTTAGCCTATAGGTCTAATTTATCTTTTAAGATAATAATAGGCTTAGCGTTCTATTTAAAAAGATAGCTATTAGTAGTAATAGTTATCTTATATATCCTACTATTAATACCTTAGTTAATAAGTTTATTAAGCTAATATACTTATAGCTCTATCTATCTTCTCTTTAAGTTCTTAATATTCTATAGCTAGGTATTAGGCTTAAGATTTAGCTTATATATAAAAAGGTTAGTAAGTAGTATATTAAAGACTAAGGTATCTTCTAGGTTATAGTATATAAGAAATATCCTTATTATATCTTCCTAAAGTATATTATCTATAATAAGGGGTCTAATAATAATACCTATCTTATTAAACTATTACTATATTATATTAATAAAGGTATTATAGTTAATATCCTTTCTTTCTATATAATAGTTAGTTAAGAATAAAGTCTTATATTTACTAGGTTAGGCTTAAGGGCTAGGCTAATTTTCTATAGTTAGGTTAGGTAGCTTAGGTATACCTAGGAATAATAGTAGCTTATAAGGAAGGGCTAGGCTAATATTAGAGTTAAAGTTAAATAAGACTTTACCTCTATAGGGCGTAATATCGCAGGATAGGTTATTAAAAGATACTCTTAATAGGTATAGGGTATAATTAAATACCTATAGGTACTTATAAGGGTAATCTATTCTAATAGATAGGTTTATACTAAGATAAGTGGTAAGTAGTTTATAAATATACCTAGGTTAAAGTAATAAGTCTAGTTTCCTAATAATATTATACTAGTAAATATATCTTTTATATTAGACTTATTAGAGTTAAATAAATTATAGGAGTTAAAGTCTTTATTTTTTAATAATATATTAGTTAAGTCTAAAGGGTTACTTTAATCTAAATTAAGTGTTTTAAACGCTTTAGTAAGGTTTAATATAATAGGTATAAGGATAAGGCGCTGCTTCTTAAGGAAGGTAAGGTTAAGGCTAATAATAAAGTATTATACCTCTCTTAAGTCCTTCCTTTTAAAGGTTAGGGAGCCTTTAGTAATATTAAAGACTACCCTAATAGACTATAGCTATAATAGGCTAAGGAGGATAATAAGGTTATCTATTACCTAAGGAAGGATAGGGTTAACTATAGCTTATATATCTCTCTTAATACCTTTATAGTTAACTTTAATAATAATAAAATAAGTAATAGTAGTTCTATAGCTATCTATATTAGTTATAAGGAGGCTATTAAAGCTAATCTTAAATAGCTTCCTAGTAAAGATAGTATTATCTTAAACAAATATCTTAAAGATAAAGTTAAACTTAACGCCTTAGTTAGCCTAGACTTTATAGCTATTAATATATAAGGTCTTTATAAGCAGCTTAATTATAATAAGAAGCCTAAAGTATTTAAAAGTATACTTCTAATTACTAATAAGTAAGGTATTATAGGTAGTGTTAAAGGGTAGCTTAAGGGCTATACTTACGCTTTTTATACTAACTTTCTTCTTATAGCTAGATATTAACCTAAATAAGAGATATTTAAAGGCCTTAGTAGCTACTAGGCTAATCTACTATAAGGTAATAAGGTTTATTAAGATAGTAGTAAACTTAGCAAGCTTAAGCTAATCTATAAGGCCTAAGCCTTCTTTAGTATAGATCTTTATAAAACTATTAGTATAGGTGTAAGTCTTTTTTATAATAAGGGTAGTAGGCGTAGGAGTAGTATATAGTAGTATTATATAAGAGAGAGAGGTAAGAGCTTTCTTATCTTTAAAAAGGTAGTTAATATTAATAGTATTACTACTAAGGGCCTTTCTCTTTTTCTTTAAGGGGCTAGTAGCTAAGGCTATTACTATAATTATCTTATAGGCTACCTATTCCTAAGAGATACCTTTACTAAATATATTCTTTATTATATTATAAAGTTTATTATCTTTATCTTTAGTGTTATTAATAGCGTTATTATTAGTTAGCTTAGTAGGTATAGTAAGGGATTTAGCGTTAATAGAGATATATAATAGGGCTTTAGAGAAAGGGCTAGTAGTAGTGTTATCCTAGGTTATCTTAAAGGGGTTAATATTAGTACCTTTAGTTAGTAAAATAAGCTTAGCTTTAATAGTAAGTATAAGTAAGGTATCTAGGGTACTAGCGCTAAGAGCTATATCTAAGCCCTCTTTAATATTCTATAAAATACCTTTAAAGTATAGCTAGGCTACCTTTATATTAAGGGTACTAGGAGGTAGTATTTTACTATTATAGGGGGGAAGGTATAGGGTCCTAATAATAACTAACTTCTAATTCTAAAGGTAGGATATATAAGGTATATTATATTAGGGGGATATATAGCTAGTAATACTATACTTAAAGTAAACAGGTTAGTTTATTAGTATAGCGTAGGAGCTATTAATATATATATTCTTTAATATAGTCTTATTAAAAGGGAGCTTAGGTAAGGCTAGATTAATAGCGCCCTAATCTTAATAAGTAATGCTAGTATAGCCTCCTTCTTATTTATTATAGCTACTATAACTATAAAAGTTATTATAGTTCTAAGCATTATTACTAGAGCTATTATAGTTATAGCCGCTATTACTATAGCTACTATTATAGGCGTTACTATATTTATTATTATAGTTAGTGTATCTTATATTACTATTATAGCTAGTGTTATTACTATTAGTATATAACTATCTATTATTATAGTATAGGGGTAAGCTATAGCTATACTTAGGTAGTAGTAGAGGTAACTAGGTCCTTTTTTTTAAGATAGGGGTAGGTTAGGTAAGCGTAGGTGTAGGTATAGGCGTAGGCGTCTTAGCGGGTTAAAGGGGGATATTCTAAGTTACTCCTTATCTAGTAAATATAGTATTAAAGGTAGAGATAGCCTTATTATCTTTTTTAAGAAGGGAAGGGTTAATATAGTATTTATTAATAAGTAACTAATAGGCGTCCTATTTAGTCTTTTTAAGGATAATCTTCTTAAAGGTATTAAAAAGGCCTTTATTAATATTTACTCTTTTAATAGTCTTATAAGCTTTTAATATTTACTTAGCCTTACTAATTATATTAAATATATTAGTAATACTAGCTTACTTAGGCCTAAGGGTACTAAGGCTAATAGCTTCTTTTTAAAGCTTTAGGTCTCTAATACCTTAAATAATCTTATAAGTAATTTTAAGAATATATCCTTTCTTAATTCTAAATAAAGGGTTAATATTATTAGCTAGTTAGTCTTATACTCCTTCTTATTTAATAATTATATTAATATACTTATAGTATTCCTTTATAGTCTCCTTTAGTCTTTATTAAAGGGGTAGGTATTTAAAGGAAGAGATAACCTTAGTAGATACCTTAGATAGGTATTCCTTAGTAAAGGACTTATAATATTCCTTTAGATTAAGGGTAGTAATAATATTATCCTTTACCCTCTAAATAATAGTATAAAGAGATTTATTACTATTAATAAAGTTAGTAGTAAGGCTATTAAAGAGTATATTAATAGCCTTAATAATATAATAGGCGTTAATATTTTTATTACTAGTAGTAATATTAGTACTAAGTATAGCGGAGTTAGCGATAATAACCCTTTTAATCTAATAGGTAATTAAGCTATTACTATAGAATACCTCTATAGGCGTAAAGATATAGGGTGCTGATAATATTGTTATCCCTAGCGTGATAGTAGCGTTATCTTTAGTAGTAGTAGTGGCCTTTAGGGGTAGGGTACTAGAAGGGTCTTCTAGGGGATTAGTAGGTTCTCTAGGTAGGCTCTTTTACTCTCTATAAAGGATTAGGGAATCCTCTTTACTAATTAGCTTAGTATAAGGCTAGGGCTTAGATATAGGGTCTTACCCTAGCTTTTATAGGTCTAAATCTACACTAGTCTTAGAAATAGTAGTCTTAAGCTTTAGAAGGGAAAATACAGCTGTAGGTATAGAACGCCTAGTAGAGAAAAATAGGGAAAATACAGGGAAGTAAGGTGTAGGATCTCGTAGAATATAGCGTTCGCGTTTAGAGCTAAAGGTAGTAGATCTCCTTAGAGTCTATAATAATAGCGACTAGAGCTCTTTAAGGACTTTAAGGAGCTAATCTCTTACAATTTCCTTATTCTAGGGGGGTCTTTCTTATAGAATAGTAAGGTCTTCTTTAAAGGATAAATAAGATAGTAAAAGTGGAATGTTTATTAGGATGTTAAAGGAGAGAAAAGGTAATAGGGAGAGAAGGGTAGGGAAAATAGACAGGCTAGAAGAAATAGGCGTGGGTAAATAGTGTAGTGTAGAGGCTGCAGTGAATAAGCGTTCTTTGTCCTTGATTAACAAAGACGGGTTGTTAATAATGATCGCGAGGCTTTGATCGCGGCGATAACGATGATCGCGGCGATAACGCGATTTCGACGTAACAGATGCTCTCTTTCTCTAGAAAGCGTGGGCGCGATTGAAAGGCTATAGTACAAGGCCTCTTAGGAGCTTTAAAATAAATAACGATAGTAGGTAATTTGAAAGTAGATAATTTAAATAAATAGGCTTCCTTAACGAAGATAGGCTTTTAGGATCCCCGATCCCTACAGCTTATACTAGAAATAGGAAGTGCCTGAAAATAGGTAAATTGTGCTGTATAGAGGAAAGGATTCCCCTGCGTGCAGAGATAGGCCTTGCGGGCCTTGTCTACCTAGTCTGGCGCGGAACAACCAATTTCCCTTTGACCAATCAAATCCCACAACACCGCCATTGGACTGAGACGGGTCTCGACTCGTCTCCGCGTATCCGCATGATGTTCGTCTTAATTGCATGCATTTACGGATACCTACATACAGGCTGGATGGACCTGTCCCGAGTCTCGGCGCCAACAGGATCTGCATCCCAGGTTCGCATGCAAACAGCGAGAAGCACAAGGACTTGCAATGAGATGGGAACCTCGATCTCCTCTGTTCTTGTATCTGATTTCAATGGACGATTGAAATCCCAATGCCGAACTATACCCGTCGGCCTGCTCGAACGCTGCCACTGTTTCAAGTCACCGCATACTGGTAGTGCGAGTACCGGTACATGCATCAATACCTCTAGAGGTACTGAAATAATAAATTAGTGGCCTTTTTTTCCCTCCCCGGCCTCGCTACTTAGTAGTATTTGTCTCGGCTTCCCTTCCTCCAAAATCTCTTCCCTCTTCTTCCCATTCCCTCCCCATTCCGAGAGCTTCCTCCTTCGTGCTGCTCCCCTCTTCCTCGGCCTCCCTCTTGCTTCCACCCTCTTAATTCCTCAGGGACCCTCTTCACCTTCACCATGCTGTCTTCCTTCGTCCAGCGCAGAGCTTTCTCTGCCACGGCCCGCGACGTAAGCCTCCCAGGAACTCCGCGCTCCCCTCTGGCGATGACGACGTGCAAGCTTGGCTGACTCCTCTCGACGCACAGCTCTCCAAGGTCGCTGTCCTCGGTGCCGCCGGCGGCATTGGCCAGCCCCTCTCTCTCCTCCTCAAGATGAACCCCAAGGTCACCGAGCTCGCTCTCTACGATATCCGTGGCGGCCCCGGTACGCTTTCCGAACCCCTCTCTCATCCCTCATCCTGCCGGTGGTGTGGTGGTGGTGATGGTAGTGGTGGTCTTGGCCTCCCATGGCGACGGCACCATCATCTGACAAAATAGAAAGCCCGCGCCAATCGTCTGCTAACGCTTCAATTCCCCATCAGGTGTCGCTGCCGACGTTGCCCATGTTAACACCAAGTCGAACGTCAAGGGCTACGACCCCACCCCCAGCGGCCTCCGCGATTGCCTCACGGGCTCCGAGATCGTCGTCATCCCCGCCGGCGTCCCCCGCAAGCCCGGCATGACCCGCGACGACCTCTTCAACACCAACGCCTCCATCGTCCGCGACCTCGCCAAGGCCGTCGCCGACGCCGCCCCCAAGGCTAAGGTCCTCATCATCTCCAACCCCGTCAACTCCACCGTCCCCATCTGCAAGGCCGTCTTCCAGGCCAAGGGCGTCTACGACCCCAAGCGCCTCTTCGGCGTCACCACCCTCGACGTCGTCCGCGCCAGCCGCTTCGTCTCCGAGATCAAGGACACCGACCCCAAGAACGAGAACATCACCGTCGTCGGCGGCCACTCCGGCGTCACCATCGTCCCCCTCTTCAGCCAGAGCAACCACCCCGACCTCTCCGCCAACGCCGACCTCGTCAAGCGCGTCCAGTTCGGCGGCGACGAAGTCGTCAAGGCCAAGGACGGCGCCGGCTCCGCCACCCTCTCCATGGCCTTCGCCGGCGCCCGCATGGCCAACAGCCTGCTCCGCGCCGCCAGCGGCGAGAAGGGTGTCGTCGAGCCCACCTTTGTCGAGAGCCCCCTCTACAAGGACGAGGGCTGCGAGTTCTTCAGCTCCAACGTCGAGCTCGGCCCCAACGGCGTCGAGAAGATCCACCCCCTCGGCAAGCTCGACACCATCGAGACCAAGCTCGTCGCCGACTGCGTCGCCGACCTCAAGAAGAACATCGAGAAGGGCTTCGCCTTTGTCGCCCAGAACCCCGGCAACTAAGCTTTCTTCCACACCTGAAATATTAAATCTCTCTTATGGGGAGAGAAGGGAGGAGCGCAAAGGGAGTTGAAGAAAATTTAGCGAGCCTTTTATGAGAGTCATCTTTGGCGAAAAAAAAAAAATCGGGACGGGCGTGAACTGGACTGGCTGCGCTGCTCATGTGGCTGTGGGAGTCATGATTGGGTTTACGTACATTATCGTGTAACGAAGAAAACGAGGAATTGAACCAAAGAGAAAGAGCCCCGAAGAGAAAAGAAAAGGGGCAAAGGAGAGCTCCCTCTCTGCTCTCTACACTGTCTCATCACACAAATCCTTGAAGTAAGGCTTATTCGGGCGAACAAGGAAATCGTGACCCTCAAGGCTGACAGCGTTGTTGCACTCATGGCCTGTGATTCACGAACAGTGTCGTTCATCCCCCGTCAGGTTCTTTCGGATGTAGACCATGGCAGCGAGGTGAATTACTGGAGGGTATCAGCCTTCTTTTCATTTACTCCAGCCAGGAGCTGTCGTCACTCCATATTTTTCTATCTTCTAAATGTAAGATGCATCGTCACAGTGGCCCTCCGTCTAGTTCCGGCCACCGAGCCGCTCCTGCAGCGCCCTCTTGCGCTCCTCCACCCTGCGCTCAAACTCGATCACCTTCTCCATGCGCTTCGCCTCCTCCTCCTCCTGCTTCTTGGCCTCCTCCGCCTTCTTCTTCGCCTCGACCTCCTTCTTGCGCGCCGCCTCCCGCTGCAGCTGGTCCGGGCGGCGCTCCGCGATGTCGCGGGGCCGGTAGTCGCTAAAGGCCTTCTTGAGGACGACCTCGATGACCCAGCAGAGCGCGTAGTCGAGCACCATGCACGCCGTCATCTTGGTCTTGAACTCGTCGGAGAAGGGGACGAGCTTCATCATCTCGTTGACGTCAGGGGCGAGCTCCAGCGCGCAGACGAACGCGAGCCCGGAGACGCCGAGGATACCGTAGAACATGCCCTTGTTCTCCGAAAGGGACTCGCGGAACGGACGGCCTTGGTAGTTGATGGCGAAGGTCGAGATTTGCTGGATGAGCTGCAGGAGGTAGACAGCGGAGTTGAGCAGCGAGGGAGCAAACTCAGCCTCCAGGTCGACATCGCCAGTGCGACTGGAAAAGGCGTCAGCTTGTGGATTACAGAAGAATGCGATGGATGGGTTAAGGATCGGAAAAATAAAAAAAAAAAGGGGGGGGGGTTCTCACGGGTCAAGCTTGTCGCAGAGACGAGCGATGTAGATGAGCGTCACGATGTGGACGGCAAACTGGCCGAGGATGGAACCAATGATGTAGAAGTTGAAGATGTTGGGCTGGGGGCGCTCCTTGCTCAGGCCTTCGACCACTCGGGCCCTCGAGATACTCAAGAAGCAGACGGACATGAGCATTCCGCTGATGGTGTACTGCGTGTCGCCAAACTTGATGCCCTCCAGATACAGGACGGAGAGCGAGTAGGCGCTGATGAGACAGTTGAGGGCAAGGATCTTGTACATCTGGATCGTGGCCACGAGCGTGCATCGACCCTGTCGGATGATGTTGGGCACGGCGATGACGTCTCGGAGCTTGGAGGTGAAGGGCGCGGCGACAGAGGCATCGCCCAGCTTCAGGGTCGGTGGCTCGTCGTCGCCCATCTCGGCCTCCATCATGCTCGATGTGAGCGTGTCTGCGAGGCTAGCGGCCTTCTTGTTGACCTGGGCCTGGTGAGCGGATCGAGGGCCAGAGTTGGCCAGGGCTTGAGCGCCGGGCGAGACGACGGTCTCGGTGGGAATGCCGAACTGCTTGGTGTACTCCTCTGGGGTGATGTTCTTTCTGCCCGCCTCGCGCTCGATCGCCTTTTGGAAGTGAGGGTTGGTGGGGCCGGGGGGGTATAGGTGGGCGATAAAGACGGGAACAGGGGGGTTCGGCTGGTTGAAGCGCTTCATGAGATCGCATTGCTTCTGATACATCTCCTTCATCTTGGTGTTTCGAGAATGCTCGGCGATTCGAATGAGGTCGTCCCTTGTTCCGTTGAGAAGCGCGATACCGATGTGGGCTTGCTTGAGAGCGCCGACGTCATTTGTGCCATCTCCGGCCATGAGCGTGTAGTATCCCATGTCCTTCAATCCAAGAAGGATGTCTTCCTTCTGCTTGGGCGATACGCGGGCGTATACCCAGGTGTGGCGCAGCAGAGATTTCCAGCCTATTTGGTCCTTGAATCGAGCCAGGGCGTAGCCGGTCACGCACAGATCCTTTGTCTTGAGAATATCCGCGTCGATGGGCTTCGAAGGATCCACGTGGATCACGACCTTGTCGTCAACGCTTCTCCAGACAAGCTTGTCGCCATTGGCGTTGTCTTCCGGGGCGTCCAAGATGAGAACATCGCGGTCCACGATCTCGACCTCGCGCGCAACATGGACGGCCGTAAGAGGGTTGTCGCCAGTGATCATGACCACGCGGTGGCTGCTCTCGTTGAGCATTTGGACCGCTTCTTTGGCATCTTCCTTGAGGGGGCAGTGAAGCACGAGGAACCCGGCGAAATGGAGGTCGGCCTCGATGGTCTCGCGCTTGAGGTCGTTGATCTTGCTGGCGCCCAGCTCAGAATCCACAGTGAGCTGCTTGTAAGCGAGGGCCAGGACGCGAGATCCTTTGCGAGTAAAGTACTTGTAGGTCTCCTCGTAGTCAGCAGGGACGTCGACCAACATCTTCATGATGGTCTCCGGAGCTCCCTTGACACCAGCGAAGGTACCTCGAATCTTCTTGCCGGTCTTGGTGTCGATTCCGTTGACCATGGCGACCGAGCTTTGGCGTTTGAGGGCGGATGAGAACTGGAAACGTCGCTTGATCTGAACGCTACCCTGTGTGCTGCCGGCCTTTGGCGTTCCCGAGAGGATATCGTTGCGGCCAAGAGTCCAACCAAGGGATGCAAGAGTCGCCTTCTCCATGGGATCGCCGACAATGTCGCCTTCATCGAGCTTCACCAGGGCGTGCGCCGTGGCAAGGACGAGCTGAGTCTCGATGCTCGCCTCCTTGACCGCAGTGATGGTGGAGTGGGCTCCATCGCTCTCGACCTTCTCCTGGACATCAACGTGGCTGAGACCCAGACCAGCAATGCCTTCGACGACGAGGTCTTCGCCGGTCAAGGTACCAGTCTTGTCGAAGCATGCGATATCAATGCGACCACCGAAAGGAATCCGGAAAGGCTCAGTGCAGAAGATTGCGAGCTTGGAGAGCGCAGCTAAGCTGGTGTTGACGGCGAGACTGAGTTCCATGGGCAGCTCAGGGGGGACGACACTGGTCACGATCAAGACGCAGTCGAGGAGCAGCTTGGATCGCTTGCGATCCTTGCGCACACCTTCGTCCCAGACATACCAGGAGGCAGCGATGGCGAAGATGAGGAGGAATAGAATGAAGAGCAGCGCCTCGAAGTTGTTCGCGGAAACGCGCTCGGTCGAGAAGATCATGGTTCGGACCAAGCTTCCCTGGGAAGTCTCGAATCCGGTCTTCATGACGATGGCCAGGGCACCGTTGTCGGGAGGAGTCGGGACACCAGAGGCGGGCTTGGCCTGCTCCTGAGAAGCATTGCCGTGAGTGATCTGAAGAACCTTGGTACCGCCCCAGAGGAAGGCGTTCTTGTCCAAGCCCTCGGGCTCGATCAGAGCGTCGGAGGGGCGCAGCTGAACCGAGTCCTTGAGCAGAGGAGTGCTCTCACCCGAGAGCATAGCCTCGTTGACGATGGCCGTTCCCTCGACCAAGAGCATGTCGCACGCGACACCGCTGTCTTCCTTGGTCCGAGTGACGGACACGAGGTCGCCGGGCAGAAGCTTGTCGCTCTGCACCTCTGTCCACTTGCCGATGCGGAACACCCACATGTTATATGGCTTGATGCTCATGCCGCGGAACTCGTTGAGGGTGCGCTGGCGCTGCCAGACGACGGTGCTCTCGAATGCGACGAGCATGAAGAGGGTGAAGAGCGAATAGTACCAATATTCGTCCAGCATCCACAAGCCGACGCAGAATATCTGGAAAACGAAGAAGGGCGCGACGGCGTGCTCCTTGAAGAGCTCCGTGAAAGTAGGGACCGGGATGTCGAAGGTGTTCATGCCATAGTGCTGCTCGATGCGAGCGAGGTCGGACTGCTTGGTGATTCCGCGAGACAATTGGAAGTGGCCAATGGTGGGCTTGGGCTCGGCATCAATGGCATATTGCAGGGTGCTGAACGACTTGGACTCGGTGTCGTACAGGAAACGCCGCTTCTGGAAGAGGAACGAGATGTTTGTCTTTCCGCCGACCTAGAGGGAGAAGGAGGATGACGCTTTAGCATGAGGGAATCCCGAGGAGGCAACGTGTATGAGTGGGTTGGGAAAGAGGATGGCGGGGCCATTTACCTTGTCGCGAACCAGCTTGCAGATCTCGCCAGAGCCGGCGTTGGCAATGGGGAGAACCTTGATCAACTGCGCATCGGGAACATTGGCGGCCTTGCTAGCTGTGAACTTGGCATCGAGGCTCACGCTCCAGTGGGTGCTCAACCAGATGAGAGACTGGACGGTGATGATGGCGCCGCACCAGACAAATGTCCATTCCGGGGCGCCGATGTGAAGATCGTAGAGCTCGGGGGTGAGGTAGTATCGCAGGAAGACTGGCCAAGCGATCGCAAAGGGCCAGACGTAGGTATGAAGATAAAAGGGCAATGGCTTGAGCAGCTCGGCGTGCTTGATCTGTGGATTGTCCACGAGCGCGGCGGCCGTCGCCATGGCAGGAGGGGTAGCGGGTGTATGGCACCCAGCCGTCCAGCCGAAAGATGATGGCAGATGGCGAGTCAGCCGTCAGAGGAAGGAAGACGAAGAAGACGAAGAAAAGAAAAGAGAAGGAAAAAAAAAAAAGAAGGGAAAGCGTCCGTAGGTTGGAGCCTCTAGTATGGGAACACCATGATGGAGGAGGAGAATCATGAGGCTCTGGAAGTCGAGCAGAACAATATGGAAGTTGGAAGTTGGAGTCGAGGCAGATTGATCCGGTTATGCATCTATCCGATTATAATCTATCATGTCCCTTTTTACCGGCACCTCCAGCAAAAGAGTACTTCCAAAAGTCCACGCTGTGCTTTTCGCCGAGCCGCGGCTGGTTCAATAGCGATGCTTATGTAATACGTGTCACCACTTACCCTGGACGGTCAAGGAAATCAAGATCTGTCCAGTGCAGAGTATTATGTAATCACGGACCTCAACCCAGGCTCGCAACAGGAATCATCAGTTTGATTGATTCATCTCGACGCGCATCATCACGACCTGCACGTCATCACCGACAGCATGACTGGCCAGCCAAGGCCATGAAAAGTTGACGTGAACGCTGCTGACAGATGTGCAATTCAGAAGTCTATTGTTTGTCTAAGCCCCAAATGTTCCGGCTTCGTTCCAACTCTCTACTGCTGTCTTGAGCAAATCCTTCGCACACAAGCCAGCCTACGGTCAATCTTCGACCCGTTTCCTGCCATCTCAGAGCCCCTCCGTGCTCGTCCCTCCGTCGCCCAGAAAGGCCAAGCAGATGACCAGGAAGTTGACAAGATGTCGGTCCTGGTCCTGCGGATCCCAGTGATGAGCTCTCGAGGCGGGTCTTCGAAAGATGCGGCCATGCATGGACTCCCACGGACAAGGCTGCGTGGAAGAGATCTCTGCGCCGCAGACCTGGCATCTGACCACGCTGGCTGGCATGGTTCGTGTTTGCTGCCCCCCTGAGGCTGGATGTTGCTTGGCCGTCCGGTAAATTTGCGCGCGCGGCTTGTTTGCTTCTCGCTCGGATTCGAGCGATGTGGCTAGAAAGCTGTTTGTGATTTCCCTTTACTGGCTTGCCGGCTTAGTGAGGGCCTGGGGCGCAATCAGTCTCTGCCAGGGGGATTTTGAGGCTGCGAGATGCAACACGATCCATCGACTGGAGTGAGGCCAAACGCCGAGCGGGAGCTTGCCGAATATATGTTCATTCAGAGGCTCCGCGGTCGACGGCGCTTGTCGTGGAAGACAGACACGGCAATCACCCTGTATCCGACTCATCGCGCTTGTCGGTCTTCTCTTGCTCATCTGTCCGGGCCGGATCGATCACGATGCGTCCTTATAGAACAGTGACGCATTGTCTTTGATGGCCTCTGCGCGTGGTCGTCTTACCAAGGTGGAACAGAGCAAAGCAGCTGTCGCAGCAGCGTTGTGAACAGGGACAGCCCAGTGCATGCAATCATCCGGCCATCTTTAGGAGCGTGAGGAGTATGAAAAGGCCCTATGACGGGCCCAAGTCAAGCCGTCATGAGGGCACAGCGTATGTTGCTCTTCGAGAGAATGCTTGGTGAGGCATCATTAGAGATACTTGCCGTGATCCTGCACTTCCCTCCTTGCCTCAGCATCATGGATAAGAGAGAAACCGCAGAACCATCTCATTCATCACCTCGAAAGAGCGTCCTGTTTCGCGGTGCCACAGGCCATCTCGGTGCGACGCTCCCATCCCCTGAAATCGCACGCGATTCACGCATGATACAAGACGTGAAAAAAAATCTGTCGAGTCTCCAAGTGCTTGAGAAAGGCCAAATTCATCTAGGACCAAATGTCTAGACTGTCGTGACCACAGAATGAATCGATCAGGCAAGCCGTTGCGGCGCCACCGCGTGCGCAAAGCCAACCCTCTAAACCCAAGCGCAACCCTGGCTTCAACGCTGCAAACCCGATCGTAACCCGAGAAGTTGTGCAGCAACCCTGCAAACCTAAGCGTAACCCTGGCCGCGACCCTGGCCGCAACCCTGCAAACCCAATCGTAACCCTGAAAGTATGCAGCAACCCTTATAACCCCACGCCAACCCTGGCCACAGACCCGAACTCAACCCTGCAAACCCAACAGCAACCCTGCCCACAACCCTCTAAACCTGAATCCAACCCTGAAGCCAGGGCAGGTAACCCCGCGGCCCCAGCGCATCCCAACATCACGACGCGCCCATGCTCTGGATGCTCACCGCGTTACGCATCCATCCCCCTATATCAATAACAACAGCAATCGTGTAAACCAAACCTCCATCCCCGTTCATCGCACACCCGGCAAACCCCCTCCCGCATCCAAGACATCAATCTTCCTCAGGCCAGGCCACGAAGCCCTCGCTCAGCTACCAGGGCTGAGCATCACCAAGCCCCTCAACATCCAGCACCCACGAACCCACAATCGCTACCTCTGCGTATACCGCCTCCTGTCAGCTGGCGACGCATCTACCCAGGGCCCCGGCCCAGCACGAGGTCATCCGCAGACTCAGAGATAAGGAGCCCAGAGGCCATCAATCTTACCTATACACACTCCGTACATACATACATAGTCATACGAGACAATACCCTCACGGCCTGCTTATACCCGGCCTCTGCGCCTGTGAGACATCAAAACTCACCCCGACGCTGCGAGGCCCCCCCACCCTCCATGGATCCCGGGTGCCCCTCGCCGAGAGTCTCTTCGCGAGACATCAAGGACCGGCTGAACATGCGAGGACTAGCCGGCGGACTTGGTATCTATACTGGCTGGCACTCGTTTTGTCACCCGGGAGAGACATGGGAAGGATTCCGGTGCGGGCGAAGCTCAGGCGACGTGTTCCGTGCGAGAAATGAGCCGTGATGGTGTGCATCCACGGTCTGGAATGCGGTGCGCTTGGACGTGTCTCCCTTTTATCGGATGAGATCATGGTAAGCACGGTGCTCAGGGGGTCACCAAGTAAGTTTGCGGGAGGATTGTTCATCGAGACGCCGAAAGCCATTCACGGAGAGATTGATTGTGGTTTGATAGAGGCGAGAAGGATCCTGATTGTATGAATCGCAGTGCGACAGCAGCAGTGCAAAATGAATGCTTGTACATCTAGAAAGGACTGTTCGAGAAGAAAAATAAGAAGAAAAACAGAAAAGAAAATTAAGAAAAGAACACACATTAACGCAAGCCATCACCATCATATCTGACAGAGAACGTCAACTCCTTTTCTTCCTTTCCCGCAACGCCGATCCCAGATAAATAAATCGCTAACGTGGACAACCCCAGATCTGGGTAGGAATGTGATGGATATTTTTCTCGGACCCCTCCCCGAACGACAACTCCAGGCCACTGTTCAGTGGTCCTCCACATCCTCATCTCTGCCAGGGTACATGATGTCCTGTCTCATGACGGCCCGGACGTGGTTGACGAAGACGAAGATGTAAATCAGGAGCATGAGGATGCTCATGCCCGTCCCGAACCACAGGATCGGGTGGTTGCCCAGCTCCTTGCCAATGGAGATGGTGGCCAGGGTGAAGCCAACGTTGGGGAAGACCATGGCCCACCACCCGAGGTGGAAGTATTTCGGGGGCGACGAGAGGACGGCGACCCACGCGATGCCGAACCACCAGAGGCTCAGCGCCCAGAGGAAGATGGCGCACATGTCGGCGATGAGGCGGATGATCTTGACGTCAATCAGCACGCTCGACTGGGGGACCGCCTTGGCCATGCCGATCAGCGCCAGCGCCGTAAAGGCCGGCGGGCCGACGCACATGAAGAGGCCCGGCCGGTGCTCGCGGTTGGGCAGCCCCGACTGCATGAGACGGCCGATCATGTGGGCGTACATGAGCACGGCGACGGAGAGCCCCAGGCCCTGGCAGGTCAGGCCCGCAACGACGATCTGGAGGGCCCGGATCTCGGGCTGGGTATCCGCGATGACCGAGGCAATGGTCCCGGACAGCATGATGGGGAAGATGGGCAGGATCCAAGTCGGCATCATCGTCTGGAGGCCGAAGCTGTGCGCCGCGAAGACGTAGCTGTACTGCCCGATGGACAGGACGGCGGTCAGGATCATGTAGATCCAGAACGCCATCTGGATCGCCCACTTGAGAGTCGAGTCGTTGGCCGGGATCGCGTATTTCTCCGTGCCCGTGATCAGAGTCGCGATGGAAAGGAAGAAGGTGGGCAGGAAGAAGCCCTCACGCGGGTGGGTGATGGACCTGGCCATGGATCCGGGATGGAAGAAGAAGCGGCAGAGCATTGCGAGAGAGATCATGGCGAAGAAGATGATGTTGAAGCTGTAGACGACCAGTCCGATGGTATGGAGTCCCGGGAACTGATGAGGTTGCGCCCGGATGAGAAGGGCGAGGCCGCCCGTGCTCATTGAGAGGGTGTACCACGCCCAGGTGAAGTGGTTGAGCCGTTCTCGGAGGCCAAGCTTCGGCCGGTTGGGGTCGTAAGGATCAACCTCGTCGCATGAAGCTTTGGGATCCGAGCGTTCGACATCTTCTTCTCGGCGATCCTCGAGCACCGGAGAGTTGATGCACGTCGTGTCTGAGTAGTGGCGGCTGTGGTCACGAATATGGCTCGCTCGAGTCTGGATGGCCTTTTCTTCGTTGATCCGTATCACGGGCCTCGGCTCATGCTGTGATTTCAAGGAGTTGAGTCTTGTCGGCGCCGTCGACTCCAGCCAAAGAGGCGATTGGGGTTCCTCAGCCATCCTGGCTCCTTTTTTGTTCTCCCCTTCTTCCGGTAGAGAAAGTGAAGGCCGGCTTGACACTTCTGCGGTGCGTATCTATCTTTAAATCCTGGAGATCAAAGCAAGTTTATGCCAGATTCTTGGCATCTGGGGATGAAGAAGCTCGAGAGAAGCCCGAGAGAAGCCGGGAAGAGACTCGTGGGAGCCTGGATTCGAGCGCTTGAAGAGGGCCGATGCTCGGGCAAGACAAATAAGATCAGATGAGGGGGAGGGGTAGCCCTGTCTGGGAGCGAGTCGAGGATCTGCCCGGTTGATCTGAATCGTAGATCTGCCTTGCTCAATGCTGATGGCGAGCGTTTCTCACTTATATACGTCTCGACAGACACATCTCGAGAGAGTCACCTCCTTGACTTTTCAGGTTCAGAGCCACCCCTCGGGATCCACGTTGGTGGCTCCGACGCGAGTAATTGGGCTTCAGGGAGGGCCCAGAAGTTAGATTTACGCGAAGTGACCTTGAAAAGCCAAGACAACTTCCAGGATGCCGAACCACATGCCCGTATGTATGTATGTAGTATGTACGGAGTATGCATGTATGTGCTCCGTATATGTGTGTGTGTGTGTGTGTGTGTGTGTGTGTGTATTGACATACATTGATCAACCGGCGCAAGCGAAACCTGGTGGCAAAGAGCAGTCGACGATCACCGACTATTCGAAGATAAGGTCCAGGGGCCAAGGTCCTGCCAAGCATTGGCAAGGGGCGTGCCTCGAGTTCTGCAACATGCTGTTGGAAGGCCATGGACCCTGGAGTCCACTGGTGCAAGGCAACCTCTCTGCGATCTTGACGGTGTACCGGTACTCCCCTGCGAGGAAGCATCAGCAGTCCAGACCGAGTAGAGGATACGCCAGACAGGGGACGCACAGATGGATCGCCGTCAAGGGCCACGGCGGCCGGGATGCCAAATGGATGGCTGCCATCAATGTAAATGGCCGGGTCGGGGGTCGAAGATGCCGATCAGGAGCGAACGGGGCCGCTGCGAGGACTCGACTTGGCCGGGCAAGGCATTTGCCTTTGCATCGGGTCAGGCGTTGGACTCGTTGAGGTGCAGAGACGCATATCAGCGACGGCCGCGGTCATGCAGCGTCTGCCGACGAAACGGCCGATCTGCATCTGCCGTTGGGTTTTCCGCCTCAGATCACAGCTTGTATGTACATATGTATGTGTGTACTCATACATATGCATGTATGCTGACGGGCCGCACGTGCGGAGAATGTCCAAGACGGCGAGATCATGCGGTGATGGACCAAAACAGAGCATTCCGCCCAAGCCTGGAAGATGACTGTTCTGAGAATAAGGATCAGCAAAGCACGGCGTCTCCTTTGCCCCGGGTGTCCAATGATGATGGTCCTTGTGTTTGGTCGCATTGATCATCTTCTTGACGCCCAAGACATGATGGCCCACTCGCAAGCAAGGACACAGCCCCTAGCTGCGACCCCCACGGTCTGGTTTGCCGGCCCCGTTTGTGATGAGGGAATGAAACCAGGCGGAATGAATCGGACGGGTTGAGGCTCAAGACGCGCCTTTGGTTGGGCAGCGTGGGCTGCGGCCGGACTCCGTAATTTGCGACATCCTTTTGGCGTGAATGTCACTGTGCACGCGCGACAGGGGATGACCTGCGAGATGTGCGCGAGAAAAGAAAC
Organism: Escovopsis weberi; assembly: GCA_003055145.1. Classification (NCBI taxonomy): domain Eukaryota; kingdom Fungi; phylum Ascomycota; class Sordariomycetes; order Hypocreales; family Hypocreaceae; genus Escovopsis; species Escovopsis weberi. The sequence goes on from NIGB01000005.1 coordinate 1,386,673, forward strand.
TACCTGAATGGCAAGAAAAAGAAAGATCAATGATGGATATCAAGGGATCAATACCTTCAATCAGCAATGAAGCTGGCAAGGATTGAAGGCTCTGGGCGATGGAGCGAGCGAGGGGGGGAAAAGGGGGTTCCTGCTGACATAAGCGGAAAGTGCCGACCTGGGCGTCGTACCTGCATTAAAACTGGGAAGGGGGTCCTGCCCGGACGGGACGCTCCTGCCTTCGATCTTTAGCGTGAGGTCGCTCGCTCGCTGAGTCGCTCAGTTGGGGAAGCAGCGTCCCTCTCGATTGATGCTATTTGCTACCTGCCAGTATAAGGAAGTTGCATCTGGCGAGCTCGATAGGAAGGAAGCACCGACTTTCATCGCAAGTTGCCTGGGCTGACAGGTTGCTCTTTCCCCAGGTCGTAAAGACTCGGCGCAGGAGTCGCACTTTCTCGTATCGAGTCTTTTGCAACCTCGCATTGCTGGCAGTTGCAATGCAGAGATCAGTTGTGCTTCGTACCTCATACTCCATACTCCGAGTAGCTGCATCATCAATGCAGCAAAGGGAGCGTATGCAGCAATTGAAGTTTCCATGCACATGGCGAGCATCGAAAACCCCGATTGCATCATATCTAAAGAGGCACAGCCCAAGACGGAAGGCACCGAAACTCCAAATTAGAGTCACGTTTCACGCCTCACTCTGGCATCTTCACTTCACCGTGACACTGATTTTTCTTCCGGTCTCGTATCAAGAGGCAACCTGCCAGATTCTCGCCCTCCTTAGCCACTTCCACGTCCCGACTGCAGGTTGATCCATGCCATTGATGGGCCCGAAGGGTGGCTTATACACGCAACAAGCTCCATCCCTTTTCAGCCGGACTCGATAGCTTCATGGTACGGACCAACGCTGGATCCAGCAACTTGGTAATACCTGAACGACCATCCCATCGACGTCACTGCTTTTCTCTGACAATACTGCAGAAACTTACCTCAACTCAACCAACATGGAGAGACCCGAGACGCCTTTGCAGAAGCTGTAGCATCTTCGACAGATTGCTGCATCGACAGGGCGAGGAATGGAACCTCCCCCGCTCCTGAAGCTTCCCCGGGAAATTCTCGAACTGATCTGCGCCCAGCTACTATGCTTCCACTGTCAAAATCTCGAGCTACCGTTTCGGGGCCCGCTTGCGGGAGAGGAGCGAGTGTGCCTCCGAGCACTCGCCGCCTTGTCTGCCACTAGCAAGAAGCTGCAGAGCTTTGCTCAGCCTGTCCTCTTACATCGGTTGTGGCGTCCCGAGCCACTCAGGCTTAATCTGCTCCGCACCCTATTGGGTCGTCCTGATCTGGCAGCGTCTTGTCAGGGTCCTCGACCAGACAGTCTGCGGGGAAGTCAATGGAGACGGGTGCGTCGAACCAGAGTTCAGCGTGGGCGCAATGACCTCCACAGAAGACCTTGGGTTTATCATGACCATGGTCTGACATCTCGGATTCGACACAGAGTTTTTTGAGTACGGCTATGACCGCGAAAGCGGCAGTCTGGGCTGTGATGATGACGATGACAATGGATTCGATTACAAGTACAAATTTGCTTCAGACGATGGGGTTACTTACATGAATCTCGGCACCGACGATCGTCGTGATGATCGTGATTTCGATTTTGATGGCATGAATGCAGATGAATTAGGACAAGCAGACCTGAGAGACCGGCAAGAAGTGACCACGGATTGCAGTGTGGGCGACTTCCTTCCGGGAATCCTCATCGGCCTACTGCCAAATCTCAAGAGCCTGATGTATGCGCAGAACCCTGGCGACTCTGAGACGAGCAGATTTCGCCTTATCTCGATTCACACATCTGATCAAGCAATCCATCTTCAAACGTCTACGAACCCTGAGAATCACCAACGCCCATTCTTAACTCGTCATCATCATCGATGAACCGACCAGGGTGCTTCTTGAGTCAGCTACTCACCTGGAGACCCTGGTGATTTCTCAATATGAGTGCCGGTGAGTGCTCTTGTGGCCGCTTGTCGTTTCTGGACAGCTTCTCCCCACAATGGGGCGTCACCATCGCGCCGGTGGATCGTCGGGGCGATGACTCTAGCCGCCTCCTATATGTCATTGGCCCGGTCTCACAGACGCTCAAATATTTGACGAGCCAGGCCAATCCCAAGTCAGATCCATCCATCTTCCCCCTTGAGTTGAAGACTTGAGCTTCAATCTTGGAGCAAGTGATCGTGCGCCACATTTTCCGCAGCCACGACAAAGTCAAGCCACAGCCACGCGGCAGCAGGCCTCATGCAACTAACGGGGCCAAGACTCGCTTAGTCGCAAGTCCGGGGGCTCTCACGTCCCGACGCGTAAGAATCACGAAACTGACACGGTCTCGTCTCGAGCCATTAAAGTCGGCGCCGGCACTCTACGCGCATCGCCTCGCATACCGTGGAGCCGCGTAGCATCGCATGCCGTTGGAGCATCGACCCGGCGTGAAGATGGTGTTGATGATCCCGCGGACGACTTGCTCCCCGCGCCGTCCCACCTCGAGCTGGATGAACGGCAAGTATTACGTGCAGCAAGACGTGGCCGTGGTGCTGACGCCTCGATGCGATACTTGACTCGTCTTGGTTCTACATCGGATTTTTCACATGCAGAGCAACTGACGGCCAAAAAGATTCTCGCGAGTTGGGAAATATCCTCCGCAGAGGCGTCTCTGGTCGAACGTGGATGGGGACCCCTGATATTGGCCGGCAGATGCGGAGGATGAAGTGACCAGGGAGAGACGTGGAAGAGAGAAAGGAAATGGATGACGAAGGGGATGTCTTGCCCGATGTCTCTTCATCGTCATTCCATCGCGAAACAGAGCGGATGCACATAGCAAGAGGTGGCACGTAGGTTCGAGGTCTGGTGGATGGGCGTGCTCTCATATCACCATCAGATGACGACGGCCTACGAGGCCCGTGTCTTTGCGGGACCTCGACAATGACGTGCTCTCCGTGTCGACGCCAAGGTCACTAGACTGAGTCCGAGACCTGTATCTGTAGATGCTGAAGAACGCATTGGATGGGATGGTGAACGGGCACCTCCAGCTGCTTGCCTCACTTTGCACTCACTTTCCAGAGAGAGAGACAGCACCCATACCTCAGCATCACCCTCACCAAAGACGGGAGACCCTTGGCCTGGTCTCACGTCCCGTCCTGGGGACTGTCGGCCTGTGCTATTCGCACGTATCAATTCGTACTCCGTACATACATGCATTGGCAATTACCTGGAATCTGCGCTGGACGCTGCTACTGGACATCACTTCTCATCTCCACCACCCGCGCAGGAGCATCATCGTTGCAGGACTTCTCCCCCATATCGGCACGATCAGACCGCCTGCAAGCACAGAGTACAGAGACGGTTGAGAGTACTCATACGGAATCGTCAAACACAGCCTCGACGATAGGTGCCATCGCCAGCCTCAAGCCCTCAATACTACTAATTAACCATCTGTACTCCGTAGCCCGCTCGACGATATTGATGTACGAATATTTACCTTCTGTTGTTTTTTCCAGGTGCCGGGCAACGCCTCGTCACCCGTCGACTATCTGACCCTACACGTAGCCGAGGTATCGTCACCTCCCGCCCCCACGCAAAAGCTACTCCACAATCCGGTAGCGCGCGGTAGCACCGGCTCCCGTGCCCACTCGACACCTCGATAACCCGCAAGATCGCAATACAAGCATCTCCGGATCCTCGATTCTCCCCCCCCCCCCCCAATTGCTTCATCGCCTCATCCTCGTCTTCGCAACCCCCCCCGCGCCGCGGCTCTCGAGTCAGCTCACAGCTCGCCATGCCGTCTGCGTCGCAAACATCCCAGCAGTCGTTTACCATGAGCCAGCAGTCACAGCAGGGGCGCTCCGCCTCTTTCAGTCGCGGCTTCAACGGCGCCGTCGACGGGCCCCAGATCTACTCGGTGCGTGCCCTTTTTTTCTCGTGTCTCGCCCTGAGTCCTCGCCTCTCCCCCCCCCCCCC
>NIGB01000005.1:1390690-1407139 GCA_003055145.1 Escovopsis weberi
CCCCCCACCCCAAGTCCTCTTCTTCCTCTCATTCTCCCCTTGGCGACATCCATTTCATTGACATGTTCGATTTCTCTCGTCACCCCATGCAGGCCTCCTACTCCGGTGTCGATGTCTACGAGATGGAAGTCAACAGCGTCGCCGTCATGCGCCGTCGCCACGACTCCTGGCTCAATGCCACCCAGATCCTCAAAGTCGCCGGCGTCGACAAGGGCAAGCGGACCAAGATCCTCGAGAAGGAGATCCAGACAGGCGAGCACGAGAAGGTACAAGGTGGATACGGGAAATACCAGGGCACGTGGATCAAGTTCGAGAGAGGCGTCGAGGTGTGCCGGCAATACGGGGTCGAGGATCTCCTGAGGCCGCTCCTTACCTACGACATGGGCCAGGACGGAGGCATCGCCGGCCGCGGCGACTTCAATACGCCCACCAAGGAGCAGGCCATGGCCGCTCAGAGGAAACGTCTCTACAACGCCGGCGTCGAGGGCAGGCCAAACGGCATGTCCGGCACCTTCTTCAAGAACATCTCCAGCACCGCCTCCCACGCCGTCGCCGCCATCAGCAAGGCTCGCTTCGGCTCTCCCGGCCCCAGGAATCGCAACGGCCCGACGCGGGCCCCCAGTTTCAGCCGCCAGCCCTCGATGCAGAACCCCGACGAGTTCCCCGGCAACTCGCAGCAGAGCTTCGCGTCCGAGTACGCGCCCAGCACCGAGCCCGCATTCTCGCAGCCCAGCGCCAGCGCCAGCGCTCCCGCGCCGGATCCAGAGCCCCCGAGGAAGCGCCAGAGGGTCACCATGACCCCCGTCGATAGCTTCAGCGGTGCCGGCCAGAACGCGGAGGTCTACGCCAACGCCTTCCCCGGATCGCCGACCGAGCCCAACGAATCCTTCCTGTACACCCAGAGCGCAGCCGCGGAGCACCCTGTCCCGGAAGAAAGCGGCGGCGACTCGTTGCCTCCCTTGCCGTACGATGCCTCGCCCGAGGTGGAGCTCAAGCGAAGCATGCTCATGGGCCTCTTCATGGACTCGGCGGCCGAGGATCTGTCCAACAGCGAGATGCTGCGAACACTGACTGCCCTGGAGCTCGATATGCCCATCGATCTTCAGAGCCACACTGCCCTGCACTGGGCGGCCACCCTGGCCCGCATGCCTCTCCTCCGCGCTCTGATAGCTGCCGGCGCCTCGCCGCAACGAGTTAATGTCTCCGGAGAGACGGCGCTGATGCGCGCGTGCCTGGTGACGAATTCCATGGACCACGGCTCCTTCCCCGATCTGCTCGAGGTCCTGGGCGGCACCATGGAGGCTCGCGACCAAAAGGGCCGCACCGTCCTGCACCACATCGCAGTGACCAGCGCGGTGAAGGGCCGCAATGCAGCCAGCCGGTACTATCTAGAGAGCCTGCTGGAGTGGGTAGTGCGCCAGGGGAGCGTGCCCAGCAGTCAGGACGTGCGGGTGAACGGCAGCGCCCCGGCCGTTTCGCTGTCGATGCCAAAGATGGGCATCGCCCGCTTCATGTCCGAGATTGTCAACGCGCAGGACAGCTCCGGGGACACGGCGCTCAACATAGCGGCCAGGATAGGGAACCGCAGCATCATCTCGCAGCTCCTCGAGGTCGGCGCCGATCCCAACATCTCGAACCGCGTGGGCCTGCGGCCCATCGACTTTGGAATCGGCGGCGATAACAGCGAAGCGAAAACGAACGGGTCGGCCGAGATCGAGAAGAGCAACGGCGCCCCCGGCGCCAACCAGCGAAGCCGAGAGAGCAGTGACGAGATCATAGCCTGTGAGTTAGAGAGCAAAAAAAAAATTATTACTCGTCCTCATCCCCCTACATGTCCCATCTGACCATCGAGCAGCAATCACGCACCTCCTGACCGAGACCGGCACCGCCTTCCAGCAGGAAATGAAGGCGAAGCAGTCCTCGATAGACGCCCTCCACGCCAGCCTCCGCTCGACGTCGTCCCAGCTCGGCGAAGCCCGGCGCAGCGTCGAGAGCCTCACCGAGACGGTCAAGAAGCAGCAGCTCGCGCGCCAAAAGGTCGCCAACCTCGCCCACGCCCGCGAGGACGACCAGATCCGCGTCATGACGGAGCAGTCGGCCGCCTCGCAGGCCAACCCCTCGTCGTCGTCGTCGTGGGAGACGGAACTCGCGGCCATGCTCGAGGCCGCGGACGAGGCGCTGGCCGGCGGCGGCGGCGGCAGCGGCGGCAGTGCGCCCAGCAGCGAGCGCCCGCTGCCGCCGTCGGACATCCTCCGGGCGCGCATCCGCGCCCTCGAGGGCCGGCGCGACGCCACGCGCAAGATGGTCCTCGCGCTCAAGGGCCGCAGCCGCGACGTCGAGGTCAAGTATCGCCGGATCGTCGCGCTCTGCACGGGCATCCCCGAGCGCGACGTCGACGCCGTCATCGACGGGCTCGTCAAGGCCGTCGAGAGCGAGGACGACGAGCTCGAGATTGGGCGGGTGAGGCGGTTCCTGGGAGGCGTGGAAGGCGTGGTGCGTTAGTGAAGTGTCTCACGGCTCTCCGCTGCTGCTCCCCGAAGCTCCCATCTCTTGCCCTGCCGCCGTACTTCTGCCCCCCAAGTTGTTAGTGTTGACTTGCGCACCATTTTTGTGTACTATACCCGCTATATGATTCTTTTTTTTTTTTTTTTTTTTTTTTTGGGGGTTTCCGGACGCTCTTGGAATTATGTCTTGTCTTCTTCTCTATCCTTATCGTTCTCTATCTTTCAGGAGGATAGCATGGTCGCGGCAGATCCGAGGGGGAGGGTTCTTGTATATAGATTCTTGTCCATGGCAAGTGAGGCGGCGTTCTGGTTATTGCCAACATCGAATAGGATATCTGCTGCATTGGGCTTCATGTCTTTCCCACCGCGCCGTTTGCATACGTCGCCTTCTATCCTTTGGCTGATCACGCCGGAACGCGCACCACGGGTCGTTCGATCTCGACGTATGTCCCTAGTATCACTTTGTTGATCGAGCATGCACGGCCAAGCTATCCTGATGTACAGGATGCGTGTGACCTACTGAAATCCTTTATATTCAAGCCTTCACTCTGCGTGATAGCTCCACGGCTAAATATGGTCTGAAGAGGAAGAAGCACAAAAGCTACCGCGCCATGGCATAGATCTTCTCAATCACTGGCAAAATCCAAGAGCATGCCCAAAACAACTCCCAGACGCCATGCAATGCGCGACTCCAAAAAAATAGATATACAAGAATTATGGCCGCCAGGAATGTGAAAGACAAACAAACAGCTCGCCCAGAAGAATGTAAAAGACCAAAAGATCGGGGAAGACAAAAAGAAAAGGGGAAAAAGGGGGGGCGTCAAAGAGAAGGGGCCATAATGATGGTCGATGAACCCCCTTCCACCAATGCTCAAGCGTTTCCGCTGCGGTACACGCCTTCCCACCTCTGCTCGACATCCCCAATCTTGCTCCTAAGCTGCGCGATCTCGCCGTCCAGCTCGTCCGCGTTCCTCGACAGCGCGCTCACCTCCTCGAAGCGCCTCGCGCCCGTCGCCGCCCTGACCATCTCCTGGACCATGAACTTCTGCTCCTCCAGCACGGCGAGGCGCTCTCTCAGGTCCTTCTCCTCCGTCTCGAGTTGGCTGACGACGGTGCTCGCCTCGCTGGGCGCCTGCGATGCCGTTTCGGACTCGGCCACCTCGGAGTATCGCAGGCCGGACGTGAAGGGATGCGGCGCTGAAGAACGACGGAATTGATGGCCCGAATGAGAAGGCAGGGACCTCCGGCGGAGCATGTGCGGCACGCTCTTGAGGGGAAGCATGTTAATGTGCAGGAAATTGTTCGCGTAGGCGTAGACGGCGGCCTGCAGCCTCTCCTGAGTGGGGTTGTCCGCCTTGAGGTCCCGCATGCGCTTCGCTGCGGACCCGTATTTCGTGAAGCCGTCGATGAGTCGTTTGCGGATCTTGCTTGCCTCCTGGATCTGAGCATGGGTCGGAGGGGGGCGGTTCAGGTCGACTTCCCCGTTTTCTCGAACCTCGGGGCGGAGAGCTAAAAGGGAGCGGTGGAAGCTGGGCAGCAAGAGGCGGATCCCGCGCTCGAATTGACAGAGTGTCTCGTAGGCGCGCTGGTCTGGAGGTTTATGGAGCAAGGAAGCCGCGAAATCACGGCCGGAGAAGATGGTGTGGTTGCATTCTCTGCACATCCTGATGTCCATCGGCGAAGTTCCACCTCCCGGGAACCCCAGCGGCTTCTCGGTTGCACTATCCACCGCTAAGGAGAGCATCCGAGTTAGTTCTCGTCAAAGGTATGAGTGGGAGAAGGGGCTGGCGTGACGTACAATGAGCGACGTTTAGGCTGACCTCGGAGGAGCAGATTGTCTGGGGATCTCCGCAGACGACTCGACCGCACACTCGGCAGTGATGTCGTCTAAACGTCCACGAGCCGAACTCCTGATGGCAAAAGGGGCACTGCGATACCTTGTCGTCCTCCTCCCAGGTGACCACGGATTGCTCGATGGCCTTGCGCGCGTTTTTCTGCCCCGTGAGGGACGATACCGGTCCCAGCAGAGAAGCAGTTGCCGGTGGCGCTAGCGCCTCGGGTGAAGCGACCAAGAGCCGAGTCAGTTTGGTCAGCCGCTTCTCTAGCCTGGAGACCTCGAGATTCTGCCTCTCCAGCCGCTTCCTCCTCGCCTCGACGAAGGCGCTGGTGTGGTCTACCAGGGCGCCGTCGTGGTCGTTGTAGCCCTCCCTGGACTTGTAGCACGTCTCGCACACTCTGGCCCAGTAGCCGCGGACGGGTTCGTGGTTCGCACTCCGGCTCAGCTTCATCTGGTACATGGTGTGCTCCTCGCAGAAGAGCCTCCCGCACTTCCTGCAGTTGATGCTTCCGTTGATGGGCCCGAGGCCCCGGCCGCAAGCCGGATCGGTACACAGATCGTAGGGCGTCGAGCGTTGCCAGTGACCTTGCGTGATGACCTCGTCCGGGTCGACGGATGGATCGAGCGGGAGCTTCAAAGCAGCGCCGGCGACGGCGGCAGCGGCAGCGGCAGTGGAAGTGGTGGGTGCGGGGGGGGCTGGGTTCGACTCGTTCGACTCGAAGACGTCAAGGCCTCGCAACTTCATGTTGATGAGAGACAATGGCTGGAAGCGCTTCGCCTTGAGGACCTGCTTATCGAACCACGTCTTGACCTCGTTCTGCTCCTCGGCGGGCAGTTCCTGGTGGTTGTCGTCGATGTGTCTGTTCAGTTGGAGCAGGGTGAGCTGCGTCTTGGTTAGAGCGGCGACGGAGACGGGATGCAAGGGATGGCGGTGGGAGACGAGGCCACGCCGGTCATGGGCACACTCACCATTCCCTCGTTGCAGATGGGACAGACCAGCGCCGACGCATCGGCATCGCTGCCTCTCGGCTGAGCGCCGACGCTGATGTTGGAGCCGATGTCCTGGCCAAAGTCGGAGAAGCTCCCGCTCGCGGGGGGCGACACCGAGGACGACGTCTGTGAGAAGTTGCTCTCGGAGATGGCCAGGGGGCTGGAGGCACGCCGGACAGTGGGAGGATCCGGACCGAGGCCTTTGCCGCTGCCCAGGATCCTGCCGCCGCCGAGGCGTCGAGCGGACATGGCGACGGGCGGAGCGGTGATTCGGCTAGTGGGATGCGCGTGAGGAGTCGGAGGAGGAGTCGGAGGAGGAGTCGAAGGAGGAGTCGGAGGAGGAGGGAAGCCTCTCGAATCGACCAGCAGACGACCGGGGTTGGTCGGACAGTGCCTCGAGCAGCATTGAAGGCGTCGCGCGTATGTATGTGAGAAGGGAGGGAGAGGGGGGGGAGAGAGAGGGATGATGAGTTGGTAGTGCACACGGGAAGCCGATTATGAAATGGAAGTGCGAATCGCGGACATGGACGTGGCCGTTTGTGAGGAGGCTGTGTAGTTGACTAGTATGAGGTAGGGTTCGGGTTCAGGTTGAGCTCGAGGTCGAGGTCGAGATTGAGGCAACAGAGGCTGAGGCGATGGAGGCTGCACGATGCATGAAGCAGCAGCAGCATCATCGATCCATGGGTCGCTCTTGCCCGTCTTCCCCCCCCCCCCCCCGGGCGGTCGATCGCTAGCAGAGGCAAATCGGCAAGCACGAGATCCATCCCTTCCTTGCACGCTCCTTCCCTCGGGCGCTCGGAGGTCCCAGCACAGGTGAAGCTATTCCCTTAGCGGACTAGGCGCTGTGACGCCGCCGCGGCCCCCGCTGTAGCATCTACAGGTACTCCGTACTACCTCTAAGAGGGCCGCCGCATCGGCCAACATGATGGCGACGTCACCCTATGCTGGTACTCCGTAGATTGAGACGGAGATCCGCTACCCTGCAGAGCTCCAATGGCTTATCGGCGTGCCTAATCGTGCGGTGCTGGTCTTGGCTGGGTCGAGGCAGCAACTTCAACATCGAATCTTCAACATCGAATCTCCATCTTTGCGCTCGGACTGGCTTGAGGCGACTCCATCTCTCGGACTCGACGACGCGCCGATTGCAACACACCAATCTGTTCACTCCCGGCTGGCTGCGTTTCGACACATCGACAAGCGACAAGCCATGTCCAGAAGATTCCCAGAGGTCCAGCCCGGCGGCAGCCTCATGCTCGCCTGGCGCATCAAGGACAAGAACGTGCTGGTAGTGGGCGGTGGTGAGGTCCGGCCTTGAAACCCACAATGCCCTTGAGACACAGATCACGATCGATCGATCGATCCATCCATCAGTTGTTCCATCATGCCAAACCCGCGGACACGGCCCAAGATATAGATATGCATCAATCAGGGAAATCTTCGCAAGGCTGACTCAATGCGCCCCCGCGCGCGCCCCCAGGTCGCCGCCGGCCGCATCCTCAGCTGTCTCAACGCCGACGCCAAGGTCACCGTCGTGTGCCCCTTTGCCGGGCTGAATGACGAGGTCGCCTTCCGGATTGCCGAGAAGCAGGTCGCCCACGTCGACCGCCTCTTCGAGCCCCGCGACCTCGACCGCGCCGACATGGTCCTCGTCGCCGTCGACGACCCGGCCGCCTCCACCGTCATATGGAAGCTGTGCAAGGAGCGCAGGGTGCCCGCCAACATCGCCGACGTGCCCGCCGAGTGCGACTTCTACTTCGGCTCCGTCCACAGGGACGGCCCGCTGCACGTCATGGTCAGCACCACGGGGAGGGGGCCCCGGCTCGCCGCCCTGCTGCGGCGGCTCATCGCGAGCAGGCTGCCGCCCAACATCGGCAACGCCATCGAGGCCGTCGGCGAGCTGAGGACGAGGCTGCGCAGGGTGGCACCGAGCCCGGACGACAGCCAGAAGCGCATGCGATGGTGAGTGCTCCTCTCCTCTTTGTCGAGATCGGGACTGATTTTTCTTCCTTCCTTCCTTTCTTTCTTTCTTTTTTTTTTTGCGCAGGATGACAAAGGTCAGCGACGCGTACGACTGGGAGAACCTGAGCGAGCTCACCGATGAGGACATGGAGAACCTTTTGCTCTTCTACCCGGCCAACAAGGTCCCCGATTTCGACGTCCTGATAGCCCTCAGGGGCGGCGGGGATGAGAAGAAGCTGGACATATTCGACGGATCATTCGGATTCAGTGTTGGTTCTTAGGTGAATCTTGCACAACTTGGATTACAGAGGGTCCAGATGATGGCCGAATCTGTGATGCGAAAAGGATCAATGCGCCCATTTGACCGTGATGCATTGAATCGTCGCATAAAAGGGAACCCTCGGACCACACCCAACGTCACCACAACGTGGTTCGCATTGCCTTCCCCTGAACTTGCAGAGTATGTATCCATGGCATCAGCATGCCCATCACATCCTGGATCCGACCATCAATGCTTTGAGTGTAGATTGTTGCCTCCCAATCCAGCGCCTATTCACGTCCCCCGCCAGTCCGTCGCAGTTATGGTACAAGGTGGTCCTGCTCTATCTCGGGCCAAGATTGCGAGATGTGTACATGGAACTCATCAAATTCGTCCCTCCTTTTTACCCTTTCCAAGTCTTGCACCTTTATATATGCTGATGTACACTTTCTTTTATATTCCCAATTGGACTCCTTGGACTCCTTCTTGTTATTTTTTCCCCTCTCTGGACTTCCCTCATATTCATCGTCTATTTCTTCTCGTTGGCCTTGGTGTTGTCCGTCCAGGGAACCGTGCCCTCGCCCCTCTGCGCCGCCGCCGCCAGCCTCTGGCCGTCGGCCTTCTTGCCCCCGACGGGATGATCCTGCCTCAGCGTCTGGTGCTCAGCCAGCGGGGGCTCTCCCGAGCTTGCCGGCTCAGCGACCGGCTCGAACGACTGCATGGGCTCCGGCACGGCGGCGGCGGGAGCAGCGTCAGACTTTCCCGACGCGGCGGCAGCGCCGGCAGCGCCCTCCTCGGCGCCCGCCTCGCCGTCGTCCTCCAGCTCGGAGCCGTACACCTCCGGGTACTTGCGGAAGCACTCCTGCATTGCCTGGAACTTTTCGATGCAGTCCATGCCCTTGGGCTCCTCGGTCGAGTAGACGAAGCAGCTGAAGGCCGTCTTGAACTCCTCGCCGCACGGCCCGTGCGCCATGCCGCCCAGGCACGGGCAGTCCCAGTTGATCTCGCCCGTCTCCGGGTTGAACGCGCCGTCCTGGCCGGCCTCCTCCTCGAGCGCGGCGGGCGACGTCACGGCGGCCGTGGCGTGCGCCTGGGTCTCAGGCTCCTTCTCCGGCTCCTGCGCCGGCGCCTTTGCGTTGTCGCTCTCGATCTCGGCGGTCCTCGGGGGCTTCTCGTTGTCGGCGGCCTCTGGCATGCTGTTCGCTTCTCTCGGGAGGGGCTTCTTCGTCGCGCTCTGTAGCCTGCGCTGCTCGACTAGGGACTCGACGGTGTGCGGCTCGGACTCGGGGTACATGCTCTGCGCGAGGGTCTGGGCTGTTTTTGTTTTTCCCGGCCCGAAAGCCGTCTCGTTAGTTCAAAAAGCTTCTCGATGACACGGCTCGGCAGGGGTCAATGGCGCACAGGAGAGGTCGTCGGCAAAGGTCGAGTTGACGTTGTAGTAGTAGACGCCGGCGGCGGCGAGGGCCCATCTGGCCGCGGAGCTCTTCCATGTCCGGGGTTTGTCGGCGGGGGGCGCGGTCGATGCGAATCGGCGGGGAGCGGCCCGCGCGACGGAGCTGCGCAGGGTGTTGAGGGCAGGCCGGGAGGCCGGGCGCATTGCGGCGCGATACATGGCGTGTGTGTGTGTGATGGTGATGATGCCGGCGAAGAAGATTTTGAGCGGCGCTCTCTGACGGCCGGTGGTTGCGGGCGAGGATGGAAGGATCAATGCTTCAATGAGTTCCACACCGTCGCGAGCTGCAAATGATGGAGGGCGATAGAAGGGAAGAAGAGGGGAGAAAAAATTATTATATCAACCAGGCAATGCAATGCTGAAGTGATCCCTGAGTTGCATGCAGATGGAATATGGAGATTCTTCTTGATGCATGCACGCCCAGTCTTTTTGCGGCGAATTGGATGACGCTCCGGATTGGTCAGCGTCCGGATCGTCGACCTGCTGTGGCGTGCAGGTGCGGCCCTTGGCTGGACCTTCCCGGGGCGATACGGAAAGCGATCAATGACTGGATCGAACTTGCCCGTTTGATCTTTGCGGCTCAAGGGTAGGTGACATACCGGTGATTAGCCGAGACGGCGTGCCGATTGGACGAGGAAATCCAATCCACCTCCTTCAGCCGCTTCAGGGCCTGAGCTCGCCTGTTTCAGCGGCTTCGAGTCGCTAAAGAGCTGCACCTTGATCTTGAATCAATTCAATCGACATAGTCGTACATAGTCTTCCATGATCAATTCGATGAGACACGAGCGAGACATGATCGAGACACCTCAAATGCAGGCTCTCTAGCTCGGGATGAATCTATTTCAACAATCAGATTGACCTTGATCCGCCTGAGAGCACAAGACGGCATCAGGCCTCGCTCGTATCAGATCCAAGCCAGCACCGGCATCTCGCCAGGCACCAGGAAGAGCCGGAATCGCCTGCTCTGCGCAAGCTGAAACTCCGGGGTCGCACTCAGACGCATAGGCCCGTCTCATCTCTCGCCGTGCGTGCAGCTTCTCTCTTTGTCTTAATCCACCAGATATCCATCCCACTCGTCTTCTTCTTCTTCTTCTTCTTCTTCTTATTAAATGCCCCATCATCTCCGATCTAGGTAGCTTCCTTCTTAGCGGCACCCCATTTCTAGTTCTTCGATAGATGGCTCGAGGCCGGCCGGAGCAGTCGATCTGGATCCAGCACAGTCCCTGAATCCATCCATTTGATCCATGATCTAATCCCTTCTAAGCATCGTCGTGTTGTGGCCTGTCCATCGATTACCCCATTTTCATCATCCTCATCCTCATCCTCATCCTCATCTCCATCTTCATCTTCACCATCGTTCTGCGTTACTCTTCTCATTCGTCTCAGTCCCCGCCGCCGTCGCCCGTGCGCCCCCGTCGCGAACCTCTCCAGGAAGAACAGACATCTCCAGACACCGGAGACGCAAGGGAGACCCCGGAAGCGCCAAAGACCATGACGTCCGACTTCGAATGGCATCCTGCCAGATTCATGCAGGACCACGGCTCTCAGGACTTTGCGCTGCTCGTGCTCAACCAGCCGCTCAGAAACAGCACCAACCTGCGGAGGCTATGGAGGAACTGTGCGTTTCAAAACACCTTCTCCATCTCGTCACTCTGAGTGAACAACCTGTTCTCATTTCTGAGATTTTCTTTTCAATTCACGAGACTGAGGCTAAAATTCTCTGGAAGCTTCATTCCGGGTCGCCGCCGATGGCGGCGCCAATCGTCTTCATGAGCTCTCATCATTCCAGGGAAAATTCGTAAGTCAGCCGCTGCCAAGAGCCCAAAAGGGAAATGGAGAAGAGGACGATGAACATGATCAAGATTCTTTTTTTTTTTAAAAAAAAAGACAAAGGAGACAAGATACCTGAGACAGGCAAGATGAATGAGGAAGAGGAGGTCTCAAGACACAAAGACGGCCATGATTGCATGTGAATGCTATTCTGTACAACAATCTAAAACCTTCTCGCAGTCCAACTTGCAGGTCATCATCGGCGACCTCGACTCCCTCAGGCCGCACGTCAAGGAGTTCTACTCGTCCCAGTACAGCTCGACTAAGATCATCCACGACTCGGACCAGGGCTCGACCGACTTCGGCAAGGCCATCTCGCACATCCGCGGCACCCTCGCGCCGGGCACCGACATCGTCGCCCTCGGCGGCATCGGCGGCCGCGTCGACCAGGGCCTTAGCCAGCTGCACCACCTCTACCTCTTCCAGCCCGGCGACAGCGGCTACCCGGACGGCCGCATCTTCCTCGTCTCCGGCTCGAGCCTGACCTTCCTGCTCAAAGCGGGCACGCACCGCATCCAGGTCCGCGAGGACAGCGAGGAGGACGTCTTCGGCAAGCACGTCGGCATCATCCCGCTCAAGGAGCCCGCGACCATCTCGACTACGGGACTCGAGTGGGACGTGGAGGACTGGCCGACGTCCATTGGCGGAAGGATGAGCACGAGCAACCACGTGCTGCCGGAGACAAAAGTCGTGCAAGTCAAGACGGACAAGGACGTGCTCTTTACGATAGCGCTGCGACAGGTCGATGGCGAGGAGGATCAGTGAGGGAGGGGAGAAGAAGGAGAAAAGAGAAAAAAAAGAGAAAAGAAAGAAGAAAGAAAGAAAGAAAGAGAGAGAGAGAGGAAGAGAGAGAGAGAGAGAGAGAGAGAGAGAGGGCTGATTCAATTCCGCGGCGGGGGTTCTGAAAATCTTCAAATCTTGGATCGCTGCCGTTTGCCTCGATCGATTTTGATTTAGACGCCATCTTTCTTTGTTCCACCATTCCGCCCGTCAACATATAGAATCAAGAAGGAGGAGAAGGAGCCCGAAGGGATGGGAAAAAAGGGGCCGGCGGGGGGATGGTTGGGGGCCCTCGGAGATGGGCGGGAGCAACACCCAAGAAAGGCATAGATCTCTCTTTTTGTTTTTTTTTTTTTCCTCCATCCCACAACTATCGCAAGAAATGAAGCACCAGCCAGCAGAACAGGAAGAAAATCACGACGCCCGCGACGAAGATCCACTTGTCCTCCCTGGCGCGCCGCTCCACCATGCGGATCGTGTCGCCGCTGATGCCGAGCGTGGTCCCGACGCTGTACAGCCTCTTCTGCGTGCTCTTGAGCATCTCGCGCTGCTGGCCCAGGTCGCCCAGGACGGCCTGGCCGCGCGCGATATAGTCGTCGAGCGCGTGGTTCGTGCTCGCGAAGAAGCTCTGCTCGCGGAACGCATGCGCCTCGCGCGCCTCGTCCCCGGCGCCCGTCGTCAGCGGGCCGCCGCCATAGCCCGAGGGCCCCGCCGATGCCGACGCCGACGTCGATGCCGTCGAGTGGTGCCGCGGCTGGAACGCGGAGTGTGTCGTCGTCGCCGTCGCCGTCGTTGTCGTCGTCGTAGTGTGTGCGCCCGCGTAGGGGTTCTCGGGGGTGGCGTTGTAGGGCCGCCGGCCGAGCAGCTCGGAGCGGTTCTGGGTGTGCTGGGCCTCGTCGCGCGCGCGCTTGAGGCCGTCGAGCCGGCCGCGGAACTCGGAGAGCTCGTCGCGGAAGCGCTTGACGCGGGCGAAGGCGTCCTCCTGCTTCTTGGGGACAATCTCCTGGCGGGCGAGGCTCTGGTAGTCGTCGAGGGCCTTGGTGAAGGAGGAGAGGGAGGCGGACGCGTTGCCGATCTCTGCAGGGGTGAGCTGCCCCTTGCCGTCGAGGGCGGACAGCTCGCCGCGGATGGCCTTGCTCTGGCGCAGGGCCGTGTTGTATGCCACGTTCTGCCGATCGGGGGCCGGCTCGGTCAGACTGGTGCCGTCTGAACTGAAAGGGGAAGTCGGGCCGGGGGAGGGAAGAAGGGTGGGGGGAAACTCACCATGATGCTCGCTGGTGTGATGGTCGAACGCTCGCTATGGGATGCTGGTGTGAGATGTCGGTGACATGAATGTATCAATCCAATTGAATTGATATGATGTTGCAGCTGCAGATCACCGATCACCTGGGATCAACTCGACGTTGGCGAATCGGACCCGGTTTTGGAGACTGACGGATGGAACATGGAATTGATTACTCGATCCCGGCTTCAGCCCTGCTATCCGAGCATCAACGGAGGCGGCAGCTCGAGCTTACATAGGCGGATGATGTCCGGCAGGCGCCTGCATCAGCACCGCAGCTGGGAAAACGCAGCGAATGGATTCCACGGGTTGATGGATCAATAGAAATTGATCAATTTGATCATTCATTGCTTGATGGACTTGATGCATCTCGGCGATTCTGGCCACATGGCATCTACGTGATTACCTAATCAGCCCATCGTCTTGGAACTTGGAACTTGAGCCGCCGGGACGGAACATCTTGGAAGCCGAGAAGGCATCAATTCATCTGGAATTAATTCAATTCATCTGGAATCAATCGATGGATCTTTTGATGCTGGAAATCATCACGGAGTACATATTGAGTAGGACTCATGGTCATCGGCATAGAAGAAAAAAATAGCCTTATCGTGGAAAACGACTCATGAGACTCATCCAATCGAAATGCAATGCTCGTTGACGACATCTGCGCCGAGTCATGGCAGTCTTGCGCGGCGACTTTGGCCAACTCCCGACCGCACACGTTCCGAAAAGAGTCACTGAGCATCAACCTGGAATTGATGAATTGATTGATGCAGATCAATCCGTCAGCGCGAGATCTGTGCTCCGTAATTCTACTCCGTGGTGTCAGCACGCTGCCGAAGCCCATCTGATTACCCCGTCTTATCTCCCTAGGGCTGGGCGTCGTGGCGCATCAGGAGACGCGTCCGCGGCACAAACCACCCCATCCAGGTGGAGCGCCGTGCCTCCACCGGCCCTCGAGCCATCGACGTGCTGCATATGTAATGTCTCTCCCTTGTATCGAAAGGCCGCGCGCGCCCTGCAAAGAGGATGGGGCCCTGAACGGCCTTCTGGAATGCCGCCAGTCCTCGAGCACCCCATAACTTGCTTCGGCACCGGCGGCGCTGGCACGGCCAAGTTTCGGCCGCGAAGATCCCCCACCCAGCCAGACCGACTTGCCGAAACCTCGCCGACCTCGGCGCCGAGCATAATACAGCCAATGATCGACAACAGGTCGTGCGTCCTGCTCGGCAGCCTCAATGCCGTTCCTTCATCCGAGCTCCTCCCTGGCGGCGATGACCACCCCCCCCTTCCCCCCTGTCGGTCCTTGATCGATATTTCGTACTCCGTACTCGTAGATATTGATTGATTGATTGATTCATTGATTGATTTTTTTTTTTCATAATCCCGGTTGCCAATACCAGTAGCCCTTTAAAGGCTGGATGGTCTTCTCTGCTCATCTCCGAGTCGTCTTCATGCCACTCGAATCCTCTCCGCAAGCTGTCTCATCACCATGAGTCGCTTCGAGACACCGCGATGACTTCTCTTGCCACGCCTCCTTCTCACGACGCTGCACCACCAACACTACCACCACCACCATCATCATCATCATCATCATCATCATCATCATCATCATCATCAGCAGCAGCAGCAGAATCCCAGCCGCTAGGAAAAGAGCCTCCCCATGCGGACGGTAGCGAGGGCGCCGTCGATGGGCGAGATGCCCGCGGGCGGCAGGACAACGCGGCCGACTCGCTCGGCGAGGAGCAGGAACCCAAGGACCTCGAAGAAGGGGCCGTGACCGTGACCGTGGCCGTGGCCGTGGCCGACGGGGAGAGCGCGCAGCCGCCCAAGTACTCCGTCTTCACGACGTGGGAGAAGCGAGGCATGGCCTTGGCGGCCGCGGTGACGGCCATCTTCTCGCCGCTGTCGGCGCAGATCTACCTGCCGGCGCTCAACGTCATATCCAAGGACCTCGGGCTGTCCAACGCCAAGGTGAACCTGACCATCACGACGTACATGATCCTGCAGGGCGTCACGCCCATGTTCATCGGGTCGCTGGCGGACAGCGGGGGCCGGCGGCCGGCGTACCTGATCTGCTTCGTCATATACATCGCGGCCAACATCGGGCTCGCGCTGGCGCCGGGCTACGGCGCCATCCTCGGCCTGCGGTGCCTGCAGTCGGCCGGGTCGAGCAGCACCGTCGCGCTGTGCGTGGCCGTCATCTCCGACATCGTCACGTCCGCCGAGCGCGGGCAGTACGTCGGCTTCACGTCGATGCCGTCGGTCCTGGGCCCCGCGCTGGGGCCCATCATCGGGGGCCTGCTGTCGCAGTACCTGGGCTGGCGCAGCATCTTCTGGTTCCTCGCCATCTTCGCGGGCGTCACCATTGTCCTCATCGCGTGCTTCATGCCGGAGACGTGCCGCCACGTCGTCGGGGACGGCTCCCTGACGCCGCCCGTCGCGTACCGCTCGCTGTGGCAGATCCTGACGCACCGGCGGCGGCGGCGGCGGCGGCTGCGGGAGGTGGGCGGCGCTTCTCCCGACGTTCCCCGGCCCCCCAAGAGCGGCTTCACCTTCAAGCCGCCCAACATCCTGGGCTCGCTGATGCTGCTGCTCCAGAAGGAGACGGGCCTGCTGCTCGGCAGCAGCGGCTTCGTCTTCGCGGGCTTCTACGCCGTCGTGGCCGCCATGCCGACGCTCTACCAGCGCCGCTACGGGTACAACGACATCGAGGTCGGCCTCATGTACCTGCCGCTCTCGTTCGGGTCCGTCGTCGCCGCCTCCGTCGCGGGCTTCTTCATCAACCGCAACTACCGCCGCCACCACGACCGGCTTGGCCTGACCTTCGACAGCAGCCGCCAGCAGGACCTGTCGCGGTTCCCCATCGAGCGCGCCCGCCTCGAGGTCGGCCTGCCCCTGCTGCTGCTCGCCGGCGCCGCCATGGCCGCCTGGGGGTGGGCCATGCACGCCAGCGTCCACGCCGCGGTCTTGTGCGTCGTCAGCGTCTTCATCGGCATCGGCATCATCGGCTTCAACAACACCAGCGCCGCCCTGCTCGTCGACATCCACCCGGGCAAGGCGGGCACCGCGACCGCGGCCAACAACCTCACCAGGTGCCTCATCGGCGCGGGCGCCAGCGCGGCCATCATCCCCATGATCGACGCCATGGGCATCGGCTGGGCCTTTACGCTCGTCGGAGGCATCCTCGTCCTCTGCGCCGCGCCGATGCTGCTCATCATGGCCAGGGGCATGGAGTGGCGCGCCGAGAGGCGGTCATACGAGGAGCGCAAGAGCCGGGAGGCCTGAGCGAGCTGGAAGCCACCCATACGACGGGAGAAAAAAAAACAAAAAAAAATAAACAAAAAATAAACAAAACAAAACAACAACATCCATTAGAGCACGCATTGCATCATTGGCGTCAATTTTTGGGGTTTCAACATCATTGTAGAGGTAATGAAATGGATTGATCACGACGTTCAAACGGGGCCATTGACAGGTTTGCAGCCCCTCAGCCGCATCGCGAGGAGTTGGATTGTTTTGGGGGGGGGGGGGGGGGAACGGGGGGGGCGGGGG
>NIGB01000005.1:1407164-1420212 GCA_003055145.1 Escovopsis weberi
GGGGGGAGGGGATGGGAGAGAATCGGAGGAGCTGGAGGACGAGAGAGAGAGAGAGAGACTCCATCTCAATAAACGCAAGCGCCGCCATAGGTAATGACTATTTCGATTAATACATATCAGCTCCTCGATAGAAGTTCTACAGTAATATTTCCCTGTCGGACCGGACCGACTTATCGACTCGTGATGATATCCCAGTATATGCATAAACCCGGATGAGCGCATTCAGAGCCGTCTCGCACAACTCGAGAAGATCTCGTCTTGTCGTGAGCGGCCTGATCGTCAGATCTCTTGGCACGAGCCGCTCGGGCAATCTTCAAGATCGGATCGAGGTCGAGGAGCTGCAAGTCATCGATCGCATCGTGGCCGAGCATCCAGGGTTTCAGAGTCAAAGATTCCCCTCCCCACGCAGCCCGCGTGAGTCAGAGCGCTGGTCTCGGAGGTTGGCGATAAGACATCAATTGATCCATGGTCAATTGTTCTTCTTTCTTTTTCTTTTTTTTTCTTCCTCTTTTCCTACGAGTAGTACATACTGCTCCCCGCGATAACGCCAATGCTGCCCTCTTCGTCCCGCGCAGCCCGTCCCCACCACACCCTCTCGCTTCCCTAGCAGAGCGACCCGATGCCGCCCCGGCCGCCGCGATGGGAGGAAGAGCAGCAGCAGCAGCAGCAGCAGCCTGGCAGACGCTTGCCGAGCTGACATGGGCGGCGGGCTGGCTCGTGGCCGCCTCGCTCGCCGTCTCGCTCCCGATCCTGCTCGGCGCCGCGGCGTACAGGCTATTCCTGCACCCGCTGGCGTCGATCCCGGGGCCGAGGCTTGCTGCGCTTTCCAACGCGTGGCACGCGCGCCATGTCCGACGTGGCCGAGCCGCAGAGCTAGGCCGGCGGCTCCATAAGCAGTATGGGCCCGTCGTGAGAGTCGGCCCAGACGAGGTCTGGTGCAGCAGCAAGGAGGCCTTTGACCTCATCTACAGTACGGCCGTCACTGTCTTGGATCTCTTTTTTTTTTTTAAAAAAAAGAGAGAAATAAATCGCGGAAAGATTGCTGATCTTGTCTTGTCTCAGACACAACGAGGGGCTTTGAAAAGACGGATTTCTACTGTGAGTCAGCTCGTCGCCCCAAAAAGGAGAAGAGAAAAAAAGGGGGGGTTGGCACTTAGAGTCTCGACGGCTGATGAGTGAGTGGTTTGGCGGCAAACAGTAGCTACAAGCTTGACTATTGAACGCATAGATTGGCGGCTGCATGCGCATTTTCATGACAGCCTCGATCTGCTCTCCGAGCGAGACGCCAAGCGCTACCGCCTTCAGAGGCGGCTCATCGGGCGCGTCTACCAGACGGCCAATGTCTTGAGACACGAGCAAGCGCTTGATCATGTCCTCGACAAGGTCATTGAGCGAATCCAGGGGCTCGGGGGAGCAGAGATCGACCTCAAAGAATGGATGCACATTGTCGCCGTGGAATGCCTCAGCGCCTGCGTGCTCTCATGGTCTCCCGGCCTGCTGAGGGACGGGACGGATTGGAGTGCGAGCTCTCACAGCTATTTTGGCTGGAGGAGGAAAAGCGTCCTCGGTCTCTTCCCCACAATGGCCAAGTTGGGGCTGTGCTCGCCGTGGTTCGATCGGCTGTTCCGCGACCTCTGGGGCTTGACTTTCACCTCTCCCGAGAATTTCAAGTCCTTCTTCCCCGTTGGTTCCACTCTTGATCATTGTCTTTCGAAAACAGGACGATGCTAACCCGATGATCAGGACGTGGGCAAGCAGGTCAATCGTCGCATCAACGTGGCCTTGAAATCGACGGCGACGAAACCGAAACCGAAGCCAAACGCGTGGAAGAAGAATAATAAGAAGAAGAACAAAGCCGGCGGTAACGGCCCAGACGAAGCCGAGCATGAAGCCCGAGGCGACCTGCTCGACGACCTGATCCAGCTGCACAGGGACAAGCCGGAGTTCACGGAGAACTATCTCCGCAAGATGGCCATCACCAACTTCGGCGCCGGGCACGACACGATGGCCTCGACCCTGACGTCGGTTTTGGCCATGATCGGGAGCCACGCCGACGTGCAGAGGCGTGTGGCGGCAGAGGTGCGGGGCCTCAACGACGCGGCGTCGAGCGAGAACGCGGCAAACGTGCCCTACACGCGCGCGGCGATCCGCGAGGCGATGCGCCTCCACCCCGTCATCAGCATGTCGCTGCCGCGCGCCGCACCGGACGGCGGCGTGCTCCTCCATGGCCACTGGATCCCCGGTGGCACGACGATGGGGTGCAACCCCGTGGCGTTGCATCGGGACCAGGGCATCGTCGGGCCGGACCCAGATGCGTACGACCCGGATCGGTGGCTCGACGCCGGCGCTCAGGGCCATCGGACGATGGAGCGCTACAGCCTCAACTGGGGCGGCGGGGCGAGGACGTGCCCGGGGAGGAACCTGGCGGAGATGATTGTGTACAAGGCCGTCCCGGCGCTTCTCTCGCGATTCGACGTCGAGGTCAGCGTGCCGCGGGAGGACGAGATGCCGTCGTACTTTTTGTCGATGATGACGGGCGTCAAGGCCCGCTTCCTGCCTCTGGGGGAGACGCAGCTCTGAGAGGACTGGAGTCTGTGTTCCGTGTGAGAGGAATGCAGGTGGGAAAGCCAAAAAAACGTCCAGAGACCGGGATGTCAAGGGGGCCAAAGCGCTGGCCAACATTCCCGGTGCCAGCGCCACCAATACGAGTCCTCGGCCCTCCGTACGGAGTACTACTCGCACCACGGAATCTGGCCCATGCATTCCTTGTCTCGTACGAGTACGTACATACATACGAGCACACACGAGACCAGTTAGCACGGCTTTTCCGTACTCGTACGGAGTGCGGAGTATCAGCACGAGAATCACAGACGCATGCACGGTTATCGACGGATCACCAGGCTGGCCACGACCCTTGTTGGGAGCCGACGAGTCAGGGACCCACGACAAGCCGAGCTTAATTGCCACGCGCGTGGATGGGAGGGGATGGGCATGGGCTTATCAGCACAACGTCCCATCGTCGGCGGCCTGAGAGATTGTTGGTGGTGGTGGTGGTGGTCATGGAGCGGAGCTGCATGGCCCAGGATGGAAGCTGGAACACGAGCTTCTCCACGCACCCCGCGAATGCATGGTCAAGCTTTAAAAGCCAAAAACAAATTGGTGGCCGGGGTGCGTTGTTCTGGTCAGAGCAATCGCACTCGCACTCGCACTCGCAATCGCACTCGTACGGACTGGAGTCTGACAGACGAGCAGGGACAGGGAGGGCCATGACCAAGACGGAAATGGAATACTGATGACACAGAGAATCACGAGGAAAAAAAAAAGAAAGGGGACATCCAGACGGTGAATTGAGAATCGAGAATCGAGAATCGAGAATCGAGAATCGAGAAACGAGAAACGAGAAACGACTCGGGAGGAACGAGGGTTTCGCCTGCCTGCGACAACGTTTTAGCCAGGATCCCCGGGAAGGTGCTCATTGGGCCGTTCCTGCAGGGGGTTTCCATGCTGGAGCGGGGTACCCCGCAAAGTACATATCAATCCGTCCTAACTCCAAAGGTTCAATGCGCCGATATGCATCTACAGAGTATATGGAGCACACAGTCTGGAGAAATCACTGTACCGGGGCACTCCAGGCGGTCCGACTCTACCTACTACTACTAGTAACTTAACTATAGTAGTAGGTACCGTTTAGTTGCATCTCCAAGGTACGTACTATCCGTTTACAGGCATTGAAGCTCGAGTCATGCATTCCAAGATCTCTTAGTTGCATCAATCAATTGATTGATCTTCCCCAGAAACTCAACTCACCAAGTGGCTGCAGGCACCTTTGATCCTTTGATGCATCCATCCATCCATCCATCCATCAATTCGTCTCGATTCTCAGAGGGCCTCTTCTTCTCCACCTTGTTGGCATCAGCAGCCCGTGCAATCACGTCTTTTGACCGGACGGATCCCCAGAGCGACCGGGGGGAGGGGTTGGCTCCCTGCGAGCGGCTGGGTCTCACGACGGATGCAGCCCGCCCTTTTGGAGCTTCTCCGCGACCCCAGCATCTTAGTACATACTTCTGCCTCGCATGGTTCATGGATGATCAAGGTTTCAAGCGTCCGCCGCCTCGTGGCCAAGATCAGCATGGGCCCCAGGGGACGATCGGGGGGAAACGTATCAATCGATGGAAGGGCAGCACCACACGGCTTGCATCAATGACAACAAGCGCCATTGACGACTTCCCCCACGGGCCCCACGGGGAAAGGACAGCTTGGCGCCATGGCCTGAGTCCAATCTCGACCTGCATTGTCCGAGTCTTCCTATCAAGGATTGATTGATGAATGCGGGGGAACCGACATCGAGCGACGAGCCTCGAGGCAGGGCCGCACCCAGTGGCGCTCGACGCAATAGGCCCGCCCCTTCCCCCCCCCCGGGCGGCGGGCTTTATCTCCTATTGAGGGGAATTCATCATCAATCAATGGATTGATCCATTGATCCTATCGACTACAGCCCTCCCTCAGGATGGGGTGATGCATGGATCCATGCCATCCATCGTTAGCAATTGTCAGGCCCGGCTTGGCGCATGACGAGTTTCAATCTCGAGCCTGGGCTCAGGCTCTTGCTTTTCTTTGCCTGGCCCTGGGGAAGCCCGCCAACCATTCTGCAAACGGCATTGTGCTCCGCGCCTGCGGCCTTGGCTCGATGTCGTATGACACGGTCCTCTCGGCGCCATTCTCCTTCGTCCTCGCCTCGCATTCTCTTGCTGGGCTACTCGCGGGGGGGGGAGGGAAAGCGTGCAGTCCCTGCTAGCAGTGCGGAGCACGGAGTACTCATACGGAATACTCACTCGTACGCGTACGTCGGAGTACTCGCACCCTTCCGCCTCTTGCCCTGCCTCCAGTGCGGCTGGGAGGATGAGGCACATCGTCTCAACGACGGATATATATTCACATCCGGCCGGGCAGTCAATGCTGCATCCTCTACTACCTGCTCAGGTCCCGTCTCACCTGCCCCTCTGACCCTACTTCCAGTAACCTCCTGGTGTCCCCTAGTACTGGCTGGTTTCTTGTCCTGTCCAGAGAGCCGTCAAGATGGCCAACCCTTCACATCAGCTCGAGGTCGACGCCATTGCTGAGGCCCATCTCAGCATCGGCCCCGAGGACTCGGCGAGCGTTCGCAAGGAGATCGCCGTGGTAGACGTCGGCGCGAGGTCCTCCAGCGGGGACGATGAGTGGTGGCAGGACAAGCCTACCGAGGAGGAGCTCCAGACCCTGCGCCGTGTCTCCGGCAAGATCAAGTGGTCCATGTGGACCATTGCCTTTGTCGAGCTCTGCGAGCGTTTCTCCTACTACGGCTCCTCCGTCCTCTACACCAACTTCGTTAACCGTCCCCTGCCCCCCGGATCGACGACCGGCTCGGCGCCCTCCTCCGATGGGTTGCCCGGCGCTCTGGGCATGGGCCCCAAGGCCGCTCAGGGTATCAGCTTGTTCAACCAGTTCTTTGCCTACCTCATGCCTCTTCTTGGGTAAGTCTCCCTCTCAAGTCTCTGCCCCTCTTCTCGCTTCTCGCGACGAGACGACAAGACAGGCCCGGCAATTAAGCGAGCAAATGGCTGACCCGCTCTCGCAGTGCTTGGGTTGCCGACGCTCGCATGGGCCGTTTTTGGACACTCCACCTGGCCATCGGCATCTCGACCATTGCTCACGTCGTCCTAGTCGCTGCCTCCGCTCCCAATGTCATCGTCAAGAAGGACAGCGCTTTCGCCGCTTTCATTATCGGTCTCATCGTCCTCTGCGTCGGCACCGGCTTCTTCAAGGCAAACGTCTCCCCCCTCCTCGCCGAGCAGAACGAGGACACCCGCATGCGCGTCGAGACTCTGCCCAGCGGGGAGCGAGTCATCGTTGATCCCGCCGTCACCAACACGCGCATCTTCCTCTACTTCTACTTCTGCATCAACATTGGCTCTCTCGCCGGTCAGATAGGAATGGTCTACGTCGAGAAGTATGTCGGTTTCTGGGCCGCCTTCCTCATCCCCACCGCCATGTTCCTGCTCGCCCCCTTTGTCCTGTGGAGCAACAAGAAGAATTATCACCTCACCCCGCCCACCGGCTCGCTCCTCGAGAAGTTCCTCAAGATGTTCTGGTTCGTCAGGAAGAGGTCGTCCGGCATGCGCATGAGCTGGGACGTCGCCCGCCCCTCGCGCGTCCCCATCGACTCCCGCCCTAGTTGGATGACCTACGACGACGCCTGGGTCGACGAGGTCCGTCGCGGTCTCATGGCGTGCAAGGTCTTCCTCTTCCTTCCCATCTTCTTCCTGGCGTATAACCAGATGACGGGCAACCTCACCATCCAGGCCGGCACGATGGAGCGCCACGGCGTGCCCAACGATGTCATCCAGAACTTCAACCCCATCTCCATCGTCATCATGATCCCCATCATCGACCACCTGCTCTACCCCGGCCTGCGCAAGCTCGGCATCGCCTTCACCCCGATCAAGCGCATGACCACCGGCTTCATGTTCGCCGCCTTGTCCATGGTCGCCTCCGCAGTCATGCAGCACTACATATACAAGATGAGCCCCTGTGGCGATCGCGCCAACGGCACGACCGTCATCGACGGCGAGGAGGTGCCCTGCCCCCCCGCGCCCATCAACGTCTGGGCCCAGGCTCTTCCGTACATCCTCATCGGTCTGTCCGAGATCTTCACCAACGTCACCTCGTACGAGTACGCCTACTCCAAGGCTCCCGAGAACATGAAGTCCCTCGTCATGTCCGTCAACCTGTTCATGAGTGCCGTCTCCGCCGCCATCGGCGAGGCCTTCACCCCGCTGTCCGACGACCCCCTGCTGGTGTGGAACTACGTGACGATTACGATCATTGCGCTGATCGGCGGCATTGGTTTCTGGTGGTGCTTCCACGGGTTGGACACCGATGAAGACAAGTGGAACATGCTCAAGAAGTCTGAGTTTGTTGGCCAGAACCAGCCAGGACTGTCCAAGGCCGTGGAGGCTGATGCCTGAAGCTATCATGTCGAAAAAAAAAAAAGGGGGGGGGGGCACGGGAATACCTCGTACAATAATATGACTTATTTAGTAGCGTTAGCGATCAATGCTAAATCTTACATACAAATTCCGTACATTCAGATGAACCGTGCATCTTTCTTACCCCGGACTCTAGACTTTGCAAGCGCATCCTGTGTCATCTTCACAGACAGATCCCAAGCCAGGGATCGGAGGCGATCCGGGGTTTGTCGTGCCGAACCCGGAGGGGCAGTCCATATTTTCTTCGTTTACCCGACCAGATCCACGAGAGGGGGGAACCAGGGGGGTGGGTGGGATCCTCGAGCACTTGAGAGTTTCCATGCTATCAGGCTCGATGCCTTTAAGCAAGGCGATGTTCGCATTCTTGGTGAACATTCCATCTCCTCGAGACCAGGTCGTACGATGTTAAATCGAACTTGTCGGCCATACTCTGCCGGCATCCCCTATGCCGGTGATCGTCAACACGCCACGGCTCCTTCGCTCGAAGGGATCCAGGAATGGCGCAAGCCACCACCCACCCCGATGCGATCCTCCAGGCCACCACCCGTCTGACAAGCATACCCCGGATGAAAAGAGGCCGCCGGCACAGGCCGCCGGCCTCGACGTGGCCGGCATCTCGCGCCTCAACGCCGCGTACGACTGGACCGGCCCCGACGACCCGGACAACCCGCGCAACTTCCCCGCGGCGGTGCGGGTCTTCAGCGCCGTGACGCTCACGGCGCTGGCCATGATCGCCACCGTCGCCGGGTCCATCTACGCTCCCGCGCAGGCCGACGGCGCCGCGCGCACGGCCGCCGTGCTGCCCGTGTGCTTCACGCGCGAGACGTACAAGCGGGCCATCCTGCGCCGGCGCGCGGCGTCCTCCTCGGTCCGGCGCGGGTCGCCGGCCCGCACGCTGCGGCACTTCGCGACGACGCTGGTCCAGAGGCCGCTGCACACGCTGCCGACGGAGCCCATCGTCGCGCTGGTGAGCGCGTACAACGGCTTCCTCTTCGGCCTGCTGTACACGTTCGTCGTCTCCGTGCCCTGGGTCTTGGAGCACTACTACGGCTTGGGCCGAGGCCTCGCTGCCGCTGGCGTACCTGGGCATCATGCTCGGCACGCTGTCCGCGGCGGTGCCGCTGGTCCTCATCGACCTGGGGTACTACCAGCCGCGGCTGGACGCGTGGCAGCGCGCCCACCCGGGGCAGGACGACGACGACCCGCCGCCACCGCCGCCGCCGGAGAACCGCCTGCTGTCCGCCATGATCGGAAGCCTGGCGCTGCCCCCGTGCCTCTTCGCCGTCGGGCGGTCGGCGCAGCTCGAGGCGCCGTGGGCCGTACCCATGGTCTTCCAGGCGCTGGTGATGCTGAGCTCGCTGCTCGTCTACGCGGGCGCCAACCTCTTCATGCTCGACGCGTACGGGCCGCTGTACGGCGCGAGCGCGTCCGGCGCCATGATGCAGAGCCGCTACACGCTGAGCGCCGTCTTTCCGCTTTCCGCGCTGCGCATGTACGAGACCCTCGGCGCCGGGTGGGCCACGAGCGTCCTCGGCTTCGTGACCGTGGTCATGGCGCCCATCCCGTGGTGCTTCCGCATCTATGGCGAGAGGCTGCGCAGACGGAGCAAATATGAGTCGAGCACGTAGCGGGCTTGGGTTTGCTGTATGTATGAAAGACGGGTATATGTATCAAGCTCTATGCCTCTGCTCTCGGCGCACACGCTTTATACCGACATCTTCATCGCAATCGCCTTGTGGGGGTTGTATCCCTTGACGACAAAGTCCTCCACCTTCCAGCCGTCGATGCTGCCATTCTTCTCCCTCGTGATTTCCAGCTCCGGAAATTCTCTGGGCTCGCGGTCCAGCTGCTCCCTCAACGCATCGACGTGATCTTTGTATACGTGTGCGTCGCCCATGACGTGCGTGAGGCTCCCGGGCACCAAGTCGCAGACGTGAGCGAGCATGTGCGTCAGGAGCGCGTAGCTGGCGATGTTGAAGGGAACCCCGAGGCCCATGTCGCACGATCGCTGGTACAGCTGACAGTGTAGATGGCCCCTTGGCTTCGGGGCGTTTCCGTTGGTGCATTCCGCGCCGCCCTGGTCCGGCTTGTGGCGCGGGTACGAGACGTAGAACTGGGCAAACATGTGGCACGGCGGGAGGGCCATGATGGAGAGGTCCTTGGGGTTCCAGGCCGACAGGATTATCCGCCGGTCGTAAGGCTTGTTGCGCAGCTTGTCGATGACATCGGCGAGCTGATCGACTCCTTGGCCCGTGTAGTCGGTTTTGGCATCCACGTAGTCGGCCCCAAAGTGCCGCCACTGGAAGCCGTAGACCGGGCCCAGATCTCCTACCTGCAGCGATGAACTGTCAATTACACAGGACCACATGAAGTCGATGCCACCGAGCATACCTCGCGATGTGAGAGGCCAATACCGTCGAGGAACTCTCGGGATCCATTGCCGTCCCAGATCTTGATGCCCGCCTCGCTGAGAGGTATGCTAGAGGTGCTTCCCGCAACGAACCAGAGCAGCTCGGCGATGACGGCCCGGAGGAACACTCTTTTCGTCGTCAGAAGAGGCAGAATGGGCGTCCCGTCCTTGTTGAGGCTAAATTTTAGCGGACGAGGTGCGAATATGGAGTAGGTGCCTGTCCCGGTGCTGCAATGGTCGGATGTGTGAGCTTCAACGACATCGGCCTCGTTTACAGATCAGATCATGCTGCCTACCGGTCAGGTCGGTGCTCGCCTTGGTCCAGGATCTCGCGCACGAGATCTAGATACTGAATTTCTTCATGCGCCGCCATGGTTAGCAAAATGCCGTGTCTTGGTGAGCAAAGAAGCAAAGCAACTTGGAACGCTCAAAATGTGACTCCGTCGTGGCGGTTGCGGACGCGTGAAGATGAGGAAGACGCGTTCGAGGTCGAGGAGACGCGTAGAGTGGAAAAGTTGGCGGGGTTGCTTATGTCATCAATATCGCCCGCTCATGGACGTGGGGCTTTGAAATTGATCCAATTGATCAATGATTGATCAATCCCATCAATGGTCCTGTCAGGGCCAGGTAAGCGGTGCTTCGGCAAGATTTGGCGATCTCATCGCCTGAACCGAGTCTCTTCAGGGCTTTGGCTTAGGGCCTCAGCGCCTGCAGGACGACTCAGTAGGGCGTTTCGGACCGCTCGATACAGACCCGAGGTTCCGCCGGCTACGAAAGGATCAATTCAATAGATTCCGCGCCCTTCAAGCGAGCTCGTTGCATAGAGTCTTCAACCTCGACCCATCGAATCAAGTCGCCGGATTGGAGAGAAAAGCCGACGAGTTCGAAGAGCGTGTTGTGTTCACGAATTTGGGGACTCGAATCGCCGATTGATCAAGATGCCCGCGCCAGCATATCCGATCCCGGCGGGCCTCTCCGTTCTCCAGCTCTACCGCCATCTGCTTCGGGAGTGCTCCTACCTCCCGCCAGCCATCCGATCCACCATCACGAAGACGATCCAGACCCGATTCCATAAACACCGATACAATGACGCCCGGCCAAAGGCTCACATTGCGAGGGCGACGACGACACTGCGAACCCTCAGGGCGGCCAACAGCGGGGACAAAGGGGCCATGGAGAGCCTCATCTTCAAGGGTTTCGGCAGGACAGGCAGCAGGAGGCGAGAGCTGATGGCCAAGCTCGTCGTGCCGCAGGGGCCGAGCAACTCGAAGAGGCTCGAGGCCCTTTTGGATCCTGCGGCCAGGCAAACCGCCCCCAAGGACGAGGACGATGCGCCGGCGATGCCGGACGCGCCGATGAGCAAGAAGGCCTTCTATGAGAAATGGGACCAGCAGAAGCTGCTCAAGGTGCTGCAGTCGCAGAAGCAGCAGCAGAGGGAGAGCAAGTGCACGGCGAGCTGGCGCGGCAGCTCCGTCGGATCACTAGAGCCGGACCAGCTTATCCCCACCAAGACGATCTGGGGGAATCCGCCGTCAGAGATCCTCAAGCGGGCGAAACGGTCGAACTGGTGGAGGCGGAACGCGGACAAGATCATGCCTCCCCTGGGCAAGGGAGAATGGGATGTCCTCCAGAAGTTGAGCGAGGGGGCCCAGGAGGAATATGAATGGGCCATCCCGGAACGGCGAGCTCACGCGGGAGCGCAAGAGCGCGGGTCGGAATCGGGACGCCTGGCCTGGGAATCGGTTTGGCGGAGCTACGCCGCCAATCCCGCGGATGTCGTCGAGAGACCCAAATCCCTGACTCACCAGCGCCGATCAGGGCAGAAGGACAACAATCCGTACGGGGTCGGCGATCGGGACCGGACTCTGTCGCCGAGATGGTTCCAGAGAGCATACAACCGCGCATGGCAACTCACGCCGACCATGGAGCAGAACCCAAACACATTGCGCTATTCCATCACATGGGGGAGAGCCGGATCCAAGCTGCCTTGCGCGACGAAGCTCCAGTCCGAGATCTTCGAGGGAGTAGACAACAGGGGGCAGCGCTTGCCGACGCGATGAAGCCGTTCTAGCGTTCTATTTCGAATGTGAATTCTAAGGTTGCAATGATCGGCTTCGTCTATCCACCCATCTAGTTGTTGTTGCCGAGGTCGGCCAGCTTGACCAGGGCCTCGCCGTCCACGCGCATGCCGACCCACTCGTCCAGGGCCTGCGCCCCGATGCTGTGGTAGAAGTCGATGCTGGGCTTGTTCCACTTGAGGACGACCCATTCGAGCCTGCCCCCGTCCATGGCGATGACCTCCTTGGCCAGCGCGGCCAGGAGCATCTTGCCGTATCCCTTACCGCGCTCGGAGGGCTTGACGAACAGGTCCTCGAGGTGGATGCCGGGCTTGGAGCGCCATGTGCTGTAGTTGTAGAAGTAGAGGGCCATGCCGGCGGGCTTGCCCTCCTCGTTGAAGATTAGGAAGCATCGCGAGATGCGGTTCGGGGTGATGGGCTCGGTGACGGGGAGCGAGGCGGCGTCGGGGCTGACGGTCTCGGGGTCGGAGGGTGCAAAGGCAATTGTCTTCTCGAGGGTCTCGACGGTGGCCTCGACCGCGTCGGGCTCCTTTTCGTAGTCGGCGAGGTCCTGGATGAGGGACAAGATGATTGGTGCGTCTAGAGGGTTGCAGTTAATATACACAAGGCACCAGGAGATCCCATCTCATCAACGTCCTGGGAATGAAGTCTCAATTGCTCACCCTCGCGCCTTGCGTGTCTTAGAGTAAAGGCCATCTTGAACTGCGATTTCCCCTTTTCTATCGCGATCTGTCCTGTGTGCCCCAAGAAGAAGATGGAGAAGGCGACTTTATATGAACGCGAAAGAAAGAAAAGGCCAAAAGAATCTAATGGGAGATCCGAGAGCGGAATGGAAATAAGTTCACGTCTCGGCATTCAGGCGACCTCATAACCCCGCCATCTCACAGGTTGCAGCGTCGGCCGTACCTCGTGAAACTTAGCCTCCACTTGCAAGGGTTCACTGGTAGGGCGCGGCTTGAGATGACGCACCTCATATGTACATGCATGAGGAGAAACCACAAGGGGTGTGGAGAGGGGCCAGATCGTCCGAACGAGGCAGGAGGCGCATGCAGACGATACCTGGTTTCTTGGCTTCTTGATCCGATGCTGTGAAGGACTCAACTAGTATGGAAGAATGAAGAATCGAGGCGGCAGTGAATGGCTCCCCGGGATGGGCTCAACTGCGCCAAATTCGGAATGTGGCCGATCGAATCGGATGACGTAAGGAGAACGGCTCGCTTAGTGCTGAAGGGGATTGTTTGATGGATCGATTGCTTTTGCGCTCACTGTGAACGACTTCTTTCACGAGATGAGACACCAAGAGAATTGGCATCTTCTTTTTCAGTCTTCGTTTTTATTTTTATTTTGTTTCTTGTGTTCTCGCCTGGATCAATCTCGGTTAGCATTGAGGAAGGTGCCGCCCATCAAGCTGAAGAGGAAAGTGCCAGATGCTCCCTCTCCATCCGCTCCTTCCCACTTTCACGCGGTCCGTCTTCACTCCTTTCCTTCTCGCGGAAGCCACGACCTGCAGTCAGCAAGTTCTCCCCCCCCCCCCC